>JARQOC010000001.1:41876796-41967283 GCA_033576535.1 Allobates femoralis
TTCTAGTCTTTCCTTGTGCAAATCAGAATAAAACTGAGCCCTGTACAGTGTGACAGCCCTTGAGTCACTTGTAGAAGGCCATTAAGTCCCCTCTCAGTCTCCTTTTTTGCAAGCTAAAAATTCCCAAATCCTGTAACCGTTCCTCATGGGACATGGTTTTCAGACCGGTCATCATACTTGCTCCAGTTAGTTGATTTCTTTTTTTTAAGACAAAGTATCCCAGATGAGGTCTGACCCAAGAGAAGTAGAGGGTGATAATGACTTCACATGATCTAGACTGTATGGTTCTGTTAATACATCCCAGAATTGTGTTTGCCTTTTTTGCTGCTGCATCACACTATTGAATGATGTTCAGTCTGTGAACTATTAGTATACCCGAGTCTTTTTACATTACCTATCTCTGCATGCTTTCCCTATCCGGAGTTATAGTGCTCTGCTATTCCATACAGGTGCCTCTACAGGTACAAGTAACATCTCGACAGCCTTTCAGGCAGCCAGGTCCTGGTTGTTGTTTCCTAGAGTCACTGCTATGGTTATTCCAGCCTGTGCATTTGCCACTATGGACTGTGAAGCTTGGAATACTAGTCTGTACAGGAACCAGTTGAGCCAGGTGCTTAATTTACCAGTGTTAGAATACTCAGGTGCATAACTGTTACTGCAGAGTTGACTCAATGATAAGGCTGAGCTGAGGTTGTAACAGAGTTCATTGTAGAGCTGGCAGCGGTATAGCAGATGTGAGCCAGGAATATAACAAAGCTGAGTTTGTCACTGAGTCCAATACAGAACTGGCCATGGTACAGGAAGGTTGACTCAGTGGGAAAGCTGGGTTGAACTTGTCCTGTGCATAATATCTGGTCAGTTGTGTAGCAGAGCTGGTCAGCAGTATAAACAAGTTGTGTCCATAATAGAGGAACTGGCCAGAAATATAGGAAAGCTAGGTTTGTCACAGAGTCCAGAATAACAGATCTTGTCAGCAGTATAGCAAAACTAGGTTTTATCACAGAGTCCATTACAGAAGAGCTGGTCAGTAGTAAAGTAGGGGTGGCTCAGCAGTACACCAAAGCTCAATTTGTCACAAGTCCAAAGCAAAACTGGCAAGTAATACAGCACAGAGCACAGTGATATAGTGTGGAGCCTACAGGGACGGGGTACTCGGTACCGGACCGGGGTATCACGGCGGTCTGGGTCCGGACCGTGTCCCGAGCCCACAAGTAAAGGTCGGGGGTTATTTACAGGGGATAAACTCGTGACGCCACCTGGAGTATTGTGGCCAGAGGGCCCACCGCTTCCTGGTTGCAGCTGGGGATGGTGACTTTGGGGCAGCTGATATGGTAAGCCCTCTCCGGGTAGGGCTATAGGTCCCCAGGGCAGAAGTGGTAATAGTCTATGGTGGTTATGATGGGTGTTGTAGTCGACACAGGCACTTACTTTGCAGTTGCAGCACTGGTTGTCTTGGTGCTGGATGAGGTAATAGGTGCAGTTCACTTACTTTCCTGCTGCTGCAGCCTTTCCAGTCAGTCTGTGAGGAGAGCACTCTCTGGCTCTGCAGGTGAAATATAGGGCAAAGGGCGCAATTAACAGGCAGACTCACAGTTTGAAGTTTCTTTTGGTCTCTTACTTAAGATGTAATTCAGTAAAGTATTGTCCACAGAGTCTGTTTGGGGTTCAGGGTCTCTCCCACCCAGCTGGATCGTCTTGGCTCCCTTTCTGCACTGTGTGTGGCTCCTGTTGCTGCATAAGCTCTGCTGCTGGCCCTGTTCCTCTTCCTGGGTACCAGTCTGATAGGCAATTCGAGTCCTTCATATCTATCCTGAACTCTGTGGCGTTGCTGTATACCTGGTACAGGTGAAGATTGTGGAATCTTCACCTCCCCGGTGTTTACTGTGCTGTATGTGTCATTCACAGCCTCGGATCCGGTATCTGCTCTGTGCGCTCCTCTGGGGTGAGTTTTAGGGTAACTCGGTCTCCCAGGTGTGTTCCTCTCTGTTCCAGTCTCCTTTCCTCAGACCCTGGCTTGGCCTGGAACTGGTCAGTGGACCTCGGGATGAGCTTAGCACAGCTCTTTTACACCCAGGTTGTCTTCCTAGTCCTCCTAGGAACTGCACTCTTCACAGTACTGCTACATAATGCACTTCCCACTTCCTCTCCACACCAGAATATATAGGGGAGCAGCTTGGTTTCCCCCTACTGGCCTGGAGGTGCTGGTGTTGTGTGTTGTGTGGGGAGTTAACCCTTTGTGTTGTTACTGTGGCACATGAACCTTGGGCTGTCACAATAGCAAATGATCAAAGAATGAAGAAAAATGTAGTTCATAGTTGCAGTGTAGATGGCAAACACCTAAACACTTGGGCTGCAAACTGCCTCTTTGAGCCAATTAATAAGTCCTAGGAGCATGATGTGAGAGGTGCTCACCAGATTGCCATTGTATCCCTACACACTGAGGGACAAAGAAACCTGGCAGAAGAAGTAGGATACAGTGCACTGGCACTGGATTCACGAGAGGTGGGGAAAAGGTTTACTACAGTATGGACTATGTCTTTGGCTCTCCTTTGGAATGTGATAATACTCTGTGCTGTATTTTTCAGGGAAATCAAAGTCATAAACTTAATAACATTTGCATTTCTATTAGTGGCTCTTTTATGGCCACCTACAAAACAGCCATAGACTGTCCACCTTACTGCAAAATTGCTTAAACCTCTAATTTGTTTGAACTTTGTGAGCCATTTCATGGGCAATCCTTGAAAAATGGTAGAGTTGGCTAAATGACAAGCAGAGTGGTAACTTGAAGTTGTTTAGTAACGGGACCCATCACCCACCACACTAACATCTTATCCTTCGCAACGTCCTTTGAGCCTCAGTAGACAATGGCATCCAGGTGGCCAGGAACAAATGCTACCAGTGGCGGACCTTGACCCCCGGGGGCCCTGGTGCAGCCGATGCTGGCGGCCATTGGCGTGGTTTTGCTGGTGGCCGACGGTGCGGTCCGGGGGGGCGTGCGGGGTGGTGCTGGTGGCCGTCAGAGAGGTGTTTGCGGCGGCTCTCCTACCTGCTGAGCCATGCCGTGTGCGCTACTGGGAGCCGGAGGGGCAGAGGAGAGGAGGGGTGGGATCAGGCAAGGGAAGCAGGAAGCTTTCTGCTTCCCTTGCCTGACCCTCCTCTCCTCTGACAACGGCTTACGGGCGTCGGCTGTGGGACCCCCTGCAGGCTTGAAGGGGCCCCCTAGCCGGTCAGGGCCCTGGTGCAGCTGAACCAGCTGCACCACGGTAGTTCTGCCCCTGAACGCTACTTCTGCACTGTTCACAATGCATTTGGGGAAATACAAAATGGCAGTGCTGACCATTAGAAAGTGGCACTAGTAGCTTTATAGTGAGGTGGACTCCTAGTGGCTCCAGTGACTGGATGTACAGTAATGCATGCAGACTATGAGCAATATGCAATGCTTTCTTGATACCCTGCCTATTTTTCTTGCTTCTTCTATCTATGGCAATGTGTGATGTTGATTTGAGAGAGAACTGCTATGCGTTAGCCACTGATGGATGACCAGTATATCGGTAGCCATTCATTTTATAGGCCGCTATGTAATAGTACATTTCTCCGCTTGGAGATTCATGTAAATCAATATAAAAAAAACATTAAAAACCAGCTTGGTGACCGCCACCAGCAAGACATTTTGTACCATCCTCATGTTCCCATTTTCGTCTCACTGCTGCTCCTTTTATTTAATAGTTGTTAATTTTGGTGGCGACGTGAGCTCCAGAGACGTGATCTTCTGACATGTATCTATGACATGGATTAGTCTGGATTTTCCTTTCCTTAAAGAAAACATGAAGGAATTACATCAAAGCAATTCTGCAATGTTATTACCAGAATCCTTCTCTGGAGGTGGAGGAGCATTTTGATGAATACACTCAAGGGGACAGGGATTTTTTAATCTTTCTGTGTCTCGGCATGTACCTTGTTTTTGAGCATGTTAAAAGAATTCTGTGTCTTAAGAAGTGTAATATACAAGGGATAAACCTTCGCATTGTGGCATACATGAGTGACTTTGTCCAACCTGGTCATTAGCCCTTTTACACCTCTCGAAACACAATTTCTTTAAATTAGATTTTGTATATGTTGGTCATTTACCTGCTTGTAATAACAAGGGGTGTGCTAGAGAAGAAGCAGGACGGCAAGTGTCTATGGACTTGTGAAGGGTTATTGCATTAACAAAGGTTTCAATTATTGTTTAATAACTCAAAAATATTGCTGAGGACATTATTTAAAGAGGCTTTCAGTAATTTTATTTAGTGCTTTATCCTTGGGATAACATCAATGGTCCTACCCAATACTGCCGCTCAACCTGTTATCTTAACCACTTACCAACATATGACATACTAGTACTTCATATACCGGCTCCCTCACTTTGCGAGCCCACTTCTTTCCCCGCACATGATGGCTGATTTTATCAGCCATCATGTGCCTCTAACAACCACAGGTGGATCGGAGTTAAATCAATCTCTGACAATGGGAGTCAACACGCACTACTGGCAGAGAATGGCGTCACTCACCACTCCCATCGGCGGCCCCATGACTTGCCCCACGATTGCGGTGCGCCAATGGGTTGTCATGACAGCCGGGTCAGCTGATGACCCCTGTGTGGGTCTTTATGATCCTCTTATGAACGCCGGCTATGAGCCACTATTCATAGGAGATCGTGATTTCTGCTCTACATAGCAGTGCTGATGCTGATGCTGATGCAGTGCTCTGTATAGCATAGGCAATCAGATGATTACAGCTTCAAGTCCCCTAAGCGGACTAGTAAATACAATAAATGTAAAAAAAAACCTTGATAATGAAAAAAAGACGGCACTCACCGAGTAGTTTCTTGCAAGTGAGACTATAATCCAAGTGGAAAAGGTTACATTGTGTAGGGAGGGTTCAGCGGGGAAGGGGGGGACAGTCACTGTTTTGCGCGGTTGCGCTTCTACTGGTCCACAGCTGTAAACCCGTGTGCTGTGTGCAGGAGGCTCAAAGAGGAATTCCTATCAGGGACATTTATGGCATTTTAAAGGCTGTGTCCATAGAGATAGAGAGATATATATGGCACTCACCGTGATGAGGTTTGCTTTAGTTTATTTTCATGTTCAGATGCAGATACACATGGGGAAGGGGAGACACATGGATGACAGCTACTGTTTCGTGCTTGGAAGCACCACTGAGCGTGAAACAGCCGCTGTCATCCGTGTCCCCTCCCCCATGTGTATCTGCACCTGAACATGAAAACAAACTAAAGCAAAGCTCCGACCGGTGAGTGCCATCTGTCTCTCTTTATCTCTAGTGACTGCTTCTGCTGGACTGTGAGATTGAGCTCCACCAGAGCTACTTTTTCTGTGCCTGCCTCCTAGAGAGGGTAAGTGCAACAGCCCATGAGAGCCTGTGATAAGCGGTGCCCAGATTTTCCTTTCCTTATTTATAAAGGATATGTTAGAAATGTCCCATAGATGCAGCCCCCACCCCTTTATCCACATCTACTAGTGCATCTCAATGAATTAGAATATCATCAAAAATCAATGTAATACTGTCATGTTTCATAGCGTTTGTGGGAGCCCTGAAACACATTGACTAATAAATCAATATTATAGTCACCCTTTGATGTCTCGTGGAATACGGCAGTGCAGATTTTAACTCTTCATCCTCCCCACTTTAATTTTCTGAGATAATGACCTTTGGGTTTTCATTGGCTGTAAGCCATAATCATCAACATTAACAGAAATAAACACTTGAAATAGATAACTCTGTGTGTAATGACTCTATATAATATATACATTTCTCTTTTTGTATTGAATTAGTGAATTAAATTAACTTTTTTGATGATATTTTAATTCATTGAGATGCACCTGTAAATATTTTTTATTCTTCCGGAATACCACTATTTCCCAGTTCAGAACACTCCTTTAAGGGTCACAAATATTTTAACAGTATAATAGGATCAATTGTATCACTGTATTTCTGGCAGTTTTCTTGCATAAACATTTTGAAAAATATCTTTTTTTGAGACACATCCCATTGTTAACGTTTCCTACACGGGTCCCTGTGACTAAATAGGCGATTCTTCAGAGTTGCACTCTGCGTGTGACCAAAACTGCCAATGTAATTTTTTTTCTTGACACCCTGTCAAAAAATCACATGCAGAAAGCATTGAGAAACCATAACATGTTAGTAAGAGTTTAAATGACAGATTCTGAAATGAAGGTGATAATTGCAGTTATAATAATCTGTGCAAGTTTCTCCAACCTTAAAAAAATCACTGATGCCTTAGGCTGAGTTCACACTGTACGTTTATGATCCTTTTTTGTGCTGCATTTTTGCACAAAAAACGGATCAATTTTTGTCAGGCCAGCAAAGTCTACGAGATGTCTGAAATGCTGAGCCAACGGCTGCATTTTACCCTGATCAGGTTTTGGTGCAAAAACCTCATCAGGAAAAGAAGTAGCATATCCTATAAGTATTCCGGTTTGGGAATAAAGCCGCTCCAATACCCACCATTCTTGGGGCGCCCACGTTGATGTCCAGTGATTTCTTCCTTCTGTGCACCGGCAAGACCAGCATGAAGTGACTTGCAGGACCTTTGCCATGTGACTAAACCTGGGTCACATGGTGCAAGGTCCTGGAAGTACCGTACCTGGAAGGAAGAACTCACTAGGGATCATCGAGGGGTTGGTAAAATGTATATCTGTGTATCTGTCTGTGTGTCTGTGTCCCCTTATTTGTGCTGTGTTACAAACGCAATATGTTTGTGTGGCACCCCGCTACGCAGGCATTACAGAGGGGTACTGCACCTGTAAAAGAGGTGCAGATACTCCAGCTGCAAGTGGATTCTAGGATGGTGGGTGGAACCCATAGACCAGCACCCCACACTAGATCACACGGTGGGAGGTACCCGGGAGGGAATAAAACCACTTCCCAGGGGAACAAGGAGGTATTTGCCTCCAGGTTTGGGACCGTGAAGCTGAGGAGTAAAGGGAGGCAGAAGGGTCTCTCGGCTGAGGGACCAGGGAGAAGGAAAGCTTTCCAAGGCGCAGAAAGTTACCGGGTACCGAAGCCCTCACCTGTGGAATCCTCCAAGGTCCACAGACAATCCGGAGACCTGTGGAGTATATACTGCTCCCAGGCTCTTAAGCGACCAGAAGAGGGTACCAGGCACCGCTTGATGGTTCGGCAGTCAGCCAGCAGAGGGTAACCCAACGGGAGCAAAGGAGAGAGGAAACAGGAGGTCAAGTTAGCTATATGGAACCTGACTTCACCACCACTGAGAAGCAGGAAAGAGAGACAGAAGGTACACACCAAGGGTTCCATCATACCACCTGGGATCCGCTTGCTGCCAACCGTTAGCTACCTGTTATAACATCTGAATGCTGAACTGAGAACTGTAAATAATTCTGCTAAAGCTAAAGTTTCCAGTAAAGTACCCGGAGCGAATTGGACTCTGCTGCATCTTCTTTGCATAAACTTGTTCTTTCACAGAATTGCTGCCCCGGAGGTCCAGTCTTGCCTGCGGAGGACTTCACCATCTTAGCCGCGATACCACCGACCTCCGGCAGACTGTCGCGGCGCTGGTGCAAATCACCAGAAACTGCAGGTGGCGTCACGACGACAAACTGTATATAGCATCCCCTGTAAATACCCCCTTTTTTCAAAAGATCAGTCCCCCAGGACACTGGATCAGGCGCAACCACCATTCCCCGTGACACCGCAGTTAACTCTTGCCGCCTGATACCTGAGTACCCACACCCTGGGGGGCGACACATCTTTTCCTGGCATCACAAACAGGATATCGTGCCCGGTACCACCGGGTACTGTGCGCCTTGAACTTGGACTTAAAACAAACTTTTTCTGCCATTGCTTGGCGCCAAAAATGGGTTCCTGCCTTTACTGCAGGAGGACCAAGATGGTGCCGTAGCCATGTATTAAACACCATGTGCAGGCCCGGGGTGTGTCTCAGCCCCTAGAAGAAGGAGGGCCTAGACAGAGGCGCCAAAAAGTGTGGCCGCCCCGATTGCCATCAATCAATCAGGGGGGCGGCCCACAGAAAGTTCCGCGGGAGTGGCTGCTGATAACAAGACAAGCAAGAAGAGAAGGACAGAAACAACAAGACTCCTTCGTACCCGGCAGCATGGCAGCACCCCGGTGGAGAGACAATGTGGTGAAAGGTGGAAGAGCAGACCCGAGCCGCCCAAGGAGACCCGGCAGCGGCGTCCCTCTTAACCTTAGAGGGGGATGCTAACTACTGGTGGGATGCTTTTGGACGGCTCTGCCAAGAGATGGAGGAGACCCTGACTTGGGTGTGCCGGCGGTGGAGCGCAGAGCGCACATTTGAACTGTCCTCTAGGAGAGTGGACCGCAAAGCGCGGGAGGTGGCGGTGGCCCAGCGTGCAGTGGAAGAGTACCGCGCTTGTCTACCACCCGTTGCACCACCCGTCCAGACCCGGGACACGGGAGTTCAAACCGAACCCCCGACTTCACCACCGTCCCGGGCCTGTAGTCGTCTCCGGCTGGAGGCAGCGCGGGCATTCCCCACCGCACTAGACATTGAAGTCGAGGAGGAGTTTGACAATGACACCGATGAGGAACCGGAGGACGCAGAGGGAGCCTCGGGAGGGAGCACTCCAGAAGCAGCATGGTGGACCACGTGGCAGTGGCACCAGCAGGGAGTTCCCACCATATTGAGCTCCGCGGAGACACGAGCTACACGGCAAGTCCAAAATAGCAACTCGCCACCCCCACAGCACCAGTCGCAACAGTGTTCCTGGACAGCTATGGATGAAAGAGACCAAGTGGCGAGGCAAAGGCGACGTGAGTATTGGTATCAACGCGAGCAATCAACAAGGCGACTCTGAGAGGAAGCAAGAGCCCAGCCCCCGCTTCCATTAGAACTCCGCCGTTTGGGAACAGTCGTCTCCGTCTACCAAGAGGATGGTTGAGGATTCTTACGGGAAGCCGGACTAATAGATGACGTGTTTTTCTCCCAGTGAGATGTATAATCATTTCTGCGCAAAGGACATCGAAGGCGAGACTTATACAGAAGTGAGCAAGTAACCTACGAGCGATACCCCGGCCCGTTAGACTGGTTCGCAATCAGGATATCCCATGCAGAGATTTAATATTGAACTAGCAATAGACTCCCATGCAGAGACGTTGCGATGTAAATATTTCCCCCCTACAGTAACCATGCCCTTTTATTTTACTTTTCCCCCTTATTGCAAGCCCCAAGAATAATGAGTGTTCCCATTGTTTTATCTGAAGACCAGAGACTTTAATTTATTTTGAACTTTTATTTGAATTATTCCCTGTTTAATGATGTGTGCTGAATGAGCAGCGGCCTAGCGGTGATAATACACACTGGACTGTGTTGGGCAATATGTTACCGCTGGGCCCGCGTAGTTAGTCCTGGTCCCCGTTGGGCCAAGTTCATAATGTCTTATGCAGAGTTATGATGCAACCGGAGAGTAACAACTTTGCCAACAGGTGACCCGAGGACCGTGGGATCTATAGAATACTAACTACTGCAGTGAGTGTGTAAATGTGTAACGTTTAAAGAATGTGCCTCCCAGAAATGGGAAGAAGACCTACATATGCTTAGTTGTAAATAGTTCCCCGTTGGTGTTAATGAATATATAAAAATGATTTTCACTTCCCTGTAAACAGGTACTAATACTCGCGGACGACTATATTCAATCAAGGGTGTATGTGGCGCCCCGCTACGCAGGCGTCACAGAGGGGTACTGCACCTGTAAAAGAGGTGCAGATGCTCCAGCTGCAAGCAGATTCTAGGATGGTGGGTGGAACCCATAGACCAGCACCCCACACTAGATCACACGGTGGGAGGTACCCGAGAGGGAATAAAACCACTTCCCAGGGGAACAAGGAGGTCTTTGCCTCCAGGTTTGGGACCGGGGAGCTGAGGAGTAAAGGGAGGCAGAAGGGTCTGTCGGCTGAGGGACCAAGGAGAAGGAAAGCTTTCCCAGGTGCAAAAAGTTACAGGGCACCGGAACCCGCACCTGTGGAATGCTCCAAAGACCACAGAGAGTATACCTGTGGAGTATATACTGCTCCCAGGCTCTTAAGCGACCAGAAGAGGGTACCAGGCACCGCTTGATGGTTCGGCAGTCAGCCAGCAGAGGGTAACCGAACGGGAGCAAAGGAAAGAGGAAACAAGAGGTCAGGTTAGCTATATGGAACCCGACTTCACCACCACTGGGAAGCAGGAAAGAGAGACAGAAGGTACACACCAAGGGTTCCATCATAGCATCTGGGATCCGCTTTTGCAGCCAACAGTTAGCTACCTGTTATAACATCTGAATGCTGAAATGAGAACTGTAACCAATGCTGCTAAAGTTTCTAGTAAAGTACCCGGAGTGAAGTGAATTGGACTTTGCTGCATCTTCTTTGCATAAACTCGTTCTTTCACAGAATTGCTGCCCCGGAGGTCCAGTCCTGCCTGCAGAGGACTTCACCATCTTAGCCGCGATATCACCGACCTCCGGCGGACTGTGGCGGCGCTGGTGCAAATCACCAGAAACTGCAGGTGGCGTCACGACGATAAACTGTATATAGCATCCCCTGGAGATACCCTCTTTTTCAAAAGATTAGTCCCCCAGGACACGGGATCAGGCGCGGCCCCCATTCTCCGTGACACCGCAGTTAACCCTTGCCGCCTGATACCCGAGTACCCCACACCCTGGGGGTTGACACATTTGTGCTGCTTTTTCTTTTCAAAACCTGATAAGGTTTTCCTGCATAATTTTCCTTACCTGTTTTTTTATGCGAGCACGTAGCCTTAGATTATTTTTCTACCGAACAGAGATTGCCCAATTTTTATGGACTGTCCAAAATATTGGAATCTTAGAGTCCTCAGTGGTTGTTAACTTTTAATGGCTATCTGAAAAGATGGTGAATATTCGCAAGCTTTCGAGACTGTGTGGTCTCTTCATCAGGCAATAAGGACACAAATTCTGAAGACACACATATATACATATACAGGGTGGGATAATGCCATACAGGGTGCTTTATATAGAGTGGGATAATACTGGCTAACACGGTACAAACATTTTTTACCTTATGGACTGTCCAGGAATTTTTGGAACGGTTGGCATCCCTGAACTTGACTCATTTCTAAAGATTTTCCGTGATTTACCGTAAACATTACTAAGATGACTAGCGCAATCCCAAAACCCTGAACTTTAAAGATATTCACGGCCCCATCTACTGTTTGGTTTGTTTCAAACACTGGACAAAGGTCCCCTTTTATTAGGGACTGTCCGTAAAGTTAGAAATGCTTCACAACAATGTCCCACCCAACCTAAATCTATTCCCATAAAAACAATATCCATCTGCACACAGAAGGCAAGCGATGGGGTCACATTTAGACTTTTGCACTCTGATAAAAGAAGCCTACAATGTCTTGAGAATGACACAGCCTCAAACAAATATCCCTGATACAATATTTCCGTCTGCGGTCCTTCAGAACAAATGATGATAAATTGGCTTAATTGTTAGCCTGCCTGCATTCCTCTCCCCTTTTCTGTTTATTTGTCATTTGCCGCCCTTCTCCATTTTCTGTCGTAGAGCACTTCACACTGTTTGTTTTAAGAAGAATTTTACATTTTAAACCAACTTAGTAATTTCTGATGCTACTATTACCTGAAATAATTACTATAAGGCTGTGGTCTCACAATCGAATAAATCGGAGAGGTGCTAGCCGATGTTTTACTGGCTAACACTCTATCCCCTAGTATAATATTGGTCCGCGTAGGTGAGCGCTTTTCTTATGCCAATTTGTCATGAGAAAAAAAGCGCAGCCTGTAGCGAGTAACAGTGCAAATCGGAGGGCGCCCATCCATATAAGTGTTCGAGTGCTTGGAAATGATTAAAGAGATTCTGTCACGTCATTTTTCAGTATGATACTAGTAATATTATCCTTGAATAGTGCATGGACAGACCTTTTAAAAATATACATTGTAACATTTGTAGTTTCCTTGCTATAAGCATTTTCACACCTGGCAGGGAGCTAGTACATTAGCACTCTCCATTACTTTCACAGAGGATTAGTCCAGCTGCTGTATAAGTGATATTTAACTATCTACACCCACCCAAGCAGGTGTTCTTTCCCTCCCTTCTATGCTCGGTGCTGGGATGGGGAGTTATTTTGTCCTGCACTGTGCTATCTGTAAGATTTCTATTATAAGAACATTGGTTTTCCTGCATACATGTAATGTATGTATCTGCTGAGCAAATTACCAAATGTTCTTATAATCACATAGAAATATCTCAGACTGCACACACTGTACACATGCCTCATATACACACAATGAAGATCTCTAAGAGCACACACCTCCTCCCCTTCCTTTCTGCTCTGCAATGAGTCACACAGCATACAGACACTGAAGAGAGAGCAAGACAGTGTAGAGATGCATGAATATTCATTCATTGGGGAGTAGGCAGCAAAGAACTCTTTTATTTTGAAGTTTAAAGAGGATAAGAGGGAAGTATAAATAATAGAAATACATGAATAGAGAGAATTTAGAGTGAGGAGTTAGAAAATGATATCAGTTACATATGGAATTTTGACCTGAAAGATTCCCTTTAAGCTGCACTCGGATGATATCTGAGTACAGTACGATTTCCACAGACTCATAGAATGGAGAGGGTGGAGAAATTTCGTTCTCCATCTTCTCCTTACAGTGTGCTGGAATCGGATCACACTGTGCTGCCACTGATCAAACTCGGATCAGAGTTTGATCGGAGTGTCATTAACATAATCCAATTTTCTCACATGAGAGAAACTACTGTTGTCTGACCGCAGTCTTTGCACTTTTTCAGATATGCATGCAACACGATCCATGCACAAACCAGAAGGAACGCCCTGGAATACTATGTGAAGGGGACATATAACTGCACAAATGGGGAGACCATCAACTACGGGATTTGGGTGTGGTTTATTACACTACAAAACTGGACAATCTCACTTCACACCTTATGTACTAGTGTACAGTCATCTAACTCACATAAAGAGGAAAGCTTTACCTCAGATATTGTGGGCTCCTCCATTATCTGCATTATATACAGGTATTTTGTCCCAGCTGAAAATTCAGCTGCTCTTTGAATTGTTTTTTAATTCATTTAAGTAGTTGGTACTATAATTGTTTTTTTTTTCTGCTCAGAGTTCTGTACTTGCAATCAATATACCTGTAATTAATGTATTATCTGTGGCTAATGCCTTGCAGCATTTCATTGTTTAGTAACAACACCACCTGCTGGTGATTTCTTATATCTGTTTAGTTCAGTTGCAAGGTATTATGGGAAGTCTCTGTGGCGCCCCTGCGACCAGGAGGCCACAGGGTGAACTGCAGCTGGGTTAGGTAAGACAGTAAGCTCACAAAAATACCCACACACACACACACTCTGACCCTGAGCTCAGGTCACTTCATGTCGGGCGAGGGGTGGCGGGAGTAGCAAAGTGTGGGTGGGAAGTAGGGAAAACCTGGGAAAGGGGTGGAGGAACTAGACCAAAAAGACCTAGGAACACTAAGTTGGGCGAGTAGATCGAGAGATTCCCTGGAGGGTGGAGGAGCAGGGAAGCCTCCCCAAGCCGAGACACCCTTCAGCTGAGTACTGACTGAGACAGACTGAGAGAACGACAGGGCCCGGCTGCCTGTACCCTTAATGGCCAGCCGGGAGCCCAGGCTGGAACACGTGGAGAAGTAGAAGGAGCCAGGTGAGCCCGACTAATCCGTGTCACTGGTGGCTGGGCCAAAGAACCAGAGTGCCGGCTCTGTAGATGTGGTCGGGAACTCTTTACACTCCTAACCATGAGACACCCGGCGGGGTGCGGGAACTCCATGCCCCTGAGACCCAACAAGTGGTACAGAGTAGGACAAGGCCATCGTACTAGGGCTAGTGACCCAGAGTGTGGGATGACTCACTGCAGAGCCCGTGACGGCTGGACCGAACCTGTACGCGAGAGGACAGAAAGATCCAGAGGGCCCAAGAAGTACACAGTGACACAGAGGAACCATCCCTCTGAGGTGAAAGCATGATCCCATGACCGTTGCGTGGACCTGGTCCACAACAAGTGTAAAATGAACTGTTAAGAACCATGACTAGTGGCTGAGGTGTTATGCGGTAACAGAGTAAAGTTACGGTCAACCCAAGATCTGTGTGTGATTGTTATTCCAGGGTGTGTTTAGACCGGGCTCGCCTGCGGAGCCGCTTACTGACTGCGTTAGCTGCTGTGTAGGAAGCTGCGGGTGCTTGCTGAGAGGTATTCTGATCCCTGTGTGTGCTGGCTGGAGGAGCTGCAGAGAGAAGATACGTGCAGCATCCCGAGCATGGAACATCCCTATAACTGCCTAGGGACCAAGCCCTACCTGTGGAGGGCGCACCATCCCGGCTGCCGCCATTACCACTGTCCCCGGCGGATTCCACAGCAGCGGTGGCTACATTGGCCACGACCCACGGGTGGCGTCACGAATAAATCCCATAAACTTTATTAAGCCCTTCCTTGCCGCACCTGGGACCACAAAGTCGGGGCACGCTGCCATGGCACCCCAGAGACAGATTGGTCCGGCTCTGAGTACCCCGACCCCTGAGGGTGCGACATCTCCCAAGATGCATTGTGGTTATCTCAGACACAGCAACCATTTTCCTCTTTGCCTCAGATGAAAGAATATCTTGAATCCCTCACCTGCATCTTGTTCCAAGTAAAGCTTGTTCAAGTATAAGTAGTAAGATAGAATATGTATTGTCTATGGAGGTCCAAAGTAGACCAAATGGGTAAGGGTCAGTCTATAAAAATAAACAAGATGACTGTTTCCGTTTTATGTCACATCACTAATGTTCAAAGTTGGTTGTCTGTTAGACCCAAAACAATACCCCTTTAACCAAATCCAATTTACTAGTTTAAACTTAAGCAATGCTGAGATAACGTCATATTCATTTTGCATACGCGGAGCGACTGAAGCATCTAGGATGGGTTTAGAGGTTAATACAAGCAAATGAATAGGCTACTGGGATTCTGATAGGTTTAAAATTTATGTTAAAGGGAACCTGTCATCAGGTTTTTGCAACCTAATCTGAGAGTAACACAATATAGGTCCTGAGATCCTGATTCCAGGATGGTGTCACTTACCGGGCTGCTCAGTGTAGTTTTGATAAAATCACTGTTTAATCAGCTGGAGAATATCATTAGAGTCTACTTGGCCTCACAGGTAGTCTGGCATATTCACAGACTGCTAAATCTGCAGCAGAGAAAACACTAATTTTATCAAAATGACAGCAAGCAGCTCAGTAAGTGACGCATCGCTGGAATCAGGGTCTCTCTTTCTACATTATGCTGCTCTCAGATGGGATGGCAAAAACCAGATGACAGGTTCCCTTTAATGTCTCACTACTTTATAGCAGTCATGGAAACCAATGGAAGTGAATAATGCTGTTATTTTGCTTTACTTTTAGATACACAATTTGCTTTAAATATGTTGAGTTAAAAGAACAAAAATGTTGATAATTTTGTTAAAAGTGTAAATTCCCAATCCCTAATTCCCAGTTTGTTATAATTAGTTTTTCATCTTTGAATCAGTAGTTGCTGGCATATCAATTAATTTTCTCCTTTAATCTCTGAAAAAAAAAGAGAAAAACAAGGTAAAATACAGTAAAAGACCGTTTTATATATAAAATAAAGCAGCCTCTCATTTACATGTGCGATAGGAAATTCCTACTGTGCCATTTCGGGTAACCAAATGTTAGTATCCTAATTAACCAAAATTCATTTCGCATAAACACTGTAATTGCCCTGGAAAATTGCTTTCAATTTTAAATCAATTTCTCATCAAGATGAGCGATCTCTGAAAGGTCCACGTTTACAATATAATAAGCAAGAAATATGTGATTATCTTGTGAAGCAGGTGTGATTAGTGCGGCAAAGCAGCCCATAAATGTAGAACAGTATACAGGATTATTTGTTCTGAGAGTTGCCAGTTCCATCCTTGTATACTGTAACACAATGAAAAAAATAGGACCAATTATTATTAAAATGCAAATGACCAAGAATCCACAGACAAGCAATAGGCAGCCCTGTAATGTATCCTAGAAATCTTCTGAAATGTAAAACATGATATAATCAAAAATATTGGCAACTGATTTACATATCTGTCCCTTTCTGGGGTTCCAAGGATGAGACCATGAAGCTTGGACCGGGTGAGCATCGGAGCGGCTGTGTCATGGCAGAGCTAGGAGTCGCCCAGAAAAGGAAGGGGGAAAAGAGACAATAGGGAAAGGTGATAGTGGTGACCCCTAAACAACTCAGACTAAGCCCTGCACCCCCTATTGTCTGAAATTAGGTCTTTATCCTTGTGTGCGAGAAACAAACAAATGGAACAAAAAGTACAAATGGCATTCCACAGCTTTCACAAGGACAATGTCTCCTGGGAGGTTGGCATAGAAGAAGTATAACTGGCATATGGGAGAGTACACACAGCTCTTGTGATCTAATCTGAGTCCTCTCTATTCATATTGACTCTGCTCTGTGTTACCAGCTGAGGAGCTGTGTGGAGGCCATAAGCTGATAACACAGAGGACAGGAGTCAGATAACACCACAGGAGCTGAGTCTTGACAGCCTGAGGTCAGCACTGTCACTGCCTGAGGTAACTTGAGACTCTGATCAGCTGTAGTGTGAACGCTGTGTAGGCCCCATTCTCCACCCCCTTATAGGGCCAAATTCACATGTGGAGCTGAAGACGGATTTCCCTGACAACCAGCAAGTCAGGTTTAGAAACAACCTAGTGGGGACATCTCACTGACAATCAAGCCCTCGTTAGGCTGTCACCTATCTCACCCGACTCCCATATACGCATGATCTTTCATCTCCCCTGTTTTGAAAGGGAAGAGAGGAGAAAGCTGCCATCAAACAGCTCTGGCGGTGGATTATATTTGGAGTCAAGCATTAAAATTTATAATGCCCCTATCTTCCCTGACACCATCTGTTGGAGGACAGTCTGGAAGTCCAGATACCTGTTGGCCGATCCCATCAGTATCGATGGGTTTGTCCACTTTTGGCTAGTAAGGATCTAGGAGCTATGGCAGAGCTGGTACTAGATGTGTGAAGGATTAAGCAGGTGAGTATTGGTTATTTGTTTTTATTTTACTATTATTATTATTATTATGTAACCATTTTTTTTTAATCCTGACCAATCACTTTCAGGAGGATCTGTCAACAGATTTTGAATTATTCACAAAGACCAGGCTCCTATGAGTCTTGTATACAAGATTGTGAACACTGGTTGACTTGGGGGGGGGGCCCATAGCTTACTTAGTGGTCTTCACGTGGGAATGTATTTTCATAGGTAAATGACGTACAAGTGATTTAAACCATATATCCTTCCAAGAAAATTCTTCAGAGATATTTACTGTGCGGGGCACTGGAGCACCTCCGAGGTTAAATGGGACCGCACACCTAGCTACATGACTACTTGAACCTTAGTGGATATAATCAGGGAGATCTTTACTTTAAGAGCACATAGGGAGGCACAATGATTGACCCTGACCTGCTACTTCTGAGTGCCTCGTTAGTGAAAAATAAACTGGAATTATAAAAGACACGCGGTGAGGAATGACTTCCTGTTCGGAAGGTTGACTCAAACGCATGCTGTCAAACACTTATGCCAAGTGGTAATAAATTAGATCAATTTATTTCACTGACTTTACTGCTTATTTCTTCGTCTGCCTTAAAGCAAAATGCAGCACAGGCCCTGATTTAATGACAGCAAACTTCCAGTTTTATAAAACATCAAAGCATATTTTACAAGGGGGAAAAAAAAGTATAACCTTAGTTTGGTCCATCTCTACTCGCAGACTTCCTCCTCTCACATAAATTTCAAATTAATTCATAGTTTGAAGACTTTGATGGATTTATTAAAGAACAAAAAAAATTGGATATTGCTGGTAGCGTTAAGGTCTACCGCTACCGGCCCATGTAGACCTTTGTTTTCTAGTGATACGTGCAGAGCTAATTGAACTTGTGAAACAGATGTTATAGATACAAGTTAAGGTTAGTGTCAGAGCTGCAATTAAAACACCAAGCTTAATGGCTTATATACCAACACGATGGATTAAAGGGAATCTGTCAGCAGGATATCTACCCCCAAAACTATTTATGTGAGCATGTTGCTCTTTCAAAGACAAGTCCAGCAATATCTTTTCAAGGCCAGTCCATTCCTCTGTTACTTAGAAATCGGTATTTGAATTGATATACAAATGAGACTGAAGAACTATATGTAGATCTAAAGCCTCTGTCACTCCAGCTCTATTCCCACCCTCTCCTGCTTGACTGACAGCCACTATGCTTTGCGACTTTAAACAAAGAGTTAAGCTAATAGAGAATCCGGGCACTACTCATTGTTTGGCCGCAGACGACCGCAAGCAGTAAATCACGTACTCACTGCAAAATGGTGCTGTTGTCCCGTGCCTCCCAATCCGCCACCCCACTGCTGACATCTCTTGATATCTCCATGACCCTTTTGATATTAAAGATTGAAGATCAACTACAACAGCGAGCGCCCCCTCTTTTCCTCTTATGGCCACTTTACACGTCCCGATATCGTCGTCCAACTTCGATAAAAAGTCACGTGGTTCGTGCGTTGGCCCCGATATTGTTCGTGCGTTGTATGGTATAAATGACCAATGCGACGCAAGAACGATGCCAGAACAATATCGGGGAAGAATTGTGCAGGCTCTCCAACTGCCCAATATTGGATGGACGATCTGGCAGGATCGTGCTGTGTGACAGCCCAACACCGACTTGGAGACCAACTTCCCCTATTCACTCCCATGTTAAATGGTCGTTCCTGGGTCGCACGTACAAGGGGGCGTAGACATCGGAGTTGTGTTGCCTGCCGATATCGCCCTGTGTAACATCTCCTATGCGATCTGGGATTTCTGCCAAAAAAGTGCGCGCTCCCGTGACATTGTATCCAATATCGAAACGATGTTGGAACGTGTAAAGTGGCCATTATTCTCATTGCTTCAAGCAAAGAACCCATCAGTCAAGCAGGAGGAGGTGGAGCTGAGCGGGGAACAGGAGTACATATCATTACTCTGAGCCTCTGGATCAGGGATCTCAAACTCCGGGCCTCGAGGGCCGCACACAGTGCAGGTTTTCAGGATATCCATAGAATTTGACAGTTGGTATTCAAATGACCAACTGTCAAATTCTAAGGAAATACTGAAAACCTGGACAGTGTGCGGCCCTCGAGGCCTGGAGTTTGAGACCCCTGCGGATCAAACCTATTGTTGCAAATCAATATATCCTTAGACGTCAGTAGTACCATTTTTAGTAGTAGTATGAACGCTCTCCACATGAGGTGCACCTAATGAGATGACAATCTAACCCTGAAAATTCCACCACTGTAATCTGTTTATTACGTTCAGTATGTCTTCTGGTTTAAAATCACCTTGTGGCCTGCGGCACCAAGAAAGCAATAAACTCACACAACAAGATACTTTTGTAAGTGATTAAAGTTATTCAAAGACACTAAAACTTGAAAACAGGGAAGGCCTCTACAAAAATATCAAACATTTTGCACATTTTAGAAGATCTCTCAAATTGACAAGTATCTTTAAAGGCACCCATACAGCTCAGATAGGCTGGTTTCACATTTGCGCATGATGTGCGCTGTGAATGCAGCGTCCCTGAGCGCAGCAAAAGCAGGCACCATGTCCTCCTATGTTTATCATGGGAACGCATAGTGCCTGTGTGTGGCTGCGTTCAGCTGCGTTTGAGTTCAGCTGTGCATAATTTATGTGCATGCCAAACGCAAAATATTGTTATTTTTGTCGTGGCTGTGTGCTTTCTTTATACGCATGTAGACAGCCGTGCACAAGCAAGGAATGAAAATCAATCTGTGCATTGGCATCTGCTAGCAAGCGCACAGACGCGGCGGAAGATGACCTCCTTCGAGGTCATCTGCAGGTGAATCCTGTCATGCTGTTCTCTTCCTCTTCTTTCTTCTTCTTCATTCTTTTTCTTTCTTCCTTCTTCTTTCTTCTTTTTCCAACCTCCCACCGCTGGTTCGTGTAAAATTGCCGTCGGGAAAGCCGCCGGCGAAGTCGGCTTTCCCGCTCTGCAATTTCAAATAAACAGCTGATGCTTCAGCATCAGCCATTCATTTGAAAAAGCCACTGGGAAAGTCGGCTAAAGCATCACCTGTTCATTTGAAATAGCGGGGCGGGAAAGCCGACTTCGCCACCAGCTTTACCGCCGGCTATTTTTAACGAAACAGTGGCAAAGAAGGAGAATAGTGGTGGCGGCCTGGAGGAGATCTTCGCCGCTGATCTCAGCCACCCAGCCGCCGAGATCACTGATTGGGTGGCCAGGCAGAGTCCCTGACATTATCATGTGAACGCATGCGGACAATCTCTTGATGAACGGGTTAATAAAGTTCTCAAGCTTATGCCAAAAGAACAGGTTTTTTAAGGTGACTTTTTAACACTAGAAGTCCCAGGAATTTCGAGCTCCCCCCTGAAGTCCCGTAAGAGGGTCAAATGACCCTTAGTCCAAACTGACAACTCTGATGGCTCCAATTAGCATCCTTTCATTTGTAAATGTGGCCTAAAATCCTTCAGGTCATTCGACCCGTCTCTGGGTTCCAAAGGTAGAAATAATAAATGACCACTCTCTGGGACTTCTAGTGTTAAACCTTTCCTTTTGCATATCCTGTACCCTGCACAGAACATCCAGTATTAGAAAACAGGCATTTTGCCTCTTAAGGCTGAATTCACACAGTGCGTTATTGCATCGTTATTATTGCGTTCCTTACTGATCAGCTATTTGCAGTGAAAAGCAGTGATGATGACTGCCCTAGCTAAGGCAATGTATCTCACAATTTGGCATTCAGACACTGCGCTTTTTACAGATCCATTCTTGGGCTCAAGTACGGATCCATAAAAACAATGAGCATGTCAATTATTTGGCATTTTTAGCTTACACTATTTACTCACCTCGCCGCACTCCACCTGTGATGTCCAGCTATGTCCCCTCATACTAAGGCCTCAGGACCTACGGGAGGACCTGGCACTGCACCATGTGACCAAGTGGCATCACCCGATCACAAGTGCAGGCTGTAGGGTCCTAGAGGCAGTGACACTGCGACCTGTGGGATGAGGGGACATCGCTGGAGATCACCGGAAAAGTGTGGTGAAGTGAGTGAAAGCGCAGCAGATAACGCAACACATTCCCACACATGGCTGCACTTTGTGAGGATCTGTTCTTAGTGCAGTTTCTGCACCAAAAACGGATCCTCACAAACCCAAACTCTCAAAATCATGTTTTATAGACCTTGTGCACTGGCCACAGTCATTGCGATCAGAAATGTTCCTTCACCAACCTATGCCCACAAAGCTGGAGGTAGCAATTGTCCATAATGTCTTGTCCTGAAGCATTAAGGGTACTCTAAGAAATGAAAAAAAATTAAAATAAAGTATATTTAAATATTACAATTTTTACTATGATAAATTCCTTTATTACGCAAAAATGTAGCAAAAAGGTAATCTTTACTTAGTGCACTGTTGGCATTAGGATTTTAAATATGTCAGCTCCCAGCAGTTTCCCAGTCGTCCGACATCCGACATCTAAGTTCGGGCTGTGTAAAAACATCTGCTTGAGGGTACCGTTACACGGCACGACATTGAAACGATGTTGTCTACGATGTTGACATCATTTCAACATCGCTGGTGAGATGTCAAACGTCCGGATATCGTTAACAAGCAACCAACGATCCAGCGATTCTGACATCACATGAACAACTCAGCGAGCGATGTTGCCGGTCATTATGTGGGTGTAGTGTGTGAAAGAGGCAGGGAGATAGGCGTCCAATTGGTCGCCACAACTGCATTACGCATTTGCTGTCTCTACCATTTCGCCAGTCAAGTGTCATGTCATTTCTTCAGGGTTGTGCAAGACACTGCGGCGTGCGTTGCCAAACTGGCGGACAGGAACGCTAGTGTGGTGCAGTTGTGCAGAAACTATGTACGCCTATGTGTGCGTGTTGTGTTGAAGTAGGTAAGCTACACACAACACTATGTACATATGTCTATGGATATGACGTGTCTATGGATATGACATGAACTATGTGTGTGCATACATGTATGTATGTGTCTACTGATGTGTAGATATATGCTCAGCTTTCTAAATGGAAGTGTCTATGTTTGTGTACACAGACCCATGTGTGAAACCATCGAAATGGACAGAGATACACAGAAAAAGCATACAGTGTGGGGCAAAGGCCTTGAACTGTGGACTGTACATGTGCACACAATGCTGCAGGGACCCTTTAATACGATTTTTATGTTATACCTCTGTGCACAACATAATGCAAATAAATGGATCCATGGTAATCAAATAATGTTTTTGGACACAAATAAAGTGATAAAAAAAAATTAAAATACATCATAATTTGAAATGTAAATTGTAGTGAAAACACCATAAACCACTTCTTGCTGCCACGCAACAGCCCCAGGATCATTGAAGTAGGAGCAGTCACTGCTGGACCTGCCATCCTACTGACCACGGCTCTGACTCAACGACTGGAGTCGTGCTATTGTGGCGCCCCGCCAAGCAGGCGTCACAGAGGGGTACTGCACCCATAAAAGAGGTGCAGATACTCCAGCTGCAGGTGGACCCAGGGATGGTGGGTGGAACCCATAACCAGCACACCCACACTAGTTTACACGGTGGGAGGTTACCCTGGAGGGAGTAAAACCACCTCTAGGGGGAACAAGGAGGTCTTTTGCCAGGTCTTGGCCTCTAAGTTGAAGAAGAGGAGAGTAGAGTAGTTGGGGCAGGAGATGGAAGAGGAGGAAAGGGCCTAAGGAGAAGAGTCGAGGAGAAGGGAGTTAAGCTTGAGGTCTCTTGGCTGAGGGACAAGAAAGAAAGCTTTCCAGGAGAAGAGCAGCCAGTTTGGGAAAAGGGGCCGTCAGCAGGGTCTACCAGACAGCTTACTGGGCACCGGAGCCCACACCTGTGGGATACTTTAGGACCACAGAGATTCCGGAGTCCCGTGGAGTCTCCTAGTCTCCCGGGCACCAGAACCGAGCACAAGAAGGTACCAGGCACCGCCAAAGGAATGAGTGGTCAGCCAGTAGAGGGTCACCCGGCAGCGGTGAAGGTGAGAGGAAGAGCGGAGGTCAGGCTGATTTCAAGTCACCAGGCTTCATACCACACTGGAAAGAAGGAAAGAGCAGATGGGGTTAGAGCACGAAGGCACACAACAAGGGTTCCATCATACCACCTGGAATTTGCCTGCAGCGACCCGTTAAGCTACCTGTCCTCATAACATCAGGAGTGCTGAACTGTAATTTTGTATGAGACTAATGCCAATGAACAGTAAAGTACCCGGAGGAAAAGTGATTTTGACTTTGCCGGAGTTCCTTCTGCATGAACTTGTTCTATTCACAGGAACGCTGCCCCGGAGGTCTAGCCCTACATTGCCAACGTATGGAAAAAAAAAAAACTCACCAAATTTTGGCCTCTTATAAATATCATTGCATTTAGCAGGATACTATCAGCCACCTCAGAAGCAACCCATATCTCTCAACACCGATGCACCATCCCCTACAACCTCGACACGGGGGCGGTTGTGGCACCAGCGACCATCCGTGCCACAAGGAGGAGACAGGTGGTGTCACTGGACATGAGATCACTACAGGGCGGCAGCCACTCCAAGAGTGAGGCATAAAGTCAGAAAGCAGCCTATTAATGACGCCCAGCTGTTAGACAAGGCGGGCCGCTCTGCAACAAAATATGCAACACAAGTGACTGTCGCCCCCTAGAGGACACAGCTGTAGACTGCAGATAGATAAAAAAATGCAATATAACTCTATAGATGAAAGTGAGGAGTTAGTTTGATATTTTGGACCAAAATAGCGTAAGCTCGTAGCCCCCGTCACGGGCCCTCACGCCTACGAGTACCTAGCCACATGTATAACACATGTATAATTTAGCTTTAGACAAAAAAATCACCGAATTGGTACATAGAATAAATATATGGAAAAAAAAAAAAAACTCACCAAATTGTGGCCTCTTATAAATATCATTGCCAACTTGCCAAACTACCATCTACCTCCGGCGGACTGTGGCGGCGCTGGTGACACCTCACCAGAAACTACAGGTGGCATCACGACAAACTGTATATAGCATCCCCTGTATATAATTCCCCTTTTTGGAGATATACTCAGGACACGGGATCAGGCGCGGCCACCACTCCCAGTGACAACAGGAGCGTTAACCCCTTGTAGCCTTATACCCGAGTACCCCAAAGCCTGGGCTCGACACTATACCAGGGTTGTTTGCATGGCACTCCCCCGGCATGAGCTCCCCAGTTGCATGGTCCACAGAGTCCACATAACTTGCTGGCGTGTATGATGTAGCATCCCTACGATGCAGAAAGTTATGTAGCACACAACACGCCAGCATTACTACATCAATAGATTCCAGTTTCATATTTAAAGCAGTATGAAACAAGCGGAATCTATTGGCCATGATCCCAAATGTGTTTTCAACCACACGACGTGCCAGGGATAACCGGTAATTGAAAATGCGTTGTTCAGGGGTGATAGTCCTCTGGGGATATGGCTTGAGTAGGTGTGTGTGAAGTGGGAAGGCTTCATCCCCCACAAACGCAAAGTTAAGGTGTCCAGTGGTGTCATCATTTGGTGGCAAATTGAGGCAACCGTCCCTAAGGTCTTTACCAAAGGAGGTGTGTGCCAACAAACCAATATCAGACACACGCCCGTTCATCCCCACATAGACGTAGAGGAACTCATAATGGGCATTGACGAGGGTCATGAGGACCACACAGAAATACCCTTTATAGTTAAAAAAAAAGGACCCACTGTTGTGGGGTTGTGTGATCCTCACATGCTTGCCATCCAATGCACCACCACAGTTTGGGAATTGCCACCTCTCCTGGAAGTCAGTTGCAACTTGCAACCATTCTGGGGGGGTTGTGGGAGACCGCATATAGGATGGCACCAGACACCTCACAATGGCCTCACACGTGTCGGGGATGAGGCAGCTCAGCAGTGGCCACGAGACAGCAGCAAAATACTGCAGGTCAGTCATCGAGTGGGCTGTTGCCAGGAAGCGCAGAGTCACACCCAACCGCTCCTCTGGTGGCACAGCTAGACGCATCACAGTGTCCTGATGGGCAATAAATGGACGAACACATTCCAAAAGGAATTTGAAAGAGTCCTCTGACATCCAGAGATAGTTTCGAAAATCATGCAGATTTGTGTCCTCCAGCTGACGGACCAGATGCATGTGAGTCAGGTTGGACCTTTGCAGGAGCCAATCCCAAGACCACATACGCCGTCGTCTATTACTCCGCAGCCTCTCATATCTCTCCTCAAGCCACAAGTCTTCCTCCAACAAGGCTAGAGCCACAACTGCACTTTCTTCTCGTTCCATGAGCTATAAGCTGTGTTTCCAAAACTCTGCATACAAATATATAAAAGGAGTGTATGAGCACATGAACACATTGCAACACAAAATAACCCCAAGTAACTTATGTCCATAGTAACATGCTACCCATAAAGTAACCAGTTTGATGGGTTAGATGTAATGTGAAACTTGACATAAATAATTGCGCCATACATCAGTAAATGCACTACAGTGTGGCTATAAACAGAAGACCTATATTACATCTGGTCACCCATGCTACTCATCATGTGCATACAACAACTAATGGACATACAGAATGGATGTATTGTCCCCCATATGCTATCCATGGATGGCTATGGTCAACATCAAAGACAACAAATTAAGGCAAGGTCATGAGTACCTGTCAATTGGTGAGCCAAGATTACACATTGCAATAGGGGTATTTTAAAAGATGCATGGGTATGTACATATACATGTCATAGTGTGCTTTCACAATGCAGGATTGTCCTCAATCAGTGTCCAGCAATTTACTGTGGCCAAAGCAGGATAGGATTTAGAACACAATATGGATATTGTAAAGATTATCAGCAGTTGTGAGTTAATGGGTCAATCCTGGTTTGGCCACACAAAGTGGATGGACACTGATCACGGACAATCCTGCAGTCTCAAACCAGCCATACACTTGGTCTCATGGACCACAAAACATACACAGAATATTACCAGTGGCCCAAAGGACCAGGAGGTTATTGGCGGAATCAACAGCGTTCTCATTGGTCGGACTCCCTTTTAAAGATGGTGTGCCAGCTACATCCTGTTGCTCATGTTCACAAGTCAAAAAGTGGTAGTGTCTTCTCTTGCTGAGACTGCAGGACTGGCGGTATGTATAGTACTGTTGTTCATCTTCATCTGACCACTCTTGCCAATCTCGTCACACTGGCTCAGCAATACCATCCGGCTGAGCAGTGTGACGAGAAATTTGTCAAAACCAAGATAATGTCCCTGAGGACTGTGTTCCACCGTGAACACAAGAAGGTGCTGGAGTCAAGGGCTTCTGGCAGGGGAACTGAGGAGGTCAATAGGCCCACCCTGTGGTACTACAACCTCCTCAGGTTCACCCTTGACCAGGATCCACCTCGGCCCGACACCTCCAACAGGGACTTTATGCAAACGCCATCCCCGCTCCTGAACAAAGTTCTTTGCCAGAGGATGTAAGTACCGTACTAATGTACCTATGAACAATCATTGTTGATTGTATTCACTTTGGTTATGTAATGGTGGTGTAACATAGTACCGAGTAGTGGGTAACCAATTAGCCCTTATGTAAAGGGGATGGGTGACATAGACTACTCATATTTGCTCATTGGAAGATGTCCACATCCAGCAGCATCACCATGCTTGTCATTCGGTTAACTTGTATACACTATGAAACATGACATATGTCCCCATAAACACACAACTAGGGCAAAATAAATCCGCCACAAAAACAGAAAAAACATGTCTGTGTGAATTGATGGTTGCCCATGTCAAATTTGTGAATAATATTTTTTTTATTTTACAGGCCCCTGTACAGACCTCAAGCCAGGCCGCGGCATCCGTTGCTGACCCTCCCCCATCAACATCACAGGGGGAGGTGGCAAGTCAGGCCAATGTGGACGAGCAGAACCCTGGCCCAAGCTCCACATTTCGTCGCAGATGCCCCTCCACGCCACCATCCACAGAGCTACTGTAGGAGCTTGGGCCAGAAGGGCGCTGTACAACCTGGAACAGCGCTCACACACTGGGATTGGTCTGCTTGTCAGTGAACGAGTGTCGCAGATGGAGCCCCATAAGCATTGCATGGTGCGTCGAGTGCATTATCCACCTGGCGCTCGACGCATCCGACGATGGGACACTGATGTGGCGCCCCTGCGTCCAGGAGGCCACAGACGGGAACTGCAGCCAGGCAAGTAGGACAATGTTAAACACTAACACCCTCACAGCCCACACAACCCACGTGTCAGAGAGGTTACATCCAGCCCTGAGATTAGAGACTATATGAGATCAGAGGGGTGGTGGATGAGAGGAGTGGGTTGGGCACACCAGAGGTCAGGTGACTGACAGTATATAGAGAGGGGGAGGAGTGAAGGAAAGTAGTAGGCTCAAGGTGCCGAACAGTAAAGACCAGAAGTAGGCCACAGTGTGCTGAGATGTAAAGACTGAAGGACATCACGCTCTCTGGAAGTGTAAGGCCGAGGAGTGCAGACCCGTACTGAGCCAGTGTGAGCCAGATGGGGGGGAAAGCCCGTCCGACGCTGAAACCACCAGGAGTGTGACAGAACAGAGAGGGACGGTGTACCCGTGCCCTAGACAGCAGCTGAAGCCACTCACTGCAGGTGGAGAAGCCCTCCTATAATACCAGAAGGAACAGTGAGAAGGAGCCTGGTAGTCTAATGCTGTGGACTACTGGAGGCTGGGCTAAAGTAGAGTGTCGGCTCTAAAGGGGACCGTAGTTCACCCGGTATCCCCAGATAACACGACGAGGGATCTGAGTTCCAGATTGAGATCCCTAACCCAAAGGACAGGCAGCTCAGTGACGTACTAGGACTCACAGAAGCCCGAGTCACCGCCATACTGTCCAGCGTAGCACACATCACCCGTACAGACGGAGACCGTAAAAGCCCGGAAAGGGACATTAACAGACTGTGTGAGGGGTCACAGGAGAGAGAGGCCTGGCTGCAGAAGGGAGAAAGCACCCGAGTGTTGAGAGCTGTAACTGTGCTGTAAGAACTGCAAATGACTTGTAACTTGCTGAAGGAGAACAACTAAGAGTAAAGCTTTGGAAACCCTGAATTGCCTCTCGTGTCAGTCTCTGCCTGCAGACCATTGCTCCCCTCATACAGATCCAGCCTGTCAGCACCAGCCAGGAGGAGAGATCCCTGCAGCCTACAAAGTAAGTGTGCTACAACTACACCTGCACCATAGACCTAACCCTTACTGCCCCGGGGAATACAGTTCTCCCCACTGGAACTATACCATCTCTGCTGCCACTCCATCACCCCCGGAGGTTCTGCAGCAGCGGCGGCCCTATCACTGGCCGCACCAAGTGGGTGGCGTCACCCGTGACATTTCCCTTGTAAATATTCCCTTTATTTGCCGAGCCAGGGACACGGTCCGGACCAAGCCACCTGTGACATCCCCAGTCCCGTGGGGCCCGACACTGACGCCAAGGAACATCCTTGCGGAACCACCAGAGCCGGCACCAGTGTCCCAGGGCTTGAGGGCTCCTATGCCTGGCTCTGGACAAACTCCTGCTATGCGGAGGTTCCCCATACCCTAATTTCTATGGCGATATGGGTCCGGAACCATCGTTAGCTCCTGCAGCTGCTTTTGAGCCGGAAGAGAGATGCTGCTACTACCTCTAATGTTTTGTTTGGGTTTTCTTTTTTACATTGTATCATAAACAGTATGTGTTTTCTCATTATTTTGGGGTAGAATAAAAGCTTGATTTTAAAAAATATGTGTCGTCTTCATGTATTTTAACAACATACTTGGCATGTATTGTTCGAAGGGGTATGAAGGCACTTTTGGCAAGTGTAGGCCACCAACAGGCCACTTTGTTAATCACACATGGTTAAATGTATTGAGGTTTCTTGTTCAACACTGTGTTTTTCAACAGTGCTTTCTTTGTTCCTTCCACTTTCTTTACCCTTCCAGGGGATATTTATTAAAAATTATCTGTATAATTACAACTTATGTAATTTAGATGCCTACTTATATTTTTATTATTCAATACTAATTATAGCAAAAAACTAAAAAATTTTTGCCACTCAGAAGAAGGATGCCGTTCAACCCCAAATGCATCAGTGACGCAGACCATTCCCTGACAGTATAGGTCCACCCACTGTGGTGCACAAGACGTAAGTGAGCCTGACGGTTTGACAATACAGCATTAACCGCCGTACTCATGTGACTCAATGACGTGAATAGTGGCGAGTAGTCGCGTAGCCCAGGAGTGCACGGAGCAGTGCACACGTACACTGAGGAATCCGGGAACGCCACGCAACCACATGACGGTGTCGACCGAACAGCAGAAGCCCGGAGAAAGAGGGTGAACGCTGAAGCCCCAGCACTTATTGGGAAAGCCTTGCACCTAATTCATAAGGTAAACCCTTGCAGCCTATTACACATCTACTCAGCAAAGTGCTTGCGCAAAAGTTAAATGTCATTATATTAGCCTGCACTGCATAGAGGTGATTAATGATTATATACAGTGAGAAAAAGTTAACTAAAGTAATCTTAGAGACACATTAGGGCAATAGTTCAACACCATAGTAATAGCACATTTTATGTAAAAAGACACCTTGCATCTAAGTAAAGGTGACACCCATACTATAGAAGTTTAATTACAACTTAAAGGGAACCAACCACCTCAGATCACCCTAATACACAGTTAGTGCATGTCTCTGCACCCTAAGGATACCTTTCCAGCACTGTTTTTGTGTAAAATCTTGCATTAGTATAACTGATATAAAGAGTTTATAAACTTACTAGCCTGGAGACATCTGGGCGTATCCCTCCTTCTGTTATACTTCAGGGCTGTGCATTGCATGGCTGCGCTCCCCCTCCCTCCGTGCCTGCTGCCCTGCCCTGATGGGCGTGATCGTTATCTCCTCTGCACAGAGGGAGGGGGAGCACAGCCATGCAATGCACAGCCCTGAAGTATAACAGAAGGAGGGATACGCCCAGATGTCTCCAGGCTAGTAAGTTTATAAACTCTTTATATCAGTTATACTAATGCAAGATTTTACACAAAAACAGTGCTGGAAAGATATCCTTAGGGTGCAGGGACATGTACTAACTGTGTATTAGGGTGATCTGAGGTGGTTGGTTCCCTTTAATTTATTTCTACACAGAACGTAATTCTTAGGACAATAAACAAGTACATTATAAGGCCAATAGGAAGTAGACTGTACATCCCTGAAAGATATATTAACTTCTGGATACCTAAAACATATTCCAAGGAAATAAGTAAGTGAATAGTTCATTCCCTTTTTTTTTTTTTTCTCTCCTTTCTTTCAACATGAAGTTTGAGGGCCCCAATTTATTACCTAATATATGTTGATTTCACCAACAGATACCAAAATAGACAGGCATTTTCCTGTGGATGAAATACAAGCTTTATAACCAACCAACCTTTTTATATACACCAAAGGGAACAAGTAAGTCATATGCACTATTTGAAGATATATATTAGGGTACAGGACCAGAACCCATAATAGAACATAAAGACTACATTTTTCTAATTATATTGCGTTAATAGATACCCCAGCTGGACGTCTGCCACCCACAACCATCACCATTAGGAGGAACAGATAACAAGCACTTCAATATTTAGAGGTAAGAATGAAAATAGTATTAAGCAGAGAAGAAAGATATATACTCCTAAAGGGAGAGTAACAATACTTTGTTATTTTTATTAGAACACAGATAACTGGAGGATAATAGCCATACAACACAGCTATAATTAAAATTCAATGATACTCCTCTGAAAAGGATAATGGAGAAGAAATAAAGATAGCTGTCGAATATTACTAATAGGAGAAGAAGAACCAATCCATTAATAGATCCTAATGTTGTACTGGATACTGAATAATAAGCTATTTACAAGTGTGGTGAATACTAATCATAGGATTTTTTTTACGTTTTATTTTTTATTTTTAATTATTGAGATATCAGTTTTTACTTAGATTGTTTATACATATTTTAGTTTTTTGCTTAATTAGTATTGAATAATAAAAATATAAGTAGGCATCTAAATTACCGTATTTTTCGCTTTATAAGATGCACCTGATTATAAGACGCACCCCCAAATTTGGTGAAGGAAAAGAGAAAAAAATAATTTTTAATATTAAATGGGGTCCATCTTATAATGCCAGTGTCCATCTTACAAATCATATACCGTATATGTCCCCCATTCTGGTAAATTAACCCCCCATCCTGGTATATATATACCCCGTGCTGTTACACATAGCCCCTTTGCTGGCACACTGTCCCACTCTACTGGCACACTGTCCCCCTCTGCTGGCACAGTGCCCCCCTCTGCTGGCACACTGTCCCCTTATGCTGGCACACTGTCCTCCTCCCTGCTGGCACACTGCCTCTCTCCCTGCTGGCACGCTGCCCCCTTCCTGCTGGCACGCTGTCCCCTTCCAACTGGCACGCTGTCCCCCTCCATGCTGGCACGCTGTCCCCCCTCCCTGCTGGCACACTGTCCCCCTTTTTTGCTTGCACACTGTCCCCCTTTTTTGCTGGCACACTGTCCCCCTCCCTGCTGGCACACTGTCCCCCTTTTTGGCTGGCACACTGTCTCCCTTTTTGGCTGGCACACTGTCCCCCTTTTTTGCTGGCACACTGTCCCCCTTTTTTGCTGGCACACTGTCCCCCTCCCTGCTGGCACACTGTCCCCCTCCCTGCTGGCACACTGTCCCCCTTTTTGGCTGGCACACTGTCCCCCTTTTTGGCTGGCACACTGTCCCCCTTTTTTGCTGGCACACTGTCCCCCTTTTTTGCTGGCACACTGTCCCCCTCCCTGCTGGCACACTGTCCCCCTCCCTGCTGGCACACTGTCCCCCTTTTTGGCTGGCACATTGTCCCCCTTTTTGGCTGGCACACTGTCCCCCTTTTTGGCTGGCACACTGTCCCCCTTTTTTGCTTGCACACTGTCCCCCTTTGTTGCTGGCACACTGTCCCCCTTTTTTGCTGGCACACTGTCCCCCTTTGTTGCTGGCACACTGTCCCCCTTTGTTGCTGGCACTATGTCCCCCTTTTTTACTGGCACACTGTCCCCCTTTTTGGCTGGCACACTGTCCCCCTTTTTGGCTGGCACACTGTCCCCCTTTGTTCCTGGCACACTGTCCCCCTTTTTTGCTGGCACACTGTCCCCCTTTGTTGCTGGCACACTGTCCCCCTATGTTGCTGGCACACTGTCCCCCTTTGTTGCTGGCACACTGTCCCCCTTTTTTGCTGGCACACTGTCCCCCTTTTTTGCTGGCACACTGTCCCCCTTTTTTGCTGGCACACTGTCCCCTTTTTTGCTGGCACACTGAGCCCCCACAGAGTGCACAGCTACAAAAATAATAAACAATATCATACTCACCTCTCTTCATCTTCCCTGCTGCTCGCGCTATCCCCGATGACTCTGTGCGGTCCCAGCATTCGGGTCCTGTGAGCAGCTTGCGGTATGACATCACTCTGCAGCGACGTTCACATGATCTGGATGCTGGGACCGCACATAGTCATCGGGGATAGCGCGGGCAGCAGGGAAGATGAAGAGAGGCGAGTCAGCCGGGATAGTCAGTGCTTTCCACTCAAAGGAAGTGTGGAAAACACAGGCTGTTCACATGGCGCTGCCGCTGCTGAGCTACGGGCCGCTCCATTCACCCCTGTAATATGCGCTGCTCCCGCTGGTGATTGACAGCGGGATGCAGTGAATATTACAGGAGATAATGAGCGACCCCACGTGACCACGTGGCCGCAGCTGCAGCCTCCTCCATCCACCTGACAGCCCCCGGACACCGCTCCTGAGCTGGAGTAGCACCCCCCTCCCCATACAGCACACATTGTACTTTCACATTATAAGACGCACCCCCTATTTTCCCCCAAAATTTGGGTGCATAAAAGTGCGTCTTATAATGCGAAAAATACGGTACATAAGTTGTAATTATACAGATAATTTTTAATAGATATCCCCTGGAAGGGTAAAGAAAGTGGAAGGAATAGTTTTATTTATTTATTTATTATTTTAAGAGCTAGCGCATAGTCTCCCAAATAGATAATAATTGATTTAAACAATAATAAGGCGATTAAATATGCGGTACTGCCTTCAGACTTCTGCAGCAGCTCAAGTGCTAATTGCTAGCTCCAGTGTACTCTTGCAAATAATATATAGTGTTTTCTTTGTATCTGTATGAATCCTGCTAACATGTGTATTGAAGGTAACACCCAGCCCTTTCAGAAACCAGGTCTGGTGGGCTACACACAGTGCTTGTTTTTGGCCCTAACTTTGCATTTGACTTTTGAACTACAAAACACCAACTGAGAAATGGGAATGTGAGTAGTCAAACATGCACCGTGTGTGGACCTCGAGGAATGGTTTTGAACACCCCACACAGTACCACAATTTGCAAAGGATGGGACCCAGTTACTATAGAGATTCATTGATAACATTACATATACTTACCAAAAGGGCTCACTCCAGCCTGATCAGGGGTGCCCTGGGGGGAAAATACACCCTCTGCCGAGGTGATGGAAGACAGGACGTCTAGAGGAGGGGTGTGTGGATGGGGGAGGGTACCCTCATCACCACTGAAGGCTGCAGAGCCAGTTGGGGATGCCAAGGCTGGTGGTGAGGCAGTGGGTGTAGAAGAGCCAGACGCTGCAGGGGATGGCAGCCCTGAAGACAAGGCTGATGCTGCAGGGCATGGCGGCCCTGATGAGGAGCCAGATGCAGCTGGTGATGCCGGGCTGGGTGGTGATCCAGCACCAGATGGAGATTCTGAGGCTGGGGTACTCCTTTGTGCAGCTGTAGCAAAAGACATGACAGTATGGTTTAAGGTGTAAAACATACACTATGCAATACAATATCAAGGCCATAGAGATGCTGGGCCAATGACACACTTTAAGGTGATGGAGCAACTTATACTCTGAGTAAAGAATAAGGTCATCTGTGATGTTTGGTTGCCAACATAACAATATGGTGAGGAAGTCGGAGTCTCCTGGCCAGGCTGCACACACATATTTAGATTTGTGGTCATAGTAGTTTTAGGGTCATGATGTTGATTTTGGAAGGACTCAACACACACACTACCTATGGTCAACTTTTGTTCAAGCCATTTTTTGTGGTGATTAATTCTGGAACACAGGACAAACTTTACATGAATGCAAATAAAGTCAACATGTTACAATACTGACCCTTTTGTAGCCATGAATGGAATACATATTGACCACATAACTGGACAAATAATGGATATTTTGACTGCCATGTGGCATAATACAACCTTTCGTGGTGTAAAATTTAAATATGGCCAAGGGCAACCATGGTATGGGCTAGGATATCCAAGCAAGGAGGATTGTCATCACATTGTGACTGTTTTTTTGGCCTAACTAATGTACAATGTCCCCATGCAGCCTTTGACCTTCACAAACAGCTGTGGGTGTTGTTAGTGTGGTTACACAGCAATGCAGAGGGTCTGAAATGCTATGGGCCATTCAGAACCCCTGCACATGGCCAGTGTTGAAGCTTCTGCATCATCACTTGATTGTCACTATCACACAGGGTACACTTCCATATATTGCAAGGTGTGTATTTTGTGTTGTATACAAAGGTGGGTCTATGTTGAGTTATCAAATACTCACCACGCAGCCTCTGTATGCTGGCACGGAGAGTGGCCATATGGTCCCTGGCTTTGTATTTCATGTCAAAAATTTTCTTGCAGATCTGGACTGGTTCACGGTCAACCCCCAGCTGCCTCAGAAGAGCCCGCTGGATTCTCTTGAGGATGACCTGCTTATGGAGGCGTGGGTGCGCATGGTGGTACTGGCACCAATTATCATGGTGGTCACATATATTAAGCATGCTCATCAGCTTCGCATCTCCCCAGGGTGCTGAGCCTGTCACGGTGGCCATGTTTATGCTGGGGCTGAAAACGCAACAGGACAACAAGGCGGGACGCACAACAACATCATGACGACACAACGCACGCTGGTTACACCCACGACACTTTAGTGTCCGCGAAGGAGGTACTCGCACATGAAGTGCTTAGCTTTTCTGGACATGCCGCTGTGTCCCTAAAAATGCGAGACAGGAATGCTCCAGTGTCGCAAATAGTTGACTGGCTGTGTCGCTAATCACTTATGACTTCCATGACTCTCATTGTTTAAATGTGTTTATTAATACTTTGAAGAATAAACAAGTCAGTCAATGAGTCTACTGATCTACACACGGAACATCAAATATGGCGCCTTTGCCATGAACCAACGGCAGCCAATCGTAACCCCGTCCTGGGCACCAATCGGCGCAGATGGGGTGTGGAAAATACCAAGCCAAGGAACACCTACGGGATTGGTTTTACAATCAGTGAAGTCACTCACAACATCATTATCGCGGTATCACACAGTATGATGCTACCAGGTCGCATGAATGACATCAACAAATTTTGAACATGTTCATAAACCAGTCAACTCCAACTTGACTAATTATCGTACTTGAATTGTTCGGTTACACGCAACGACGCACTAACGATGTCATTGCAACATCGTTGAACACATCACTTTTCAGCCATGTCGTGCACGATGTTGTGCCGTGTAACGGTACCCTAAGACTGACCCAGGTGAGAGCAGCATCCTATCAGGTACCGCTCATGCATATTCCTCTGTTCCCTGAACCTCACTGGACATGTGGAGAAGCAGAGTGCAGAATATAACCTTTTTAGCTGACTGAGATTGAACATTTATCTTATCAGCCTCATAGGTTTATTGGAGGCAGGTAGATTGGCATTGAGCTACTGGAATAAACTATAGAAACTGTCTTCTGCTTGTCCTGTCCGGTTCAGTGAACAGAGGAATAGGCGCCTGTTTACGATACCTGACAGGAAGCTACACTCACCCAGGTCAGCCTCAAGCAGATGTCTTTACACAGCCCATCCTAAGACATGGAATGGCTGGAAACTGCTGGAAGCTGACATATTTAAAATCCTGATTGCAATAACTAAAGATTATATTTTTACTACATTTTTTATAATAAAGGAATTTAGTAAAATTTGTAATATTTAAATGTAATTTAATTTACTATTTAGTTTTATTACGTTTATCAGAGTACCTCTTTAAGTTTGTTCTCACCGGAACTAAGGGGCTGAGGCTGACCTCTGAAAAATAAGCCCATAGCATTATCCCTCCTCCAACAAACTGTACAGCGGGCACAATGCAGTAATTCATACTACTACCACTGACTTACAAAGCCGTCCGCAATCTGTCCCCCTCATGTATCTCTGAACTAATCTCCCAATATTATCAAACTCGCAATCTTCAATCCTCCCAAGACCTCCTTCTTTCCTCCATACATGTACGTTCCTCATCTAACCACCTGCAAGACATCCCCCATTCTCTAGAATTCTGCACTCCAAAACGTCCGACTGTCCTCTACACTCAGAACCTTCAAGTGGAACCTGAAAACCCATCTCTTCAGAACAGCCTACAACCTGCAATGATAGTGCCACCTCACCACCACTGGACCCGGCACCCCACCACCATTGGACCCGGTGCTCCACCACCACCATAGCAGACCCAACCTACTGTCTCTCTCCCCACTGCCCTGTAGAATGTAAGCTCACAAGGGCAGGGTCCCCTCTCCCCTCTGTATCAGTCTGTCACTGTTAGTTTGTTCATTGTATGTTTAACTTGTTTGTATGTAACCCTTTTAACTTGTTTGTATGTAACCATGGATTCAACGGTGCTCTAGAAATAATTAATAATAATAATGATGAGGTAAATTATTACACCGGTGGCTCCTATTACAGGAGTATACTGGTATCAGTGAGATGATCTTTACCACCAATGATTGTATACTTTTTTTAAAGGGATCCTGTCACCTCCAAAAAGCCACCTAAGCTACAAAAACATGTCCCTGCATCATCCTATCACTAATCTCACACTCCTTTTGTCTCCAAAAAGCATCCTGTCAAAGTAGATAAAAACAATTTTATGCTCACTCTTTAGGGATTATAATTAGCAGGGGCTATATTCTTTAGCCCTTAGGACGTGTTGTTTTGCAGCCTCCAGGATCCACCCTCTCTCTCTCTGTGCTGCTGTGATGTGGAGCTGAAGGCAGGACTAATGATTTGCATTCTGTGAGTGACAGAGAGGGGGAGGGCAAAGCCTGCACAAGCAAAGCAGCACAGAGAGAGAGAGGGTGGATCTTGAAGCCTGCAAAACAACATGCCCTAAGGGCTAAAGAATATAGCCCCTGCTAATTAACATGTGTGGCCCCCCAGGGTTAATGTGCCACAGTAACACCACAAAGAGCTAACTCCCCACACAATCCACAACACTACACTAGCACCTCCAGGCCAGAAGGGGGAGCTAAAGCTGCTTCCCTATATATTCTGGTGTGGAGAGGAAATGGGCAGTTTGGATCCGATGCTGTGCCTGACACAAACAGCACAGTGAACATCGGAATAGTGAAGGTCCAACATCTTCACTGTACCACAGCGAAGCAACACGGCGGGGTCAGGAACACGTAATAAGACTCAAATTGCCTAGCAAGTTGGTACCCATGAGGGGAGACAGGGCCGGCAGCTTAGCTAAAGCGACAGCAGGGCCACACACACAGCGCAGGAGTAGGAAGCCAAGGACCCGGTCAGGGTGGGAGCAACCCGGCCCCTATAGAGACTCTGTGGACAGTACTCAGCTGAGTACCATCTTCAGTAAAAGACTTGGAAAACTACAAAACCGTGAGTCTGTGTAATCCTTGCAAACCCTGTTCTCTCTCACCAACTATATTCATCACTACTGCCCCAGGGACCAGGCTCTGCCCGTGGAGAGCCGTTACATATCAGGCTGCCATCCATCATCCCCGGAGGTTCTGCAGCAGCGGTGTTCACCATGACCACATACCACGGGTGGCGTCACGACTATATCCCCTGTAAATAACCCCCCAACTTTTAACTTGTGGGCTCGGGACATGGTTCGGACCAAGACCGCCGTGATTCCCCGTGATACCCCTGATCCCAGTGGGCCCCACACATGGCTAATGAGGAAGTATTAAATAGTTTTTATCTACTTTGACAGGATGCTTTTAGGAGACAAAAGGAGTGTGAGATTAATGATAGGATGATGCAGTGACGTGTTTTTGTAGCTTAGGTGGCTTTTTGGAGGTGACAGGATCCCTTTAAAGACAGACAGCATAGCGTGGGGGGGAAGGAGGGTGCTGGATATTACACAGGGGCTGGATGTTATACACTGGGGGGGGGGGGGGGGTGGAGGTGAGGGGCGGGATGTTATACACCAGGGGCAATGGAACTGAATGAAAAAATCAGAATTTTGATGATTGAGAGGTGTGCCCCAATACTTTTGCCTATGTAGTCTAAATATCATCGGATCTACTTGTTTTGCTCTTTCACATGCTTATCTGCTGATCATGCTTAATGTGACAGGATCACTTTAAGGATATGGAGAGCATAATAAAAGTATTTGACACAATTTTAATTTCCCCTCAAGCTGCCAATTTCAAGAAATGATTTAACATTAAGGTGTTCATTGAAGCTGCGTTATCCTTTTATTTCATATGAAGAATGCCTTGATATCCCTTAGTAAGGAATCCTCCTCATTTTACCTTTATCTCATATAATCCATGATATAAAATCCCTGAATTTTTGGCTCCGCAGCCGACCTCATACTATGGTTCTTTAATATAATGTTACGAGTTCCCATCTGATCCACCCATCTGAAGTTCTTCAAAGCTTCTTCCAGACTATATAAATGTATACGGCTTATTTTATGAACCTCCAGTAGACCACACACTGCCAATGAGTCCTGGAAATAAACCTGCTTTTATGACCAGATTATCTAAGGACTCTTCTCCTGCTTCAACCTGTAAGGACCCAAGGAAAGAATTTGCATTAATCATTTAGAAAACCGTAAAAATTACACTTAATGATGTGCTGCAAGGTCTAGTGATGTTACCCATCTCCGAAAGCCTTGATAGAGAGAAGACAACTGTTTGCATTATCCACACCAGTCGCCTTGATTCTCCAAGCCAAAGTCGTAAATCACGCCTTATACATTACCCACTCCTTGTATAATTTAGGATTTTGCAGCCCTGTAAGAATTCTGGCTCCAAGGGGATGTGTTGATTTTTACACAATCCCAAGTTTTACAAATGGACTGGACAACTCGTATAAACAAGGAGGCGCTCATAATGACACTTGTCTGGAAGTTGCATCAGACTGGCCTTGCCCATGATAACAGATGGCCAACAAGTATGCAGCAAATTTGCCTTTGTGCTTTGGATTTTCTTTATTTCAGGTATTTAGCTGTCATTAATTGCCGAGTAAAGTCTATAAGAGTCCCGGCAGGTCTATTATTTAATTTCACTAAAGCCGCTGCTGCCGCACAGTCCTTTTCTCTTCTATTAAAATGTCTTTACATCTATTCTGGAAAGAAAATTGAATTCAATGCAGAGGTGAGGTGGTGATAGCCCACAATGGCCTCAGAGCAATAATTACACTCCGTTGGGATTTTTGTGCAATTGCCATCACAGATTATTTCTTTGTAAAACACTAATATTTCCCAGGTCAGTTCAAACAGTATATAAAGAAGATCGTTTTATTATGAATTGCTTAGTAAATTGGAGTTTTCCAGGTTTTTCTCGATGTTTCTTCCTTTAAAAAGGACCTGTCACCCCATTGCTGCATGGCAATCTAAGGGCCCTTTCACATCAGCGTTTTTTGAAATTCGCGGCAGATGCGGTGAAAAAACGGCATCTGCCGCGATTACCGCATACCGGCTGCACTTGCGGCGCGGTTGCGATAAACGCCATACAAGGTATAGGCGGACTTGCGGCAGGTGCGGCCGCAAAAAAACCTGCCGCCAGTGCCAAAACCGCACTTGCCGCACCTGCCGCAAGTCCGCCTATACCTTGTATGGCGTTTACCGTAACCGCACCGCAAGTGCAGCCGGTATGCGGTAATCGCGGCAGATGCGGTTTTTTCACCGCATCTGCCGCGATTTGAAAAAAACGCTGATGTGAAAGGGCCCTAAATGCAGCATGTCTGCTGCATTCAAGGAAGGGGCCCCCATGTGTTTGTGTGCTGATTACCACGAGATATAGCCTTAGGCAAACTCACTGATAAAAGTCAGGAGGGCATTCCCTGGTGCTGGAGTCAGCCTGATTCATGGAGGCCATTCCCTCCCCCTCTGCCTCTCTGTGCCTCCTCTTGCTGTGCTGTTTATAATAATAATATAATATTTATATAGCGCTATTAATTCCATAGCACTTTACATATATCAGTAATGCTGTCTCTCTTGGAGCTCACAATCTAAACATCCTATCAGTAAGTCTTTACAATGTGGGAGGAAATCAGAGTACCCAGAGGAAACCCATGCAAACATGGGGAGAGCATACAAACTCCTTGCAGATGTTGTCCTTAGTGTCAATTGAACCCAGGACCTCAGGACCCCAGTGCTGCAAAGGCTGCAGTGCTAACCACTTGAGCCACCGTGCTGCCCATGTTTATGCTTTGTTCAAACAGCAGGGCAGGAATCTGGAGCTGACGTCAGGACAAATGATTTACATGCTGTGTGCGGCAGGATGAGTGACAGAGAGGAGGAGGGAAGAGCCAGCACAGCAGAAGCAGCACAGAGAGGCATAGGGGCAGGAAATGGCCCCCATGAATCGAGCTGACTCCTGCACCAGGGAATGCCCACCTGACTTTTAACAGTGAGTTTGCCTAAGGCTATATCTCAGGGTACACAGCACACAGACAAATGGGGGACCCCTTCCCTGAATGCAGCAGACATGTTGCATTCAGTACTGCATTTAGATTGCCATGCAGCAGGGGGTGACAGGACCGCTTTAATTGTTTGCCTATGTGCTAAATACATTACTATGTGGATTATACTTTTCCATGTCTAAATGTATGTACAGACTTGTTGATCTTTACCTTACCACTAACTTTGCGATGTGTTAGGCACATGTGGTAACTCACATGGGAATATAAGGCTTACATCAAACTTACTGCATCTGACCAAACTGGTTCCTGTACAGACTAAAGTTCCTCCTAGCTGCACAGTTCCTGGTGGCACCTGCGAAGGCTGGAATAACCCAAAAAGCCAAACTTGTAGCTGAAAACACGTACCTCCCCACACCGATGCAATAAAGTACAAGATCTACTAATGGTGAGTGCCGCCTTTTTCCTTGATTTTTTTGATATATATGGACTTTTGTCACAAGGCGCTGCAACACCATTAACAGGGATTTATAGTGGAAACATAAGGTACATAAGTGCTGTATATACCGCATGAATCCTGGAGGTGCCCGGTTACTTCTCTCTACATTATTTTGGAAGAATGGAATGTACAAGGCGAAGAATAGGTATGTGGTCAAAAGAATAGAAGGTACAAGGCGAACAGAAGGTACATGGTCGGAAGAATAGAAGGTACAAGGCGAACAGAAGGTACATAGTCGGAAGAAGAGAAGGTACAAAGCGAACAGAAGGTACATGGTCGGAAGAAGAGAAGGTACAAAGCGAACAGAAGGTACATGGTCGGAAGAAGAGAAGGTACAAAGCGAACAGAAGGTACATGGTCGGAAGAAGAGAAGGTACAAAGCGAACAGAAGGTACATGGTCGGAAGAATCGAAGGTACAAGGCGAACAGAAGGTACATGGTCGGAAGAAGAGAAGGTACAAAGCGAACAGAAGGTACATGGTCAGAAGAATCGAAGGTACAAGGCGAACAGAAGGTACATGGTCGGAAGAAGAGAAGGTACAAAGCGAACAAAAGGTACATGGTCAGAAGAATAGAAGGTACAAGGCGAACAGAAGGTACATGGTCGGAAGAAGAGAAGGTACAAGGCGAAGAGGAAAACCAGCAACCCAGTGGCTTGATACTATCAAGATAACGGCAGAGAAGACCCTGGTGGACCTATCTAGGCTACACAAGATTTATCTTCCTACAGGAGCGTTCATCCATCAAGTCACCATGGCTCGACATCAAGCCAAAGGCCAATAAAATAAAATAAATAAAATATAGGAGGTATTATAATAAAGCTGTTTGAATTTATATTATACACATCTATTATCCCAGAACATGACATAAAATGTCTAAATGCATTAGGTATGCAAGTTATGTGCTATTTTGGAAACACATTATGAATTTACAGCATTGTCAATTAGTTTTGCTTGTTCAGTTTGAAAGGATCTTTCTGCTTGACCTTGATGACGATGATGGAATGATTATCCATGAATGGGAAATGTATAACATTATGTATCAATGGGATGTGAAAGTCATTCGGTATTCATATAGGTTCTGTCTGATTTAATTACTGTTTGATAGTTGACATTTTCTAATGGTTTTCTAGAATGATACAAGAGTTGACAACAGCGTTACAGAGAAGAGGCAGAAGATTCCAGACTGTTGCACTTCAGATATATATGTAATCAAAAATGTACAGTTTTAATCAAAAGTGCAAGTTATAGTTTATCAGCAAAATTGACAATCTTTATACTGTTTGCAATAAATCAAACAGGAACATGTAAATAGCATAACACTAGAGATGGGTGAACCAGCAGATGTTCGGTGGATCGGGTCCGGACTTGACCCGAACTTGTGCCTGAACCCCATAACTCAAAAAGTCTATGGGGACCTGGACTTTATTGCTATAAAATGATGGAAGTAAGAGCTAGGGGGGCTGCAAAAGGAAATAAAATGGCAATTAAAGCAGGAGAATCATTCTTACAAATCTCGGCACTGTTGTCACACTACTTCTGGATCTTCTCATTAAGACAATCGGCAAACCTATAGATATTTGGGTTTGGTGGATCCGGACAGACTTTTATTTAAAGTCTGGGTTCTGGACCTGAACTTCAGCCCGAACCCCAAAGCCTATATAAGTCAATGTGGACCCAAGCTTTAGAGTTATAAAATGGTGGCAGCAAGGGTTGGGGGGATGCAAAAGGAAGCAAAATAGGTGTAAAAGCACAGGAGCATTATACTTACTAATCTCCGGCACTGCAGTCACATTTGCTTCCGCGTCCGCTCATTAACCTTATGTTTATTCACTGCACTGATTCCAACAGCCAAACACAGACACCCACTCTCTGTTACAGCATCTATGATTGGCTGTTGTGCCTCTACCCGTTGTGCCGACGTCTGTGATTAGTTACCATATACATTAGTGTATTGGAAACGAACCTACTGTCATAGGTGTGTAAAAATAAATAAATAATTTTAAAAATATTTTGAACAAAAAAATGTGTAGGGGTCCTCCATATTACCCCTCCACCCCTGGTGATTTTCAGTTTTTTGTATTTCCCTCCCATTGTTCCAAGAGACATAATTTGCATTTTTCTGTGAATATAGATATATAAGGGCTTTTATTTTGCAGGACTAGTTGTACTTTCAGATAAAATCATTTACTTTACCATATAGTGTACAGGAAAATGGGAAAAACTGAAAATGTGGTGAAATTACAAAAAAAAAAGTGCAATTACACATTTATTTTTGGGAGTTTTTTATTGACCATGTTACTCTATGGTAAAACTGACTTGTCAGTATGATTTCTCAAGTCGGTAGAAGTTCGTAGATACCAAATATGCTGTTTTTACTGTTATCTAGGTGGTGAAAAAAAAAATCTGAATTTTTTTACAGAAAAAGAATTGCACTTTTGCACCATTTTTCATCACTCGAAGCGTTTTAATTTTTCAGGATCTGGGGCCATAGGACAGCTTATTTTTTCTGTCCGCTGATGTTTCCAATGATACCATTTTGGGGTAGATACGCTGTTTTGATCTTTCGTTATTGCATTTTATTGCAATGTTGCGGTCACCAATAAAACATAATTTTGGCGTTTGGACTGTTTTTTCTGATATGCAGTTTACAGATCTGATTGATTTTATATTTTGATAGATCGGGTATTTCTGAACATGGCAATACCAAATATGGTATGTGTATTTTTTTTATCTGGTTAAATAATTTTATTTTCAGTGGGGCAAAAGGGGGGTGATTTGAACTATTATGTTTTTTTTATATTTTACAAAAAAAATTTCTGTATTTTACTTTGACCACTAGGGAACCTCAGTGCTCCACAGTCCAATCGCTTCCCCTGTGTTCCGATGGGCTGCAGCATATCTAAACACAGGGGAAATGATCACTCATTACCAGTGATTTCACTAGGGGATCACCAGCAGGAAGTGATACAAGTAAGCTTCCGGGGTCATCAGATGACTCGGGGCTTTCATACTGAGGTTCTGTGATTGCTTCAAGGGACCTCCGATCACGGCGTGGAACGGCACGATCCCCGCTGCGATGCTTTGGATCGTGGTATCCATGACTGATGGCGCTATCTAAATGGTTCATAGTGGCGATCCGATCGCTGATGGGATCGATACTGTTAGCTACACATCTCAGCTGATGAGATCAGCTGAGATATGGGGGAGAGAATGCGAGCTCAGTGCGTGAGCTCACATCAAAGTGTGGGAGGCGACCTATGGCAAACCTGTACGTCGTAGATCGTGAAAGGGTTAATAATAATAATAATAATAATTGTAATTTTTATTTGTATAGCGCCAAACATATTCCACAGCACTTTATAGTTCAGAGGGGACATGCGCAGACAATTTGAGACAGTACAGATTAACAAAAATTCAACAGATACTAAGAGGAGTGATACCAAGCTACAATCTATGAGGAATTGATACTCTAGGTCAGATCTCACAGGAATGTGGAGAAAATGGCGGTGGCAAGGCTTATATACAGCCTCGCCTCTCATACATGACATAGGCATCACGATGGACAGAAGCCAATCATAGTCCTGCCACAACCAACAGGGCTGTGGCATTACTGAATTTGATTGGCTAACATGCTTGTCCATCTACAAGTTTTCTGACCTAACACGCTAGGCTGTCTCGGAAGCTTTGTCGGAACATAACAGATTCTGTATTCGCGAGTCCCGAATACAGTATACAGGACTCGGATTCGTAGACTCGCTCAAACTCGGATTCGTAGACTCGCTCAGACTCGCTGCTGACAGCGGGTATCCGTGAAGCGGTGCGATTGTTTAAACGATTTGGGGAGATTCAAGCTACATAGCGATGTGATATAGCGAGTCTAGCGAGTGAGAAAAAGTAAACTCTGACAAAACTAGGATTGCCATTGACTTGCATTGGACTCGTTACTGTGCGAGTAATCGCTGGGAAACTCGCAAAGTACCGAGTTCTGCGAGACCCTTACTACTCGCCGAGTAACGAGTCCTAGCGAGTAGACTCGTCCATCCCTACCTACAATCTATTTATATTTTTGGGATTTTTTAATTAATGGAATAAAAATTTGATCTTTACTTTTACCCTTGATTGGATGTGTTTTCACTGGTCTATTTTGTTATAGTACAGCATGTTTCTAGTGAGGGGCAGGCATTTTCAGTCTGGGAGCCCAATAACTATGGACCTCTCAGTGGTGAAAATACCATTTTTTAACTATTTACTTATAGAATTTGTAATGTGCTGTTTGCATCCACCAGCTGTGCAATTTATATTGACTGAGTGTCAAATTCAGGGACCACACGTGTGTTTTCTAAAAATTATTTAAATTTATAATTTAAAAAAACGACTGTGATTGGGTCCGCCCCAATTTGATACTACCAAGATAAAACACACGCCTGGGGGTTAGTATTCTCACCCTAGGCAGGCCCATAGTTATTGCCCCTCCATGGTAAGAATAGTCACTCCATAAATTGGCGCATTCATTAGAAGCAACAATTCTGGTGCTCTACCTGGCTCTTGTGGATTGCCCTGGTGTGGTGGCAATCATGGTAATAGAAGGGGTTAAAGGCAGCTGAGTATTGACAGCAGTCATCAAGCCTTAGATTGGCAATGTTCAGGTCTCTATGACCTGCATATTACCAATTCTATAAGTAAATAGTCGCGATGAGCGAGTACTAAAATGCTCGGGTGCTCGAAGCTTGGGCCGAGCATCCCGAGATACTCGTGTACTCGGCCCGAGTACCGAGCCCAATGTTATCCTATGGGAGACCCGAATATTTTTATGAAATGACTGCCGGCAGCATGTAAAAATGTCACAAAAGTCTCAGAAGAGTGCTGAAATGACATGGCAACACCATGGTGAAGACCCCTGGAAGCATTTCTCACTCAAAAGTCACAGCTGTGAACAATCTTGTCCGAGTTTCACGCCAATTTTACGGAGTCACCAGAAAACCTTTCAAAATGACACCAAAATTAATATTTAGGGTGCAAATGTTAAGGGCACATACCCAATAGTGAGATACAGCTGGTGTATGTTACTTTTTGTGATTACATGAAAGATTTTACGTGAAAACATTGTGCGGCATTCCGATGTCCCTGAGAACAGACGTACATGAAGGCCTCTTGACATAATGTGCCCATTTTGAGGAACTGGGTCTATTGTAGTATTTTCCTTTGCCAGGGCAGTCCAAAATTGGGAGGTTCACCAATGCCCCTGGATAGAGACGTGCATGAGGGCCTGTAAACCTGAAGTGGGTGTATTGTAGTATAGCCCTTTGGCCAGGGCAGCCGAAAATTGGGAGGTTCAACAATGACCCATGCATACAGACATGCAGGAGGGCCTGTAAACCTGAAGTGGGTGTATTGTAGTATAGCCCTTTGGCAGGGCAGAAAAAATTGGGAGGTTCAACAATGACCCATGCATACAGACATGCAGTAGGGCCTGTAAACCTGAAGTGGGTGTATTGTAGTATAGCCCTTTGGCCAGGGAAGCCGAAAATTGGGAGGTTCAACAATGACCCATGCATACAGACATGTAGTAGGGCCTGTAAACCTGAAGTGGGTGTATTGTAGTATAGCCCTTTGGCCAGGGCAGCCAAAAATTGGGAGGCTCCACATTGTCCCTGGATAGAGACATGCAGTAGGGCCTGTAAACCTCAAGTGGGTGTATTGTAGTATAGCCCTTTGGCAGGGCAGCCAAAAATTGGGAGGTTGAACAATGACCCATGCATACAGACATGCAGGAGGGCCTGTAAACCTCAAGTGGGTGTATTGTAGTATAGCCCTTTGGCCAGGGCAGCCAAAAATTGGGAGGCTCCACATTGTCCCTGGATAGAGACATGCAGTAGGGCCTGTAAACCTCAAGTGGGTGTATTGTAGTATAGCCCTTTGGCAGGGCAGCCAAAAATTGGGAGGTTGAACAATGACCCATGCATACAGACATGCAGGAGGGCCTGTAAACCTCAAGTGGGTGTATTGTAGTATAGCCCTTTGGCCAGGGCAGCCAAAAATTGGGAGGCTCCACATTGTCCCAGGATAGAGACGTGCAGGAGGGCCTGTAAACCTCAAGTGGGTGTATTGTAGTATAGCCCTTTGGCCAGGGCAGCCAAAAATTGGGAGGCTCCACATTGTCCCAGGATAGAGACATGCAGTAGGGCCTGTAAACCTCAAGTGGGTGTATTGTAGTTTAGCCCTTTGGCAGGGCAGCCAAAAATTGGGAGGTTGAACAATGACCCATGCATACAGACATGCAGTAGGGCCTGTAAACCTCAAGTGGGTGTATTGTTGTATAGCCCTTTGGCCAGGGCAGCCAAAAATTGGGAGGCTCCACATTGTCCCAGGATAGAGACATGCAGTAGGGCCTGTAAACCTCAAGTGGGTGTATTGTAGTATAGCCCTTTGGCAGGGCAGAAAAAATTGGGAGGTTCAACAATGACCCATGCATACAGACATGCAGTAGGGCCTGTAAACCTCAAGTGGGTATATTGTAGTATAGCCCTTTGGCCAGGGCAGCCAAAAATTGGGAGGCTCCACATTGTCCCAGGATAGAGACATGCAGTAGGGCCTGTAAACCTCAAGTGGGTGTATTGTAGTATAGCCCTTTGGCAGGGCAGCCAAAAATTGGGAGGCTCCACATTGTCCCTGGATAGAGACGTGCATCAGGGCCTCAAACATTTTTCCCATTGAAAAGGAGCGGGTCTCCTGTTGTTGTAATACCCATTCTAAAAGAATGGGTGAAAAAATTTGCGGGTATACCTCAAACAACAGCCTAACTATTGTAACGGTCATCATGGTGGCTCATGAGGAGAAGGAGGAGCTGTCCAGCGATTAGCCAAAGTCCAGAAGTGTGTACCCATGGGTGAGTGGAGGTACATGGCAAATTCCCATAACAAAATTTAAATTCAGTTGTCATTTGTTGGTGGTGTGGTGAAGTCTGGCCCAATACAACCCTTGTTCATCTTGATCAGAGTCAGCCTGTCAGCATTTTCAGTTGACAGGCGGGTGCGTTTATCAGTAATAATTCCACCTGCGGCACTGAAAACACGCTCTGACAATACACTAGCGGCAGGGCAGGCCAGGACTTCCAAGGTGTAGAGAGCCAATTCATGCCACGTGTCCAGCTTGGAGACCCAATAATTGAAAGGCACAGAGGAATCTCGCAGTACAGTTGTTCGATCTGCAAGGTACTCCTTCAGCATCTGGCCAAACTTAGCATTTCATGTGGTACTACCCCGCACCTCAGGGGCTGTGGTACGTGAGGGGCTGAGAAAACTGTCCCACATCGTAAAGACTGTTCCCCTACCTCTGGCGAATTGGACTTATGCCCCTCTCAGCCGTACGCCTTGGTTGTCCACCGATTCCTGACCTATGCCGCTAGCGTTTTGTGAGGGGAATGATTTGCCTACTTCCGTGACTATGGCCTTCTGGAACTGCTGCATTTTGGCTGACCTCTCCGCCTCAGGAATGAGAGACATAAAGTTTTCCTTGTAGGGTGGGTCTAACAGTGTTGCCAACCAGTACTGATTGTCGGCCAAGATGTTATGAACGTGAGGGTCACGAGCCAGGCAGCTTACCATAAAGTCAGCCATGTGCGCCACACTCTTAACAGCCATCACTTCAGTATCCAGACCAACACAATGACTGAACATGCTGTACTCCTCCTTCTCCTCCTCCTCCACATCTCCCCTGTCCTCTGGCCAGCCACGCTGAATTGAGGGTATGACTGGTGTGCATGTCATATCCTCAATTTGGCCAGAGAGTTGCTCCATGTCTTCATCCTCCTCCTCCTCCTCGTCATAGTCCTCCACTGCACGTTGTGATGAGATGAGGCTGGGCTGTGTGTTTTCACCCACACCCACTACTGTTTCTTGCTCCAAGTCATCGCGCTCGGCCTGCAATGCATCCTCTTTGTTTTTCAGCAGAGACCGTTTTAGAAGGCAGAGTAGTGGTATGGTGACGCTAATAATGGCGTCATCGCCGCTCACCATCTTGGTGGAGTCCTCAAAGTTTTGGAGGACGATACATAGGTCCGACATCCATCTCCACTCCTCAGGTGTTATGTGTGGAGTTTGACCCATTTCCGATGGCTTAGGTGATGCAGGTAGTCCACAACTGCCCTCTTCTGCTCACATATCCTGACCAACATGTGCAGAGTTGAATTCCAACGCGTGGGGACATTACACACCAGTCTGTGGGCCGGAAGACGCAAACGGCGCTGAAAGCCGGCAAGGCCGGCTGAAGCAGCAGGTGACTTGCGAAAATGTGCAGACAGACGGCGAACTTTTACCAGCAGTTCAGACAGTTCTGGGTATGACTTTACAAACCTCTGAACCACCAGGTTGAGCACATGGGCCACGCATGGAACATGCGTCAGCTGGCCTCGCCTCAAAGCTGCCACCAGGTTCCGGCCATTGTCACACACGACCTTTCCTGGCTTTAGGTTCAGAGGTGTGAGCCAGTGATCTGCCTGCTGTTTAAGAGCTATCCACACCTCTTCTGCATTGTGGGGTTTGTCACCTATGCAGACTAGCTTCAGCACAGCCTGTTGCCGCTTTGCAGAGGCAGTGCTGCAGTGCTTCCAGCTTGGGACTGGTGTGGAGGGTACAGTGGATGAGGATGCGCAGGAGGAGGAGGCTGAGGGGCATGACATTCCGGAGCTGTAGAGTGTCGGTGAAACCCTGACAGAGGTAGGGCCTGCTATCCTTGGTGTGGGAAGGACGTGTTCCGTCCCTCGCTCAGACTGGGTCCCAGCCTCCACAATATTAATCCAGTGTGCCGTCAAGGAGATGTAGCGCCTTGCCCACAAGCACTTGTCCACGTGTCTGTGGTTAGGTGGACTTTGGCTGAAACAGCATTGTTCAGGGCACATGTGATGCTGTTGGACACGTGGTTATGCAATGCGGGGATGGCACATCTGGAGAAATAGTGGCGGCTGGGGACCGAGTAACGTGGGACAGCAGCCGCCATCAGGTTGCGGAATGCTTCCGTCTCCACCAGCCGGAAAGGCAACATTTCTAGCGCTATGAGTCGCGAAATGTGATAATTCAGGACTGTGGCATGTGGGGCGTTGGCAGCGTATTTGCGCCTGCGTTCAAATGTTTGCTGAATGGATAATTGAACGCAGCGCTGGGACAAGGACGTGCTTGATGCTGGTGTTATTTGTGCGTGGGCAACTTCAGGTGCAGGGCCGGAGGCTTGTTCGCGGCCAGCATGGACAGGGGATTGGCTCGCACGCACAACACGCGAAGACATAGCAGTGACATCAGCAAGCACCGCTCCTCGACTCTGTTGTACTTCCCACAAAGTCGGGTGCTTGGCTGACATGTGCCTGATCATGCTGGTGGTGGTCAGGCTGCTAGTTTTCGTACCCCTGCTGATACTGGCATGGCAGGTGTTGCAAATGGCCTTTTTAGAGTCTTCTGGAGCCAACTTAAAAAACTCCCAGACTCGGGAAGACCGAACATTTGCACAGGCACCTTGAGTCGTGTTGGTGTTCCGGGGAACGGTTGGCTGCCTTCTGCCTGCGGACACGACCCTGCTTCGTACTGCCTGTTGGGATGCTACGCCTCCCTCCCCTGTGCACTGCTGGCCTTGCTCTGCATATCCTCCTGCCATGTTGGGTCAGCTACTGGATCATCCACCACGTCGTCTTCCTCTTCCGCACCCTGATCCTCCTCCTGACTTCCTGGCAATTGTGTCTCATCATCGTCCACCCCTTGTTGAGACACGTTGCCAACATTCCGTTCGTGAGAACGTGGCTGCTCAAATATTTGGGCATCCGTACATACCATCTCTTCATCACCCACTTCAAGAGGAGCTGGCGACAGGCCAGATTCTGTGAATGGATACGTGAACAGCTCTTCCGAGTGTCCTAGTGTGGGATCAGTAATGTCCGTGGATGTGTACTCGTCCTGGTGGTAAGAAGGAGCATCAGGTTGGGAAATGTGCGGTGCAGTATCACGGCTACTGACACTTGACCGTGTGGAAGACAGGGTGTTTGTGGAGGTGCCCATCTGACTTGAAGCATTATCCGCTATCCAAGTAACAACCTGTTGACACTGGTCTTGGTTCAAGAGCGGTGTACTGCTGCGGGCCCCAAGAATTTGGGACAGTACGTGCGAGCGAGGAGATGTGCCCCTTTGTTGTTGCGAAATTAGTGCTTGCACACGACCTCGGCCTCTGCCTGCACCACCATCACGTCCACTTCCATGTTCCTTGCCAACGCCCTTGCCAACGCCCTTGCGCATTTTGCCTGTATACAGCGACAACTGTCTGGTGACTGTTGAGGTCACAGGAGATTAGGATTTTAGTCCCTAACCTGTATCAAGGTAGTAAGTACACCAGTCTGGTGACTGTAATGGTCACAGATTATTAGGATTTTAGTCCCTAACCTGTATTAAGGTAGTAAGTACACCAGTCTGGTGACTGTAATGGTCACAGATTATTAGGATTTTAGTCCCTAACCTGTATCAAGGTAGTAAGTACACCAGTCTGGTGACTGTAATGGTCACAGATTATTAGGATTTTAGTCCCTAACCTGAATTAAGGTAGTAAGTACACCAGTCTGGTGACTGTAATGGTCACAGATTATTAGGATTTTAGTCCCTAACCTGTATCAAGGTAGTAAGTACACCAGTTTGGTGAATGTAATGGTCACAGGAGATTAGGATTTTAGTCCCTAACCTGTATCAAGGTAGTAAGTACACCAGTCTGGTGACTGTAATAGTCACAGGAGAGTAGGATTTTAGTCCCTAACCTGTATTAAGGTAGTAAGTACACCAGTCTGGTGACTGTAATGGTCACAGGAGATTAGGATTTTAGTCCCTAACCTGTATCAAGGTAGTAAGTACACCAGTCTGGTGACTGTAATGGTCACAGATTATTAGGATTTTAGTCCCTAACCTGTATTAAGGTAGTAAGTACACCAGTCTGGTGACTGTAATGGTCACAGATTATTAGGATTTTAGTCCCGAATTACTTCAAAAAGATTTTGATAATGGATACACCAACACAATTTAATTTCAGCAAAGGTTGTATCTTCTAAAATGTAACTTTTATTGTTTCTATTAAAACAAGGGTCAGTTTGATCCCTTACACACAGTATAACCTTGTAAAAAGGGGGGTGAGGGGGAATGGTCGCCCTGTTCTCTCCCTACCTCCCCCTGCCTGACAGCGGAGTTTTCACTTAAAAACCCGTTTGGTGTCCCCGCTCCTCGGCGGCTATCCCTGCTGATCCTTACTTGTTAGTGAATGGGTGACATTCCTCATTTGTTTGAAACCCCATATTATCAATATACTGAGGGAACAAAAACCTATATGGGTCTCCCCGCTGTCCGGGTCTATCCCTTAGACAGATGTGGTAAAATGACCACTCTAGGAGACACTCTATCTAAAATATGGATGTGGCTACCTGGTTTATGTCTTTATAGGGAGAACTGTATGTGAATAGGCCAGAATGATGTTCTTTGGGCACTTTTTCTTTTTGATGTGACTACAGTAGTTATCAGCATATGTGCCTAGTACCCAAGAAACCAGAACGTACACTCCTCACCAGTACAGTACCACACCATACACAAATACAATAGTGCTCCTTGTCAGCAACCCATATACAGCGGGGTCTCCCCACACTTCAGGAGATACAAATCACCAAATAACATTAGTGGATCAGTAGGACCAAATGTAGACAGGGGGCTGATGCCCTTAAAAATAGGTATTACTCATCTTTGATCCTGCAGACTGGTCTGGTCCGACGCGGCGTTTCTCCCACTCAAGGGTCAATCAGTGGGTTCATCAGGGACTTTTAGTCTTTCCAACAGGGCTCTTATTAGAGTCTTGGGCGCCCAGGGTGGGTGTATAATGCATCCCCTCATTCCCAAATCATAATAGATGGCGGCCGCCATCTATTATGATTTGGGAATGAGGGGATGCATTATACACCCACCCTGGGCGCCCAAGAGCCCTGTTGGAAAGACTAAAAGTCCCTGATGAACCCACTGATTGACCCTTGAGTGGGAGAAACGCCGCGTCGGACCAGACCAGTCTGCAGGATCAAAGATGAGTAATACCTATTTTTAAGGGCATCAGCCCCCTGTCTACATTTGGTCCTACTGATCCACTAATGTTATTTGGTGATTTGTATCTCCTGAAGTGTGGGGAGACCCCGCTGTATATGGGTTGCTGACAAGGAGCACTATTGTATTTGTGTATGGTGTGGTACTGTACTGGTGAGGAGTGTACGTTCTGGTTTCTTGGGTACTAGGCACATATGCTGATAACTACTGTAGTCACATCAAAAAGAAAAAGTGCCCAAAGAACATCATTCTGGCCTATTCACATACAGTTCTCCCTATAAAGACATAAACCAGGTAGCCACATCCATATTTTAGATAGAGTGTCTCCTAGAGTGGTCATTTTACCACATCTGTCTAAGGGATAGACCCGGACAGCGGGGAGACCCATATAGGTTTTTGTTCCCTCAGTATATTGATAATATGGGGTTTCAAACAAATGAGGAATGTCACCCATTCACTAACAAGTAAGGATCAGCAGGGATAGCCGCCGAGGAGCGGGGACACCAAACGGGTTTTTAAGTGAAAACTCCGCTGTCAGGCAGGGGGAGGTAGGGAGAGAACAGGGCGACCATTCCCCCTCACCCCCCTTTTTACAAGGTTATACTGTGTGTAAGGGATCAAACTGACCCTTGTTTTAATAGAAACAATAAAAGTTACATTTTAGAAGATACAACCTTTGCTGAAATTAGGATTTTAGTCCCTAACCTGAATCAAGGTAGTAAGTACACCAGTCTGGTGACTGTAATGGTCACAGATTATTAGGATTTTAGTCCCTAACCTGTATTAAGGTAGTAAGTACACCAGTGTGGTGACTGTAATGGTCACAGATTATTAGGATTTTAGTCCCTAACCAGTATCAAAGTAGTAAGTACACCAGTCTGGTGAATGTAATGGTCACAGGAGATTAGGATTTTAGTCCCTAACCTGTATCAAGGTAGTAAGTACACCAGTCTGGTGAATGTAATGGTCACAGGAGATTAGGATTTAAGTCCCTAACCTGTATCAAGGTAGTAAGTACACCAGTCTGGTGAATGTAATGGTCACAGGAGATTAGGATTTTAGTCCCTAACCTGTATCAAGGTAGTAAGTACACCAGTCTGGTGAATGTAATGGTCACAGGAGATTAGGATTTTAGTCCCTAACCTGAATCAAGGTAGTAAGTACACCAGTCTGGTGACTGTAATGGTCACAGATTATTAGGATTTTAGTCCCTAACCTGTATTAAGGTAGTAAGTACACCAGTCTGGTGACTGTAATGGTCACAGATTATTAGGATTTTTAGTCCCTAACCAGTATCAAAGTAGTAAGTACACCAGTCTGGTGAATGTAATGGTCACAGGAGATTAGGATTTTAGTCCCTAACCTGTATCAAGGTAGTAAGTACACCAGTCTGGTGAATGTAATGGTCACAGGAGATTAGGATTTAAGTCCCTAACCTGTATCAAGGTAGTAAGTACACCAGTCTGGTGAATGTAATGGTCACAGGAGATTAGGATTTTAGTCCCTAACCTGTATCAAGGTAGTAAGTACACCAGTCTGGTGAATGTAATGGTCACAGGAGATTAGGATTTTAGTCCCTAACCTGAATCAAGGTAGTAAGTACACCAGTCTGGTGACTGTAATGGTCACAGATTATTAGGATTTTAGTCCCTAACCTGTATTAAGGTAGTAAGTACACCAGTCTGGTGACTGTAATGGTCACAGATTATTAGGATTTTAGTCCCTAACCAGTATCAAAGTAGTAAGTACACCAGTCTGGTGAATGTAATGGTCACAGGAGATTAGGATTTTAGTCCCTAACCTGTATCAAGGTAGTAAGTACACCAGTCTGGTGAATGTAATGGTCACAGGAGATTAGGATTTAAGTCCCTAACCTGTATCAAGGTAGTAAGTACACCAGTCTGGTGAATGTAATGGTCACAGGAGATTAGGATTTTAGTCCCTAACCTGTATCAAGGTAGTAAGTACACCAGTCTGGTGAATGTAATGGTCACAGGAGATTAGGATTTTAGTCCCTAACCTGTATCAAGGTAGTAAGTACACCAGTCTGGTGAATGTAATGGTCACAGGAGATTAGGATTTTAGTCCCTAACCTGTATCAAGGTAGTACGTACACCAGTATGGTGAATGTAATGGTCACAGATTATTAGGATTTTAGTCCCTAACCTGTATCAAGGTAGTAAGTACACCAGTCTGGTGACTGTAATAGTCACAGGAAAGTAGGATTTTAGTCCCTAACCTGTATTAAGGTAGTAAGTACACCAGTCTGGTGACTGTAATGGTCACAGATTATTAGGATTTTAGTTCCTAACCTGTATCAAGGTAGTAAGTACACCAGTCTGGTGACTGTAATGGTCACAGATTATTAGGATTTTAGTCCCTAACCTGTATTAAGGTAGTAAGTACACCAGTCTGGTGACTGTAATGGTCACAGATTATTAGGATTTTAGTCCCTAACCTGTATCAAGGTAGTAAGTACTCCAGTCTGGTGACTGTAATGGTCACAGATTATTAGGATTTTAGTCCCTAACCTGTATCAAGGTAGTAAGTACACCAGTCTGGTGAATGTAATGGTCACAGGAGAGTAGGATTTTAGTCCCTAACCTGTATCAAGGTAGTAAGTACACCAGTCTGGTGAATGTAATGGTCACAGAAAAGCTTGGATTCCGATCTGTATCACCCTGCCTATATCCTCCTAGATTAGTCCTGAGAAGGACTGTTGTGGTCAGCAGCAGTTTGCAGCCCTGCTCCGGATCTACCTATGAGGGCCGCAAATCTGTCCCTAAGCAGCAGCAGACACTCTCCCTACACTCACTGTCTGGATGACTGTGTGCAGAGCACAGCGCTGCCGGGTCTTATAAAGGCTCTGTCACGCTGTGCAGGCCGGCCAATCACTGCAATGCCACAACTAACAGGGCTGTGGCATTGCAGTGGTCTGCCAACCAATCCCTGCATGTGGTCTGGTTCTCAAAAGAGCGCCAACATGCAGAGATGACGACCACGAGCACAGCACGAGTATCGCGAGATTACTCAGTGCTCGCCGAGTAGCCCGAGTACAGTGATACTCGTGCGAGTACCGAGTAGTGGCGAGCATGCTCGCTCATCACTAGTAAATAGTTAAAAAATGGTATTTTCACCACTGGGAGGTCCATAGTTATTGGGCTCCCAGACTGAAAAGGCCTGCCCCTCACTAGAAACATGCTGTACTAGAACAAAATAGACCAGTGAAAACACATCCAATCAAGGGTAAAAGTAAAGATCAAATTTTTATTCCATTAATTAAAAATCCCAAAAATATAAATAGATTGTAGGTAGGGATGGACGAGTCTACTCGCTAGGACTCGTTACTCGGCGAGTAGTAAGGGTCTCGCAGGACTCGGTACTTTGCGAGTTTCCCAGCGATTACTCGCACAGTAACGAGTCCAATGCAAGTCAATGGCAATCCTAGTTTTGTCAGAGTTTACTTTTTCTCACTCGCTAGACTCGCTATATCACATCGCTATGTAGCTTGAATCTCCCCAAATCGTTTAAGCAATCGCACCGCTTCACGGATACCCGCTGTCAGCAGCGAGTCTGAGCGAGTCTACGAATCCGAGTCTGAGCGAGTCTACGAATCCGAGTCCTGTATACAGTATTCGGGACTCGCGAATACACAATCTGTTATGTTCCGACAAAGCTTCCGAGACAGCCTAGCGTGTTAGGTCAGAAAACTTGTGAAGATGTACAAGCATGTTAGCCAATCATATTCAGTAATGCCACAGCCATGTTGGTTGTGGCAGGACTATGATTGGCTTCTGTCCATCGTGATGCCTATGTCATGTATGAGAGGCAAGGCTGTATATAAGCCTTGCCACCGCCATTTTCTCCACATTCCTGTGAGATCTGACCTAGAGCAGGGTGAGGTAGATGCTGGAGCAGATCATAGGGAGTGTCAGTCAGTGTAGGGAAACTTAAAAATTCCTTATATTTAACCCAAACAGCTCTTGTGAGAGCTACCAGGAGGACAGAGGAGTACTGTGTAGAGGACTGTAGGCAGGCAGGCAGGGAGGAGCAGCCTTACAGTGCACACAGGACCGACCTCATAGCTTAGCTTACTCATGCTGGGTTCACATTTGCGTTCCCCTCCGCAGCCTTCTGCAGAGGGGATCCGCAATGTGACCGCAGCGGCCGCGAGCTCCTATCGTTATAATGGGAGCGCACGGTGCTGCGCTTGACCGCGCATGACCGTGCGCACCCATTCACTCCTATATGTGATCTGTGCGCAGGCGGATGCCTGCGTACAGATCACACAGTCTCGTCCGCACTAGGAATGCAACATGTCGTGTCCCTGGTGCGGACGAGACTGTGTGATTTGTGCGCAGGCGTCGGCCTGCGCACAGATCACATATAGGAGTGAATGGGTGCGCACGGTCATGCGCGGTCAAGCGCAGCACCGTGCGCTCCCATTATAAAGATAGAAGCTCGCGGCCGCTGCGGTCACATTGCGGATCCCCTCTGCAGAACGCTGCGGAGGGGAACGCAAATGTGAACCCAGCATCACTCAGCTGTCCTAATAGCTGAAGTCAGAGGCTTAGCTGACGTACTATTTCCTATTTTTTTGCACCTGATAGATTTTGGGTCATAATAACCCCTTCAGCTTTATTTTCTCTGTGGCAGACCAGTGCGTTGCTGCTCTCCTACCTGCAAATAGCACGTACACCACCTGCTTGTGCGACTACTTGTGCGCACTTAATAAATTTTGCAGGGACTAGTGTGCTGCTACACAGACACGGACACATTTCTTACTTAAGGTGCACTTTTAAAATATAACCTTTAATAAATATTTGTTAAAATAACAAAAAAGTGTTCTCCCACACCTAGTGTCTATAAAAACACAATTACAGACAGGGATAGGACAATATCCCTATTAAACCCTGTCTCTTGTTCTCTTGTTATCATATAATTTGGATAAAAACCACAGACACGGACACAGCAGCAAAAAACTGTTGCGAGTGGGCAATGCGAGCACTTTCCGAGACATCTGCGATTTGTAAATCACACATTACTCGCTATTACTCGCTTCCCCATTCATTAACATTGGACTCGCTAGACTCGCAACGAGTAGCGAGTCCCGGGCTCGGAATCGCTAGAGTCAAGCGATTCCGAGTAATTTAGGACTCGCCCATCACTAATTGTAAGTGTAAAGCAATCTCAAGGTTAAAGGCTACACGACTCTGACTTTCGGCACTGCGCCTTTATCCTGGTCATCGTTATTTCTGAGAAAATTACAATTCTTAGGCCTCTTTCACATCAGCGTTATTTTTAAATCGCGGCAGATTGGGTGAAAAAAACGCATCTGCCACGATTAACGCATAACCGCGACACCTGCGGCACAGTTGCTGCAAGCCCCATGCAATGTCTATGGGGCTTGCGGTAAGGGTGCGGCAGGTGCGGCAAGTGCGGTTTCAGCATTTGCGGCAGGTGCGGCCGCGAAAAAAACCGCGGTCTGCCGCGGTTTTTTTGCGGCCGCACCTGCCGCAAGTGCCGATACCGCACCTGCCGCACCCTTACCGCAAGCCCCATAGACATTGCATAGGGCTTGCCGCAACTGTGCTGCAGGTGTCGCGGTTATGCGTTAATTGCGACAGATGCGGTTTTTTCACCGCATCTGCCGCGATTTAAAAATAACGCTGATGTGAAAGGGGCCTTAAGTGGTTTATTTCTTTCCAAATTAGGGAAACACAAAGCAAATCTATCTTCTTCTCACCAGTCTCCCATAGGGTTGATGGAGAATATAGAGAACCACTTGGCTCGGTTCTCGACCCAATAAAATTTGTGGTTTACATGCTACCATTAGACAAAACAAAATACCCCCTAGACACAGTTATGCTGATTATATCCACCTATATCTGTCCTTTAAAGACTTGTCTCACCATAAATATGCAACATTTTTCTTGGTGTTAATGCCTCAGTTCTCCTGATTTTGGAGTTATTTTAATTTTTTTTCCTACTTCTGTCCATTCCGTACTATGGACCCCTCACTTGTATATAAATCTAGTCTTGTTGGACAAGGGAGAGTGATCTTTTTTCCATTTTGTCCAGCACCTCTCTATTTCTGCGATGACCTCCTCTTTCCTGTATATTAATCTAGTCTTTTCAGCCAACTGGGTGTGGTCCACATATCTTCATTGTTGGCAACTTCATAAGGGCGCATTCCTACTTGTGTATGACTCGATGGGGACAAGGGGGCATCCTCTACATCTGGAGGAAAGAAGGTTTAATCATAATCACAGACGCGGATTCTTTACTGTAAGAGCAGGGAGACTATGGAACTCTCTGCCATATGATGGTGTAATGAGTTATTCACTACTAAAATTTAAGAAGGGCCTGGATGCCTTTCTTGAAAAAGTATAATATAATGTGCTTTGGGCCCTAGATTCTGTGATGGGACGTTGAGCCAGAGGTCTAGTCTGATTGCCGTATTTGGAGTATTTGGAATGTTTCCTCTACTGTAGAGCTAAGTGTTTGCCCCATGGGGTTTTTGCCTTCTTCAGGATCTACATGTTCAACTATACATTGAATTCAATGGACTTAAGTCTACCTTCAACCTAAAAAACTAAGAATTATTCTCATCTTTCCTGTAAATGGGATATGTTAGCTATGAAATGGTTCAATATTTTATTGTACTATAAATTAGAAATCTTCTGGGATCAGGGATTAGACACATCTGATATTTTGATTTTAAATGGTGATTTCTTTACTTTGTGGGCACAATGTCTTCAGCTTTACTATGCACTGAATCTGCTCTTTTTAATGCAATTCATGAGGCAGGCAATGCTAAGCACACAGATCATGGAGACGTTTACTGTCAACGGGCTTTTCTCTGAATTGAAAGGAACGTCTTGCTAGTGACTTGAATGCACCTTGGATAATGCTGCGTTCTCCCGAAACGTCCTAATTTAGGACATGGTGTTTCCTGTGTCATGCAGACTACATACGTTGGGTCAAGTCTTCAGCTCTGATCCCGTCTTCACAGCGATTGTGTTCTATGTCACGAATACGGATCACTGATTGGAATTAGTGAACCATCGATCTTACCTATATACCTTAATATTATTATATATGTGGGATCATAATCAAACTGACCCAAAAGACAGCCATCAACAGGACTCAAGACTTGGGGTTTCCAAACACTAATGGGTAATATCTTTTAAGGATTGATTAAAAAAAATTAAATAAATATAAAAGCAGTAGTGTCTAGGTTGAGAGACGTTGAGGTCAAGTCGCAATGTCAGCTATAACAAAGGCAAAGCCGCATCAGGTAGACAGCCACTACAGCTCTTCTAAAGTGGCTTTGCCTGGGTAGACTCTGTTGCTGTGCCGATGTCTAAAGCTGTGTGACCATGATGAGTTTTTACTGAACTTTTGATGCCACATATTTCTGCCATGTTAAAAAGGCAGCCTACAGTTTGAGCAAAGTGGATAATCTATTATATAATTGCCGTCGCGACCGGCGCTACTTCCTGTGGCTTTGTTCGCGTAGCTCGGAACTGTCTCCAGGACTCTGTCCGTGGCCGCGTAGCGGCCACGCGACTCGCGAAGCAATGCCCGCAAAGCGGGCATTGCGAGTCGTTGCTCCGTGCACAAAGCCACAACATGGGGCTGTAGTGTACACCGCTATGGTATACTACAGCCCCATGCCTACTAAGCTCCGCCGCCTACTAAGCCCCCGCCGATAACCCCTAAGCCCTATCCTCTAAGCCTCTACCCCCTAAGCCCCTACCCCCTAAGCCCCGCCGCCTCCTAAGCCCCCGCCGCCTCTAAGCCCCTACCCCCTAAGCCCCGCCGCCTCCTAAGCCCCCGCCTAAGCCCCGCCGCCTCCTAAGCCCCCGCCGCCCCTAAGCCCCTACCCCCTAAGCCCACCTCCTAAGCCCCTACCTCTAAGCCCCGACGCATCCTAAGCCCCCGCCGATACCCCCTAAGCCCTATTCTCTAAGCCCCACAGCCCCTAAGCCCCTACCCCCTATCCTCTATCTATATCTATCTATATCTATCTATCTATATCTATCTCTCTATCTATCTATATCTATCTATCTATCTATCTATTTGTTTTGATCTATCTATCTATCTATCTATCTATATATCTATATATCTATGTATCTTTTTCTATCTATCTATCTATCTATCTATCTATCTATCTATGTATCTTTTTCTATCTATCTATCTATCTATCTATCTATCTATCTATCTATCTATCTATATCTATCTATCTATCTATCTATCTCTTTCTCTCTATTTCTATCTATCTATATCTATCTATGTATCTATGTATCTTTTTCTATCTATCTATCTATCTATCTATCTATCTATCTAATCTATCTATCTATCTATCTATCTATATCTATCTATCTATACCTATCTATCTAGATCTATCTCTCTCTCTATCTATCTATATCTATCTATCTATTTGTTTTGATCTATCTATCTATCTATCTAATGTAATTGCACCCTCATTAAACCTACAGGTGATGGAGGGTATAGATGGTGCTTGCCCACCGAGAGGTGGGGGGTGGACAAGGAGGGCAGGGATGTCAGATAGGGCTCATCATACCTGGAGTCACTTTGTCGTAGTTGATGAGCAAGCAGACATTGGCCAATGTATGTACTAAGAACTCCAGATTAAAAGATAAGAATATTGAGTTTTTTGAAAAAACGCAAGTTTTTGAATTTTTTCCTCAAACACATATGGCTTGTTAGCACTGTGCATCATTGGTGGTAGCTGTGTGCTGCAGGGACTTTTATTCAGTTTGTTTGATTCTGCGTCCTATGGTTGCACCAGTTCACACTGGTCTGCTGTGTGCTGTGCAGCTTTTCTAAATTATATCTATCTATCTATCTATCTATCTATCTATCTATCTATCTATCTATCTATGTATCTTTTTCTATCTATCTATCTCTCTATCTATCTATATATCTATGTATCTTTTTCTATCTATCTATCTATCTATCTATCTATCTATCTATCTATAGAAAAAAGTTTGAGCAGCGTCTCTCAATTGGCATACGCCCAGTGCTTAGCAGTCCTTCAGAGTGGTGTCCAACCACTAACTCCAGACATATAGATAAAGAAATGAGGCTGCAGCACACGATTATAGAAAAATACAGCCTTTAATGGCTTCTTATGGCATTAGAATAGCGACGTTTCGGTCCTCAGACCTTCCTCTGGCAGTCACTACATACAAATGCTGAGGGTTTTATACATCCTCCTATGTTATCTCACATTATTCAATTAACAGCTTAATTATCATTTACATCCTTTTACAGTGCATATACAACTTACAGTCATAGTAGATGATACATAATGGTTCATATTTGTGCTCCTCCAATTAGAGTTTACATCTATGGAGTGTTAGATCTCTTACTTACAGTTGGTTCATGAGTGTGATCACTTGTAACCCAGGTGCCCGCCTAATTACCTGTAATTATTATATCTTGCTGGCCCGGCATGTCACTCGCCATGTGCGGCCGCTATCTCGCCACGCGCCGCCATTACGGCGTTGTTTACATGCTACTGCGCATGCGTACTAGCTATGCGCGTCCCTAGTTACAGAAGGCGACCGGAATCGCTTCCAACGCCATTTTCTCTAACTCGCGCATGCTCTGTGTGGCCACAGCAGTTTACAATACGCGATTATACAGCTTCTTCTTTTACTTCATGTTTTTATCTAATAATTGCTAAAAATACTTTAAAAAGGCTATACAAACTACCTTATTGGTATTTTATGTTTAAAAAGGTTATCCACATACTATTTTTAGTAGATAACGTTTCAATCTATATTTAAAGTGACAGTGCTCTGTATGTGTATAACTCTCCAATATACTCTTTGGAGACATTTTCTCCCACAAACCTTTGCCTCTGATTCCCTATACAAAGGAACCAAATTGCCAACCAATCTTTATGTACTTCGCACCTGCGCTTATATACACCAAAAAAAATTTTTTTTCTTTTCTTTTATGACATATCTGATGTATTAGGTTCCAGGTGTAGAGTGCATCCCAATACTGGGTTGTAGCACTCCCCTGTCAGTACGATGTCTTAAGGAGGTTTCTCCCTTTGCACCCCCTGCCCAGGGAAACCACGGACTCCCCACATTCAACTATATTTTTGTCATTGGTGTTGTTCCATTAAAGATATATAGCTTTGACAATGAGGCAGAAGTAGAGAAAAATATTTGAAATATATTTATTAATTAATTACGAATCTTTCTTCTAGGTAGACCATGACGGCTCCTGCATACGAGCATGCCATCCGAGCCCCCATCGCGGTTCCCATCAGTTGCAAAAAGAAGTCATCTCCGAACAGAAAATAATTCTGCCTGAGGACGACCTCTAATAGGTCTATAATGAATTGTTTGCAAGGTTCCGTATAATTTGTCATTTTCAAAAAATCCGCAATTACTTTTATACCCATCTCATGGTCTATGGAGGTGTATAAAGATGTTACATCAAAGGATGCCAATATATATTCCTTTTTCCCCATAAATTTGGTTTCCTCCTTGTACCTTGCTAAATTGCCTAGGAAATGACCCGTGTCCTTAATATATGACTTCCCTTTATTTGCAAAGGGACTCATGATTTTTTCTAAAAAGATTCCAATGTTATAGAATATTGAGTTGATTCCTGCCACAAAAAAAATTACCTGTTGAAGAAATTCACTAATTAAGAACCACAAAAGCAGTTAGCACTAAATAGATTCACCCGTCTTATAGAAAGATTTTTTTATTAGTTTTTTAAAAAAACACTACTTGCACTTTTAAAAAAATACTAGTTGCACTTTTTAAAAAATACCATTTGCACTTTGAGAAATATCATTCACATTTATCAAATAAATTAGCACAAATTAAATTGAATGCACTGTAAATGCACTTTGTAATATAATAAGTAATATTATGAGTAATTAATTAATAAATATATTTCAAATATTTTTCTCTACTTCTGCCTCATTGTCAAAGCTATATATCTTTAATGGAACAACACCAATGACAAAAATATAGTTGAATGTGGGGAGTCCGTGGTTTCCCTGGGCAGGGGTGCAAAGGGAGAAACCTCCTTAAGACATCGTACTGACAGGGGAGTGCTACAACCCAGTATTGGGATGCACTCTACACCTGGAACCTAATACATCAGATATGTCATAAAAGAAAAAGAAAAAATTTTTTTTTTGGTGTATATAAGCGCAGGTGCGAAGTACATAAAGATTGGTTGGCAATTTGGTTCCTTTGTATAGGGAATCAGAGGCAAAGGTTTGTGGGAGAAAATGTCTCCAAAGAGTATATTGGAGAGTTATACACATACAGAGCACTGTCACTTTAAATATAGATTGAAACGTTATCTACTAAAAATAGTATGTGGATAACCTTTTTAAACATAAAATACCAATAAGGTAGTTTGTATAGCCTTTTTAAAGTATTTTTAGCAATTATTAGATAAAAACATGAAGTAAAAGAAGAAGCTGTATAATCGCGTATTGTAAACTGCTGTGGCCACACAGAGCATGCGCGAGTTAGAGAAAATGGCGTTGGAAGCGATTCCGGTCGCCTTCTGTAACTAGGGACGCGCATAGCTAGTACGCATGCGCAGTAGCATGTAAACAACGCCGTAATGGCGGCGCGTGGCGAGATAGCGGCCGCACATGGCGAGTGACATGCCGGGCCAGCAAGATATAATAATTACAGGTAATTAGGCGGGCACCTGGGTTACAAGTGATCACACTCATGAACCAACTGTAAGTAAGAGATCTAACACTCCATAGATGTAAACTCTAATTGGAGGAGCACAAATATGAACCATTATGTATCATCTACTATGACTGTAAGTTGTATATGCACTGTAAAAGGATGTAAATGATAATTAAGCTGTTAATTGAATAATGTGAGATAACATAGGAGGATGTATAAAACCCTCAGCATTTGTATGTAGTGACTGCCAGAGGAAGGTCTGAGGACCGAAACGTCGCTATTCTAATGCCATAAGAAGCCATTAAAGGCTGTATTTTTCTATAATCGTGTGCTGCAGCCTCATTTCTTTATCTATCTATCTATCTATCTATCTATTTCTATCTATCTATTTATTTATCTATCTATCTATCTATCTATCTATCTATCTATTTCTCTCTATTTCTATAAATCTATCTATATCTATCTATCTATTTCTATCTATCTATCTATCTATCTATCTATCTATCTATCTATCTATATATCTATGTATCTTTTTCTATCTATTTATCTATCTATCTATCTATCTATCTTTATCTATCTATCTATCTATCTATCTATCTATCTATCTATCTATCTATTTATATCTATCTATCTATCTATATCTATCTATGTATCTATTTCTATCTATCTATCTATGTATCTTTTTCTATCTATCTATCTATCTATCTATCTATCTATCTATATATCTATGTATCTTTTTCTATCTATCTATCTATCTATCTATCTATCTATCTATCTATCTATTTCTATCTATCTATCTATCTATCTATCTATCTATTTCTATCTATCTATATCTATCTATCTATCTATCTATCTATCTATCTATCTATATCTATCTCTCTATCTATATATCTATCTATTTGTTTTGATCTATCTATCTATCTATCTATCTATCTATCTATATATCTATCTTTTTCTATCTATCTATCTATCTATCTATCTATCTATCTATCTATGTATCTTTTTCTATCTATCTATGTATCTTTTTCTATCTATCTATCTATATCTATCTATATCTATCTATCTATTTCTCTCTATTTCTAAAAATCTATCTATATCTATCTATCTATCTATCTATCTATCTATCTATGTATCTTTTTATATCTATCTATCTATCTATCTATCTATATATCTATCTATATATCTATGTATCTTTTTCTATCTATCTATCTATCTATCTATCTATATATCGATGTATCTTTTTCTATCTATCTATCTATCTATCTATCTATCTATCTATATCTGTTTTTATCTATCTATCTATTTATATTTTTATTTATTTTATTTTATTTACTCTACATATTCCATCTATTTGAAGTATGGCGCCATACAGCACATTGCTATTCTGATTGGTTGCCGCCTTCAGCGCGACGAACAATCGGAATAGCAGCTGCCGCTATGCTGCCATATTTCAAGTATACTGAGTAAACTATACACACATTCTAGAATCCCGATGCAATCGCATCGGGCTCACAGCTAGTATTATAATATTTAGTCACTTATCTAGCACCTTTAATTCCACAGTGCTTTACATACATCAGCATCAAGTCAATGGGATTTATTGAAATCTCATGCCCACTGTGCTTCTTTTTTAATCAGCATTAACTAACCTGCAGAGCGTGTTTCAAATCCACAATTCTACCTGCAATTAAGCCCCCGTCACACATAGCGAGATCGCTAGCAAGATCACTGTTGCGTCACAGGTTTTGTAACACAACAGCAACTTCGCCAGCGATCTTGCTATGTTTGACACGTAGCAGCGACCAGGCCCCCACTGGGACATCACCGATCCTGTCTGAATGGCCTGGACCATTTTTTGGTCGTCAGATTCCCGCTGAGCAGCATGTATCGGTGTGTTTTACACCTTAACAACGACCTCAGAACCCAGCCTTAGGTTTGAGTCGTCAGACTAGCTGCTGTGTGACAGGGTCCCAACGACCGCTGAGGTCGTTATACGGGTCGCTGTATGGTTGCTGCGTCGTTGCCTATCTGACTGTTTGACATCTCACCAGCGACCACGTAGCGACGTTCCAGCAATCCTTACCAGGTCGTATCGTTGTCGGGATCGCTGGAATGTCACGAAATGTGACAGGACCCTTACACTCTTTACAGTTTACAGTTTTCTGTGCAGATTTTCCCCATAGACTTGCATTAAATGTGGAAAATCGACAAGTAAGAGCACATGCATTTTTAGGCCCCATTCACACACTGTTTTTTTTGCTGCATATTTTTACGCACAAGCTCAAAAAAAGCCAGGAGTGGAACAATCAAAACCGGGAGTGGCACACTCAGAGGAAAGGTCTAATGGCCATTTTACACTTCCCGATATCGTTGTCCAACAACGATAAAAAGTCACGTGGTTCGGCTGTTGCCGCCGATATCGTTCGTGCGTTGTGTGGTGTGAATGTGCAATTCGATGCAAGAACAATATCGTTGGGGAATTGTGCAGGCTCTCCAACTGCCCGACATTGGATGGACGATCTGGCAGGATCATGCTGTGTGACAGCCCAACAACAATTTGGAGCACATCCTCCCCTATTCTCGCCCATGTTAAATGGTCGTTCTCTGGTTCGCTCGTACAAGGGGGCGTAGACATCGCAGTTGTGTTGCCTGCTGATATCTCCCTGTGTGACATCTCCTATGCGATCTTGGATTTCTGCCAAAAATGTGCGCGCTCCCGTGCCGTTGTATCCAATATCGGGATGATATCGGGACGTGTAAAGAGACCATAATAGAAACAAGTGCTCCACTTATATGTTTAATCATACACTCCTGGTTTGTAATGAGCTTGTGCTTAAAAATATGCAGCAAAAAAAGTAGTGTGTGAATGGGGCCTTAGACTGTTTGCGCAGCGGAAATGCATCACACACATGTGATCTGCATTTACAGTGGGTGAAGTAAGTATTGAACACATCACCAATTTTATAAGTAAATATATTTCTAAAGGTGCTATAGACATGAATTTCTCACCAGATGTCAGTAACAACCAATCCAATCCACACAGGCAAAGAAATCAACCACATATTTAATGAGAAATGAAGCAGAGTACGATTTACTGAACACACTTACCGAAATGTATTTAATACTTCGTATGAAAGCCTTTGTTGGTGATGAAGCTTCAGACTCCTCCTGTAAGGGGAAACTAGTGGCATGCATTGCTCAAGTATGATTTTGGTCCATTCATCCACACAAAAAAGGTCCTGTGGATCCTTCTATGAACTCTGAGCTTTAGTTCCTTTCATAAATTATCCATTGGTTCAGCTCCAGTGATCAGCTCAGCCATGTTAGCAGCTTTATTTGCTTGTTCTGAAACCAATTAAAAGTTGTTACCTTGTCTGTGTGTTTGAACTCATCATCCTGATGAAATGTCATCTTCTTCATCCTGGTAGATGGCAGCAGATATTTTCAAGAATATCTTGTTACATTTCTCCATTTCTCATTCTTCCTTCAATCATATAAAGATTGCCAGAGCAGTATGCTGAAAAACAGCCCCACACCATGATGTGTCCACCTCCACACTTCACTGTTAGTATGGTGTTTTTGGAGTGATATGCAGTGCTTTTGTGGTGAGCGTGCATACAGGCCATGGAGGGTGAGTGCATTACTTAGGGTACCGTCGCACTTGGTGACGCACCAGCGATTCCGACAGCGATACGACCTGTAAGGATCGTTGTTGCGTTGCTGTCGGGATTGCTGGTCAGATTTTCAAACAGTCAGATCTCACCAGCGACGCAACAACGATCCGGCATGATACGGAGGTTGTTGGGACCCTGTTTCTCAGACCTGTAGTATTGAGGTCGTTGGTCATTGTCCGTGTCAAACTCACCGATACATCCTGCCCAGCGGGACCCCAACGATCAAAAAATGGTTCAGGCGACTCTGACACAACCAGTGATCTCACAGCAGGGGCCTGGTCACTGCTAAGTGTCAAACATAGCAAGATCGCTAACGAGGTCGCTGTTGCGTCACCAAATTTGTGACTTAACAGCGATCTCGCTAGGGATCTCGCTTAGTGTGACAGGGGCTTTACAGTTTTCTTAGAAACAATTGTACCTGCTGATTCTAGGTCTTTCTGTAACTCTCCACAGGTGGTCCTTGACTCTTGAAAACTCTTCTGAAAATTATTTTCACTCCTCTATCTGAAGTCTTGTGGGGAGCACCTGGTCATGGCTGGTTTATGATTAAATGATGTAGGTTTTCTAAACTATAACAATAATTATGTAATCAATGACATCAGTATTTTTTGCAACAATAGGGTTTCGAAGTGTGTGAGATAGCTCACTGGTTTTACCTATCATGAGATGCTTCTTGTGTGCTTCTTGGTCATATGAGACTCCTTTTTTATAGGTCATCCGTTGAACCAGCTGATATTGTTACTCACAAAGTGTCAGGATTGCTTTCTAATTACTGAAAGATTTCACCTTCATCATCACCGGTGCATCCCTGCCCCGGGGGGTCAGCCCCAACTGCAGGGAGCTGTACCATCAAGGCCGCTATACCACCACCCTCCGGAGGAGTGAAGCAGTGCTGGTGCTCCATCACCAGAAGCTGCAGGTGGCGTTACGAGAACTATATTACAAACTTTATTCCCCTGTACATATTCCCCTTTTTCAAAAGTCCATTTCCCGGGGCCACGGGTCTGGGCAGGCCACCAGTGATATCCCCAACTACAGCGACGGCCCGGATACCCGAGTTCCCCACTGCCCCGGGCGACACAATAGTAATCATGTCAAAAGCAGATACAAATACATGCTGTGATCCTCTCTGCTGTATGATGATGCATAATGTGTATTGTTATTGGGAGGCTGAGAGCACAGGCAAATCATTACACTGATCGATTCAACTCTGTATGGTCTCCCCTCCCCCATAGGAACAAGGTAGCTTCCTATCCTTTCAACTTTCAATGGATCATCATCACTCCTCACTGGAATGTAGGATGATCCTGCAGCTCCCAGCATCCACGGCCCTGACACACCTCCTGTTCTCTGCTCCTGCATGAAGCTCTCAGGGTGAAATTCTCTGCCCCATAAGAGAGGGGGGAGATTAACGGAGCAGGTATGATTTTATTGAATTCTAAGTGATTTATAGATCCTAGAGCTGCATTGTACAGCTCTGCTTCATCATGTAGGGCTGGGACTGTACTAAAAAGTCTTATCGCTCCAGAGTTCCCCTTTAAGGCTATGTGCACCCAACGTATTTAATCTGACAACAGAATTGTCAGAGTTTTTTTTTTATTATATCTTTTATAGAGAGTGGGCTTCTTCCAAACAAAGCTGTCCGAAAATTGAACATGTTACTTCTTTTAACTGCTAAGCTTCTGGTGCTAAACAAACATTGCAGGTAATTGCTGAAATCTCGATATAAACCCTTACAACATGCTGTCTTCAGATTACATAGCAAAAATCTTATGACAGATTAACCATAAATTAAATCTTTTAATGGTTGCCTGTTTAACTAAAATAATAGAATGATGTACTACTTCCTCCATGCTTTACACTGCAGCTTCATTTCTCAAACTGACCGTTGTATATAAGGCCAAGCTCAAAAACTCAATTTGTAGGAAGTCAGTAGAAAAGAAGGATTATCATCAGAAGCTGGTTTACATCTACTAAGTCACTAACTTGCATATGACTGGACGCGATAAGTAACTACATATTTGTTCTACGGTTTCCCAACATCTTGAAAGTTAATTGTCCATTCATGAAATGCTGGAATGCAATGATAACTGCAATGTGTGCATGTCTCAGTAATTACCATCACATAGAAAGTGCTATTTATATGATCCCCTTGTAATAAGATTGATTTACATAATTGGTTTAATGAGGGTTGAACCTTTTGGGGAAAAGGTCGTGACTCCAGTTAGTGGGGACATTGACAAGTCCTGACCTTTGGAGACCTGCGGTGAATATTTATACACGTCGTGGATGTTTTATGTTCCAGGGGATTTTGTGATGATGAAGAAAGAAATATTTAAGAAAAAAGTCAATCATGGAGGAGGGTCAACAGTAAATAAGGATACACATTTTTGGGGTTTTGTGTTAAATTAATTTGTTTAAACATTTTGTCATTTTTTTTTGATTATTATATTGATATCTCAATCTATTAAAAATAAATGATTACAAATCTTGCAACTTCCACACTGGCCAATGGGATTGTTTTGAATTTATACTTCCTGTTATTTCAGGATACCTTCTCAGAAGTTTCATTATCATCACAGGCAGGATTTATAATATTACTATGACAGGTAACACCTCTATACACAGCTAATAATACAGGATCCATCAATCATAACAGGTGATGACATAGCTGCTCCCCCTGCCTTCACAAGGCCATTTGCACATGCTCATTGGGTGCTTCAACACAAACAATATCTTCAGAGTCAGTTTATTGCTGCTAATGTAAATGTACATTTTCTACTACCTATTTTTATTTGTTGTCATAGGGAATAAGCCACCACCAAAGCTGTCTGGATGCAGCTTTCTCCTCTCTCCCCATTGAAAACAATTAAATTCTCGGCTGAGTCAAGTAATCCTATGTATTAGGCTGGCTTGACACCACGGTTTTGAGCTGTCAGGTTCTGTCCGGTGTTTTGCTGGAAGCACCGGACAGAACCTGACAGCCCCGGACAGAACAGAACCGGAGGGCAAATATGCTCTCCCATCCTGTTTTCTGCCGGAATCGGCAGATCACAGCTTTCAGGAGCTGTCCCCGCAGAAATTTCAAAATCGCGGCTAGCGAGAGCTAGCCGCAGCCCTGAAATGTCAGCGGGGAGCTCTCCATGGTGCTGAAGTTCAGTGCCGGCTAGCACCCGATGTCCGGGAGCCGGACCGATTTTCTGTCGGATCCGGCGTGATCCGGCGCCATAGAGTCCCATGTTAGGGGGCGCCGGATCGTGCCGGATCCAGGAGGATCCCATTTGTTCAGATTTTTGCCCCGGACAGAAAATCGCAGCAAGCTGCGATTTTGTGCCCGGGACAAAAACCCGAATTCTCCCGATTCCTCCCGATAAGATGGAAACTGGATGGCAAAACAATGCCATCCGGCCCCATAGGAATACTATGGTACTATGGGGCCGAAATTGGATCAGTGTGAACCGGACAGCCCCAGATCACAAAAATCGTGGTGTGAATCCGGCCTTAAGGAGTCGGAAAAGATAGCTGTCTACCAAACAACTGTTAGGTTATTAGCTGTGTCTTGTGTATGGCCAGTTTAAGAGAAAGCAGGACCCTTCAGGTAAGAAGAGGGCTAAAGACCCCCATAAATTATAGGGTAAAGTCTTATAAACCTGTTTTTACAAGTCCGATCAAGTGATAGGTGTTGGAGGTTTCCCAACTCCCAAGGTGATAATGAATGAATGAATGAATGAAAGATTGGCCATGTTAAATATCATTGTGAATTTGATCTCCTCGAAGATAAGCCGCTGCAAGTGGTGTTTGGCTGCGGCATAGTCCCCTCTTCAAATTGAACACCCCTGCATTCTCACTCGAATTGAGGATGTATTGATGGGTAGCTATGAGCAACAGCTTTCTGGTGTACAGCTATGTTCACACTTAGGCTGGCTTCACACTGCGGTCAGATCAGGTCAGATCAGGTCAGGTTTTGTGTTCCAAAACCAGGAGAGGAACTTGCAGAGAAAAAGTATAATTGAAAGATTGACATCTGTTCTAGGTTTTGGAGTCACTCCTGGTTTTGGAACACAAAACCTGACCTGATCTGACCTGACCTGACTGCAGTGTGAAGCCAGCCTTAGTTCTTTGGCTGTGTGCACACTGTCTTTTAGATGTACAGCCGCTGAGTTTTTCCATGTGGAGCCACTTTGGCAAAAAGTTGTTCTTTTTTCTGAGGCAGCATTGTCATCGTTAGTGCTATATAAATCAATAATTATTATAGTCTGTGTACGCACGCTGAGTTTGTGGTGCAGATATTGAATTACCAAAATCTGCACCTTGTGTCATAAAAACGCACCAAAGCCATCCCTGTCCGCATGTTACGTATATGATGCGTTTTTCGTGCAGATATAAGGCGTATTTATAGGTCCTTGGTGTCTATTTCATTAAAGTTTGGACACTTAGTTGAAAAAAAAGAGAAAAAAGTTGTCAAATCCTGCTCCCCTTCCCCTCAGCTCTAGCACTACCTGCAGATTTCAATGCAATTCTTGATCAAAATACATTTGGTGCATATTATGGCGTTAACATGAGGGTTTATGGGTGAAATAAATACACAGGAAGAATTGACATGCTGTAGATATTTCTGCAATCAAATATGTAGCAGATCCGCTGCGGAAAAGAACCACAATGCGGACATGGATTTGTAGACCCCATTTTAGCACTTAACATTAAACAGCCTTAATAAAGACTACAGATAATGCTTTGGGGTGAGATGGCTGTAAGGCTTTATTGAGGGTTACCTATATATCATTAAAATACTCTTGATTAAATTAAACACCTAAGGCCGGCTTCATACCACGATTTTTCGGGTCTGGGGCTGTCCTGTGTGCTCCGAATTTGCACCCCATGTATCCCTATGGCGCCGGATTGGCTTTATTTGGTCTCCGGTTTGCAGGTTTTCCAGGAGGATCCGGTTTTGTCTGATTTTTGCATCGGACACAAAAAAAGGAACCTGCATCATTTTTTGTGTCCGATGCAAAAACCGGACAAAACCGGATTCTCCTGGATCTGGCGCTTATAGCATGGGAGTCTATGGGTGCTGGCAGAAAATCAAGCCAGTTCCGGGACGCCTGGTGCTGAAAGAGCAGCGGCTGTTAAAAGCCGCCGCTGAATTTCAGCACCTGGAAAGCTCCATGGACAGCTCCAGCAATGAAGCCGGCAAAGCCCTCCGGTTCAGCTTGTCCGTGGCTGTCAGGTTCTGTCCGGTGCATCCTGCAAAACACAGAACCTGACAGTCACAAATCGTGGGGTGAAGCCGGCCTAAGGCTGGTTTCACCCTGCAGTTTTTTTCCTGATCAGGTTCGATCAGGTTTTGTGTTTCAAAACCAGGAGTGACTCCAAAACCTAGAACAGGTGTCAGTCTTTCAATTATAGTTTTTCTCTGCAAGGTCCTCTCCTGGTTCCTCTCCTGGTTTTGGCACACAAACCTGATCGAACCTGATCAGTGAAAAACTGCACGGTGGCTCAAGTGGTTAGTACTGTAGCCTTTGCAGCGCTGGGGTCCTGAGGTCCTGGGTTCAATTCCCACCAAGGACACAAAGGACAACATCTGCAAGGAGTTTGTATGTTCTCCCCGTGTTTGCGTGGGTTTCCTCTGGGCACTCCGGTTTCCTCCCACATTGTAAAGACATACTGATAGGATGTTTAGATTGTGAGCTCCAAGAGAGACAGCATTACTGATGTATGTAAAGTGCTATGGAATTAATAGCGCTATATAAATGAATAAATATTATTATATAGTGTGAAACCAGCCTTAGAAAACTCAATCAGTTTATTCAAGACTTGACTAAGCTAAATACTTACATAAAACACCCAAAAACATGGGTTAATTTATCCCTCCAATGAAACCAAATGACATAAAAAGATGAACTGGTGGGTGCGTCTCTTTCAGGTGCTGAACAGCTGCTTAGGTGATCCAAACCCCTGAGGGGGTATAAATAATCCACTCTGCTGCCAGAATTGCGTCCAATCAACATCAAGGTCTAGTCAGACGACTCAGCCAATCAAGGATCACGAGCCATTGCTATTAAGATTAGGGCCGAGCCCCTTGAGTGACCAGCAGAACTACCTCACAAACATAACACCTAATGTGATAGAAAACTGTGACAATTATTGATTTACTGACTAGGAATCCTAATAACACAAAAACTAATACTCATTTACGTGCCACAATCCCATGTGGCCCCTTCTGTTATCCCCTCCAGGGACTTTCCAGGACATCAAAAATCCCATAGATATGGCTTGAAAAACACACTGCTGCAAACTTAGTGCAGATCTGTAACAGATCTGCACCAAAAACGCACCAAATATGTGAAGCAATACGCATCGTGCGCACGGGCTCTAATGGCTTCTTTTGTTTTGTACTGTGAAATCTAGAGAGCAGGCGGCTTCCACTAGGAAGAAAAGTGAACAGGCCATTTTTAGTGATGGGCGAGCTGTAAAATACTCAGGTGCTCGATGTTCGGGTCAAGCATATCGAAATGCTCAGGTGCTCGACCTGAGCATCGAGCCCAATGTTAACTCAATCATTTTTCTGGTGGCACCCCGGCAGCCTGGATAAACCCTAAAAAATTCTCCAATGTATAAGAACAGTGCTCAAATGACATGGGAACAGCATGGGGAAGACCCCTTTAAGCATTTATGGCTCCCAGGTCACTGCTGTAAACAATGTCTGAGTATTACACCACTTTTACGGACTCAAGATAAAACGTCCAAAAACTAAACCAAAATGGATTTTCCTGGGGAAAATGTTAAGGGCTCATACTCACTTGCGAGACAGTGTTACTGTATTTTTTTTATTGCATTAAAGATTAAAAAAAAAAAATGGCATGGGGTCCCCCGTAAATTTCAAGTCTAGCAAAGGCTGAGCAGACAGTTGGGGCCGATGTTAGAAGTCTGGAATGGGGATAATACCCGTGGAGCTTCGCATGCTGTTAATATCAGTCCCCAGATGAATATTTAGCCTTTACTGGCTATTAAAATGGGGGACCCCCCTAAAAAAGATGGCATGAGGTCCCCCCTAATTTAACAACTAGCAAAGGCTAAGCAGACACCTGGGGGCTACTATTAATAGCCTGGGAAGGGATCAAGAATATTGTCCCCTTCCGAGGCTAAAAACAAGAGCCCTCAGCTGTCCCAGAAATGGCGCAACCATGGGACGCGCCAAATCTGGCGTTTAGCCTCACTCTTCCACACTGCTCTATAACAGTGGCAGGGGATTATAGGGTTGGGGTTGATGTCACCTTATAATGCCAGCTGACGTCAAGTCCAGGTTAGTAATAAAGAGGCAACACTCCCATTACTAACCCCATAGTCAAAAAGTGAAATCCTCCTTGGGTCCAACTGGTGCGCTAGTCGCTGGCCGGACTCGTGGTCCCAGTCAACCTGGACCAAAAACCTCACACTTCTTGAGCTATTTCCCATAATTGTTACGGTAGCATTGTGGGCCAATCAGCTGGCAAACAGGCTGATTTGCTTCTGGACAGACACAATTAGCGTTGTTCACGCCATTAATCACCTGGCATCATCCTCCTAGCCGGTGATTAGGTTGTTACACTTCTTGGTCCTGAGGTGTATCACTTACATCTGGTTTAGGGCCCGCCACATCCCGGGAATCGACAACAGTATTGCTGATGCTCTGTCATGTTTTGACTGTGCCCAAATGCCAACAAAGAAAGTCAGGAGTGTCCGAAGTCCCTGTGGACAGTCCCGGAAGACAGTTGATATCGTTGGTCCAGGCTTTTCTTGCACCTTCGACTTGGCGATCATACGGCAAGGCTTGGGAAGAATGGTATGCATTTGTCAAAATGCTGCCGTCTCACGTGTCTCTGATTTTCCTCAGCAACTCTGTCTCTCAGTACATCTTGCATTTACGATCGGTGGGCGTGTCAGGCACCAAGGTGCAGCACAGACTAGCGAGACTTGAGTTTCATTTGCAGCTTCTATGTTGGCCCGATGTCACCAAAACCTTTTTAACTACCCAGGCCATATAGGGTTGGAAGCAAAAGCTTCCATGCCCTGAGAGCAGGAGGCCCATTTCATTTGCGTTGTTAACGGCCATCATAGGCCAATTAGGCTGTGTCTGCGGCTCAGACTGCGGCTCAGACTGCGAGGCACTCCTGTTTTCGGCTGCTTTCACTCTAGCTTTTTTCGGTGCCATGCGGGTAAGCGAACTGGTCATCATGTCCCATGATCACCCCAGTGGCCTCCGCCAAGATGATATCATCATTTGCAATGGAGGAATACATGTCCGCATTCTGCATTCAAAAATGGATCAGCTCGGCCGAGGTGTCTGATTTCCGCTTTTTCCATCCCCTGGGCCACTATGCCCAGTCGACATCATACAGAGTTATTTGGAATCACGTTCCCCAACCACATTCTTTTTCGAACACACGGATGTGTCCCCGCTGATGGCTTTCCAATTTTCGGCGATGCTTAAGAGATCATTTTCCAGTCTGATACAATGTCCAAGCAATTTTGGCAACCACTCTTTCTGCATTGGAGCAGCAACTGAGGCAGCACGGGCAAGCCTCACCAACGAGGAGATTCAGCAGGTGGGGCGGTGGAAATCCGACTGCTTCATTTGGTACATCAGGCCCGACCTAGTCTAGGCCGGGGCCTTGCGCTAGTGCTCAGCCGTCCTTCCGTTTCGCCGGCAGTGGAAGGTGTGGGATTTTTCGTTGTTTTGTTATCACCCAGGGTTATCCGTTGTTCCATGTTGCCTTTAAGTGTTGGTTTTCAAATTTCCCCGTATATTGGTCGATTCCACTGCCTTTAACTTTTAAATGTCATTTTCTGCAGCCAGGTGGGGGTTCTTCTTTGTCTTGTTATTACCACTGGTTATCTGTTATCTTGCTGCCCCCTTCAAGTTTTGTTTTCATTTCCCCCATATATCTGCTTATCCCGCTCCCCTTAAGTTTTAATTTCATTCTCCGTATTTAAGTGTGTAACTCGCCCCAGGTGAGGACTGTGGGGTTCTCGGAACCAGGCCCTCTCGACGTTGTCACGGTGGTGTGACCCGGTCCGTGATCTCCTCGTTGGGTGATCAGTTAAGAAGGGGATATTGAAAAAAGGATGAAAATAAAAATGAAAGAGTGTGTGTCGTGACTCCACCCGTGGAAGGCGGCAGGTATAGCCGCTGCTGCAGTCGGACCTCTGGGGATGATGGGAGTATCAGCTGTGATGATTTGTCTCTCCATGGGAAGAGCAAGTCCCCAGGGCAGCCGTAGAGTCTATGGAGGTAATTTGGGCAATAGAAGGCCAGCAGGGCTGAGCTGGCTGCTTGCAGGAATCAGGGACACTCTCAGGCAGGCTCCTGCTGCCAGCTCGGCGTTTCAGTCTACCTTTCCTCAGGTGCAGAAATAACAGTCTCACACAGTGCTGAGCTTCAACCTGGTTTACTTGGCTTTCTCGGCAGGTGTTCAAGTTACTAGACAGTGCAGTGGCGACTCTGGTAGTCTTTTAGCAGCTGTGATAGCTCGTCCAAGTCACCACCTTTTGTGTTCCTTTCCATGGGCCTCTCTTCCCTTCCTTGTTGGGCGACCAGCCTTCTCTTCTCTGCACCGGATTTTGGGTCATGGAAAATAAATACCCCGCACCCCACTGGGTTCTTGGTCTGAGCGTGGAGCGTCCTAGCCACCTGAGAGCCGGAACCCTGGTTTCTGCCCCAGCCCTTCAGCTTTACAGCTAATTCGGGCATACAAATAGATTGCTCACTGTCTTTGCCCTTAGGACTTCTTCTGTCTCTCTCTATGGCCTGAACTAACTTCCTAAGGTGTTTTCTGGTTTTGTTTCCTCCCCTGACCGTTTCCTGTCTAACTTTCCCACCCTCCACTTGTCTCCTCCCGCCATCCCATTGCTGGGGATAGAGTCACTAGTCTTGGGATCGGAGTGTGTTGGGTGTGTGTTTGGGTGACTGGACTTACCGATCCTGGTTTCTGCACCTTCTAGTGGCGACCGCTGCACAGGGGCGCCATGCCATCATTACACAAGACTGAAAGGACACAGACCCTGCATGCTAAGGCTGTTCTGGGTCCTGGGCTATAGACTGTAGAGAGACAGAAGGAGTTCTAGGGGCATGGGTAGTGAGCAATCCACCCGTGCACCCGAATTAGCTGGAACGCTGAAGGACGGGCAAGAACTAGGGTGCTCTGAGGTGGCCAGGATGCTCCAACCACAAAACTGGCCAGTTATGGGGTCTTTATGTCCCATGACCAAAACCTGAGAAGAGAAGGCCACCATCCTAGGGTCAGGGGCCCAGGCAGGTTGCCCAACAAAGGCCCGTGGCCGCTGGAGCATATCTTTGCATGTGGAAGAGTAAGGAAGAGAGGCCCATGTAAAGGAACACAAAGGGTGGTGACTTGGATGAGCCATCTCGGCTGCTTACAGACTACCGGATCCGTCACTGCACTGTCTTGTAATTTGAACATCTTCCCAGAAAGCAAGTAAACCGGGTTGAAGCTCAGCACTGTGTGAGACTGTTATTTCTGCGCACAGCCAGCTTGTCCTCGCTGGAATCCCTGCACTCCCAACGACCCTTTTACCTCCACAGACTATACGGTTGCCCTGGGGACCCACTCTTCCCGTGGAGAGCTAAACCATCAGAGCTGCTACTCCCATCATCCCCAGAGGTGCCGACTGCAGCAGCGGCTATACCGGCCGCATTCCACGGGTGGTGTCACGACAAAATTCTTTTATTTTTATTTTTACATTTTTCTTTCATCCCTTTTTAAATTTTTCCCCTTTTTAACTGTTCGCTTGATGAGGGGATCATGGACCGGGTTACGCCACCGTGACATCCCAAAGCCCCCGACGACATCGGGAGGGCCTGGTACCGAGTATTCCCCGATCCCCGCCAGGACCGAGTCAATGATGTTCTCTCTCCTCTCCATTTGACTGACTAACTGACTAACTGGCTAACTTCCTGTGGTGTTTCCTGGTTTTGTTTCCTCCCCTGACCGTTTCCTGTTCTAATTTGTCCACCCTCCACCTGTTTCCTTCCGCCGTCCCATAGCTGAACTTGAAGTTCTCCATGACCATAGTTTGTTGGGTGAGTGTTTGGGTGACTGGACTTACCGATACCAGTTGCTGCAGACGTCTAGTGGCGACTGGACTGCAGGGGTGCCACATGTACAGTGTGTAGATCAGTGATGATGATGTTGTGATATAAATAAAAAAAAAACTTTTATAGCAATTACAGGAGCGGTACAGCCTTAAACTCTTACTGTGGTACAATCACAGGCACGCAGTTAACCATTAGTTGTAAAAAATAAAAAACTAAAGGAACAATCAATCTAATACGATATGGGATCCAAAGGACCAGGTACTTTTACAATGCTGTTTGATATGAGGATGCAAGTCTGTTTTCAGTCGCTAACTGTCTTCTCTTTCTAGATACACCGAGACCTAGTATTTGGATTACAGGTCAATCACAGTCCTTCTGGGCAGCCCGGCGGCCGGAATCAAGACCGGGCAGAAGAGCCCTAGGTTTTCATGACCTCGGTGTAGGACCCCCATCCTACAGTATTGGCTGCCGGGACATTAGACCCTGCACAGCCTCATACTCCGGTGTCCGTTTCTTAGTGCTTACTCCTCTGGGATGAGCTTGACACCGCTTTACTACCCAGGCTCTCCTTCACTTCCTCAGACCCTTGCCTACGGGTTACTCAATCTGGGTCTAGCTAACCTGGGACGAGCTTAGCACTGCTCCAGTCCACAGGTCCTCTTCACAGTCCTCCCAGGAACTGTACTAACTAACTCCGCCCCAGAACAGAATTTATAGGGGAGCTACACTGAACCCGGGCTTTAGAGCTCCCCCTTCAGGCCTGGAGTCAGAAAGGTGATGTGTGCTTTGGTTTTGTCCACTGTGAATATCCTCTGTTGCTCTCAGGTATGACACTACTCCGGAGAGAGATAATGACATTGTGGTATCCGGACTCTGGGGTGCCACATTGACAGAATAAGTCAGAACAGATTAACGTGTGTTGTCCGCTTTTTTCTCATACAGAGTTTCCTGAAGTGTCTTCTGCTTAAAAAACCTGGCAGAATTGCCTGAATTTAAAAGGCGTCTGAAAAGTACTGAAAAAAATCTTTGTGCGCTTTCCTTTGGGGTACGTGCACATGTTTTTTTTTAGCAGTTTTCATAACAGAGTCTGGCTGTGGACGCACAACTACTATTCTACTTTTTCCCCCAGGTAAAATAAAAAAAAACCTGTACTCACCTCCTGTGCTGGTGAAGTTCCAGCAGTGCCCAGTAGTAAAGTTCACGAGAATCAAGTCACATGGTGATGGCTCCCCACATCCAATCACCCTGCCATTGGACAAATTAGTTAATTAATATTATTATTATTTACTATAATTAGTGATGAGCGAGCACTAAAATGCTCGGGTGCTCGGTGCTCTGGCCGAGCATCTCAAGATACTCTTGTACTCGGCCAGAGCACCGAGCCCAATGTAAGTCAATGAGTGACAGGCTCCGCCCACAGACTTCCGGTTATAAAAAGAGTAATTCCGGAAAAGGGCGGGAGGGTGGGCTTTTTCAAATCACCGCAGCATATAACACCTTGCTGTGGCCCCCAGAGGGATCCTATCAATTAATCTGCTCCCTGTATGGTGCCAGCTCACTGTGTGCACTGAAGGGAGCTGTGTACATGTATCAGATCGCTATTTATTACCGAGCGGTCCGAGCATCTCGGCAGTACTCGGTGCTCGCCGAGCACCCCGAGTACCGAGATACTCGTGCGAGTACCGAGTAGCGCCGAGCATACTCGCTCATCACTAACTATAATGCCATTTATTCCATGTCACTTTACATGTGAAAAAGGCATACATGGACAAATGCAATATTCATGAACAATTCAAGGAACACACAGGTATATGACAATAGAGGACCCTGCCTGTGAGGGCTCACAGTCTACAATTGATGAGTGAGGATACAGTAGATGCGGAGAGAGGACCTTGCCCTCCAAGGCTCACAGTATACAAGGGATGGGTGAGGATACAGCTGGTGAGGAGAGAGGACCCTGCCCGCAAGGGCTTACACTCTACAATTGATGGGTGAGGATACAGTAGGTGAGGAGAGAAAACCTTGCCCACGAGGGCTCATGGTCTACAAGGAATGGGTGAGGATACAGTAGGTGAGGAGAGAGAACCCTGCCAGTGAGGGCTCATAGTCTACAAGGAATGGGTGAGGATACAGTAGATGAGGAGAAGGGACCCTTCCCATGAGGGATCACAGTATACAAGGGATGGGTGAGGATACAGTAGATGAGGGGAAGGGACCTTGTCTGTGAGGGCTCACAGTCTACAAGAGATGGGTGAGGACACAGTAGGCGAGGAAAGAGGACTTTGCCTGCAAGGGCTCACAGTCTACAAGGGATGGGAGAGAAAACAGTAGGTGAGAAGAGAGGATGCTGCCCACAAGGGCTCACAGTCTACCCTGGATGGGTGAGGATATAATAGGGGACGAGAGAGGTTCCTTCCCAGTAGGTGAAGAGAGAGGGACCTGCCTGTGAAGGCTCACAGTCTACAAGTGATGGGTGGGGATACTGTAGTGGAGGAGAGAGGAACCTGACCGCGAGGGCTCACAGTCTACAAGGGATGGATGAGGATACACTAGGAGAGGGTAGAGCTAGTAATGTGGCAGTTTGGTGGACTGAGGATCACCATCAACAGAAAGTCAGTTCTGCGGCTTTCAATCACTGCCTGTGGATTGGTCCCCGAATGCAGGAAGAGGGATTCTGACGGTGACTGGAAGCGGGGCTAGTGTGACACCACAATGTCACGTGATCCCTGTGAACGTGATTACTTACACCACTGGAATGGTGCCAGCATGGAAAATGAGTTTTTTATTTTACCTGGGGGAAACATATGGAAGGGCTTGTCCTAGTAGTGGACATCCCCTTTAATCCGATGTCGAAGCCACTGGGGTTTTCTTCTATAAAGCCACTTTAGTGTAAAGCAAGTTTCTTTTTTCGTGGTTCCACCTAAGAGGACCTTGGTGGGTTCACCATCGTCTTATAGATTGCTATATCGTTTCACATACAAGTCCCAGTCCCCAATTGATTTTCCTATGTCACCTCTGAATACTTCTGGTTTTAGTTCTGTTTCCCCCTAATGTGTACATTCATTTCATCATTTGTCCCCAGGACTGAACAATTTAGAATATTTATTGGGCATTTACTCCTTGATGATTTAGTTGGAGAGTGTTCCACGCCTGACATAATTCTGGTGTTTCTTCCATAAACGTTGTAAACCACAGGACATAATTACACCATTAATGTTGTCTGAAGTCATTTCCCAGTTCAGTTTCTTTGTAGAGGAATCGCTGCTTTTCTTATTTGGTGGTTTGGAAATAACTAGATTTTTGCAGGTTATTGTAAACGAAATAATTTGACATCCATTATCTTAGTTAATTGAATAGAAAAATATTTATGTCAATTACCGAAGAGCAATTCCAACCCCAATCCACAGTGAAGCTCAGATTGTCCCTTCTGTTTACTATAGGAGGAGCTTTAATTATGAGCAATGAGTGGGGCAAGAGAATGTAGTGATTTTATTTTATTGTACCATAGAAGAGTTAAAGGGGTACTCCAGGGAGAGAAAACTTTTTAGTACAGTTCCTGCCCTACTACATGATGAAGCAGAGCTATACACTTCAGTTCTAGGATCTATACATCTCTTATAAATGGATAAAATCATATCTGCTCCTCAGCTCTGACCCCCACCTCAGGGGACCGAAAATCTTCAGTGTGACATTGTCATGCTGCTGGTGAGAAGAGGAGGTGTGTCAGGGGCGTGGATGCTGGGAGCTGCAGGATCATCCTACATTCCATCCCCCTCACATTTCTGTATGGGGAGTGGGCATGGCAGGGGCATGGCCGCTGACCCCACACTCACACATGCAATCCTGTCCCTGATATAACATCCTATGTGATGGGGGGGGGGAGTCTAGGCTTGAAATAGCAATCATGTCACCAAGCACATACAAATACATGCTGTGATCCTCTGTTGTATGATGATGCATAATGTGTACTGGTATTGTGAGGCTAGGAGCACTGACAAATCATTTATTTGGTCAATTCAGCTCTGCATAGTCTCCCCTCCCCCATAGAAACATGGTATCTTCCTATCCCTCCAAATTTCAATGGATCATTATTACTCCAAACTGGAATATAGGATGATCCTGCAGCTCCCAGAATCTACACCCCTGACACACCTCCTGCTTTTTGCTCCTACATAAAGCTGCCAGGCTAAAGATTCTCGGTTCCATGAGGGGGATCAGAGCTGAGGAGCAAGTATGATTTTATTGAATTATAAGAGATCTATAGATCCTAGAACTGCAGTGTACAGCTCTGCTTCATCATGTAGCAGGGCAGGAACTGTACTAAAAAGTTCTCTCACTGGAGTTCCCCTTTAAGGTAAAGCTTGTGATATAGTCAAGAGCTGCTTTCACAGATCATCTTGTTGTTACATATCCCTTACAGTGTAGATGACTGGTTGTTTTTACAATATTATCTAATATAATAATTGCCTAAGCCAGCTCTGCTCGAAATGATGTCAGATCCGGTCAGAAGCTGGCTGGCTGTACACCACTAAGGGTGTACCAAGATGGCCGACCGTTAGCAAGAGCGGGGCTAAAACAGCCCCACTCTTGCTATCGGTACTCTAGGTGGCCCAAGGGGGGAGGGGGGTGCTGTCAGAGACTATCACTGCCGCCCCTGCAGCCGCTGGTCAGGAGCGGTGAGGGGGTGCTGTCAAAGACTAGCACCGCCGCCCCTGCATCCGCGGGTATGCCACATACAAGATGGCGGCCGCGAAGTCTCGCATCGCGAGACTTCCCGGCCGCCATCTTTAACCTTCCTAGTGGTATTCCCGAGTGTAACTCGGGGTTAACTTTCACTGCTAGAAGCGGTATCCCCGAGCCACACTCGGGAATACCCACGGCTGCTACTGCTGCTCACTGTGAGGCCCCGGGAGGAAGGGGAGGGTGCTGTCAGTGCCTCGCCGCCCCTGCTACAGCCGCAGGTGAGTTCCGGGGGGGTGCTGTCAGTGCCCCGCCGCCGCCCCTGCTACAGCCGCGGGTGAGCGGGTGAGTTCCGGGGGAAGGTGTGTGGGGTGCTGTCAGTGCCCCGCCGCCCCCCCTGCTACAGCCGAGGGTGAGCGGGTGAGTTCCGGGTGGAGGGTGCTGTCAGAGCCAGGTCTTACCCGCCCCTTGCCGCCGGCGCCATGACAGGAATATGGCGCCGCCCCCTTCTCCTAGGGCTAGGGTTAGGGCTAGGGTTAGGGCTAGGGCTAGGGTTAGGGTTAGGGCTAGGGTTAGGGCTAGGGCTAGGGTGTACAGGACGAAACCAAGATGGCGGCCGGGAACTCTCGCGACATTTTCCAGCCGCCATCTTGGTTTCACTATGTACGGGGCGGCGACATAGAGGTAAGTATGTCGCCGCCACTCTGTTTCCCCCCCGGCCTCCTCTGGCCACTCTGCCCCCCCCCCTGCCTCCGCTGACCACTCTGCCCCCCCCTCCCCGGCCTGCGCTCACCACTCTGCCTCCCCGGCCTACTACGCTCACCACTCTGCCCCCCACCACACTCCGGCCTACGCTGACCACTCTGCCCCCCCCCCCGGTCTGCGCTCACCACTCTCCCCCCCCCCGGCCTATGCTCACCACTCTGCCCCCCCACCCTACCCTATGCTGACCACTCTGGCCCCCCTGACCTCCGCTGACCACTCTTCCCCCCCCCCCGGCCTACACTGACCACTCTACCCCCCCCGGCCTACACTGACCACTCTGTTCCCCCCGGCCTGCACTCACCACTCTGCCCCCGCCCTCCGCTGAACACTCTGCTTCCCTTCCCCCCCGGCCTCCGCTGACAACTCTGGCCCTCCGTCATACGCTGACCACTGAGCCGCCGTACTGTGCTAACCACTGAGCCACTGTACAGTGCTAACCACTGAGCCACCGTACAGTGCTAACCAATGAGCCACCGTACACTGCTAACCACTGAGCCACTGTACAGTGCTATCCACTGAGCCACCGCGCTGTGCTAACCACTGAGCCACCGTACAGTGCTAACCACTGAGCCACCGTACAGTGCTAACCACTGAGCCACCGTACACTGCTAACCACTGAGCCACTGTACAGTGCTATCCACTGAGCCACCGCACTGTGCTAACCACTGAGCCACCGCGCTGTGCTAACCACTGAGCCACCGCACTCTGCTAACCACTGAGCCACCGTACAGTGCTGACCACTGAGCCACTGTACAGTGCTGACCACTGAGCCACCGTACAGTGCTGACCACTGAGCCACCGTACAGTGCTGACCACTGAGCCACCGTACAGTGCTGACCACTGAGCCACCGTACAGTGCTGATTACTGAGCCACCGTACAGTGCTGACCACTGAGCCATCATATACACTGCTAACCACTGAGCCACCATAAAGTACTAACCACTGACTCACCGTATACAGTGTTAAACACTCAGCCACCATACAGTCCTAATCACTCAGCCACCTTATACTGTGCTAACCACTGAGCCACCTTATACAGTGCTAACCACTGACCCACCATACTCTGCTAACCAATGAACCTCCATACAGAGTTAAACACTCTGCCTCCATATAGTGCTAACCACTGAGTGGCCATATACTGTGCTAACACCTGAGCCACCATACTTTGCTTACCACTGAGCCACCGCGCTGTGCTAACCACTGAGCCACCGCGCTGTGCTTATCACTGAGCCACCATACGGTGCTAACCACTAAGTCACCGTACAATACTAACCAAAGAGCCACCGTACAGCGCTAACCACTGATCCACCTTACTGTGCTAAGCACTCAGCCACTGTACAGTGCTAACCACTGAGCCAGCATACAGTGCTAACCACTGAGCCACCATACTGTGCTAGCCACTGAGCCACCATATACAGTGCCAACCACTGAGGCACAATACAGTGCTAATCACTGAGTCACCGTATACAGTGCTAATCACTGAGCCACATTACTGCTCTAATTATTGAGCCACCATATACAGTGCCAACCACTGAGCCACCATAGAGTGCTAAGCACTGAGGCTCCTTATACAGTGCTAACTATTGAGCCAGCATATACTGTGCTAACCACTAAGCCCCTATATACTCTGCTAACCACTCAGCCGCCGTATACTCTGCTAACCACTGAGCCACCGTAAAGTCTGCTAACCACTGAGCCCCCATATACTCTGCTAACCACTGAGCCGCCGTAAACTCTGTTAACCACTGAGTCGCCGTATACTCTGCTAAGCACTCTGCTGCGGGCAGGAGAGGGTCAGGAAACAGCGGCTGGGTGCAGCCAGGCAGGCCCTCCCGCCCCCTACTGTCCGCATCCGGCCGCTGTTCCCCGGCTTGCTCCTGCCCGCACCTGACCGCTGGCCCCCTCCTGCCCGCACCCGGTCGCTGTCTCCCTGCCTCCCTCCTGCACGCACCCGTCCGCTCTTCCTCGTCTGCACATGGCCGCTGTTCCCCGGCCCCCTTCTGCCCGCTGTTCCTCGGCCCCCTCCTGCCCGCACCTGCCTGCTGTCTCCTCCTGGACTCCAGCACCGCTGCACACTGGCACCGCTGCGCACCGCTACTGCTGTATGTACTCTATCTATTATAATAAAAGCCCTAAGCCAACTTCCGTCACTATGTAACGGTATTGCTACGTCACATCCATGACAGAAGCTGCCTGTACACCCGTCGCGGGTGATCCAAGATGGCAGACCTTTGGCGGTAGCGGGGCTTTCAAAGCCCCACTACCACCATTGGAGGCCTCTGCTGTGCCTCACAATTACACTCCTCACCACACCCCCCTCTCTTTCTGCACCTCCCCACACACGCGATCCCCTGGCCACTTCACATACACCCGCCCCCCTCTCTGTACAGTCTCACACTCATACCCCCACACTCATACCCCCATGTACTCTCACGCCGACATCTATACTCACCGACACCCGTCCGTTAACACACCGCCGAGATCCGATCGTCTCCTGCACGCTGCCGCCGACATTTGATCTTCTCCGCCGAGATCCCATCTTTTTCTCCGCGACGCCGACGCCATGTTGGATCTGCCACGTCTGGCGACATCCATCCTCGACGATGATTTCTCGCAACACTACCCGCCCGCCATGTTGGATCGCACCACATCCAAGATGGTGTTCTCGAAGTCTAGCGAGACTTTCCAGATGCCATCTTGGATGTGGCGCAATCCAACCCTCCCGATGCGATAGCATCAGGCCTTAATCTAGTAATATATATAATTGTGATTGCTGGCCTTGACTCTAATGTTTTCCTCACACATTTTTTTCCATTGCTCTTTCATATTACAGTCTTTGGAGTTCTTTCCTGAAATTTTCGAAGTCCTTTAAGGAAGCCTTATGGGAAAACTTGGCAGAAAAAACTCCATACCCAAAGCAAGCTTCATTGTAATAATGATAGCAAAAGCACACAAAAAAGACAAAAAAGCCACTATATATATAGACTTTTCAATGGTTGAACATAGACTCTGAAGAAACATTCAGCTATAGTTATATTGACCTAAAATAACGATGACAAGTTCTTGTGACTCTTACGTAGGGGTGTATTAAACTAAAACTGCAAAAACTAGTTTCTGAAGATGGAAATAAGGTTTAATATGTACCTGCAATTTCAGCTTCCGGTTCAGAATAAGATGTGATGTGTACAATAAAAATAAGGCTACGTTCATACACAGCACTATTACAGCACTTTTGATCTGCTAATTGCGGATCCGCTAATGCAGGGGAATGCTATGAAACGCTTTGATGTTAGGCTGGCTTCACACCACGGCATGATCCGGTCCGGGGCTGTCCGGGATGACCCTGACAGCCCCGGACCGGATCAGCCCACAGCAAGCATCATTTTTGTGTCCAGAGAAAAAAATCCGAATTCCCCCGGAGTGTGCCGAAGTGATGAAACCGGATGGGAGAGAGCTGCCATCCGACTCCATCCGGCCCCATAGGTTTCTATGGGGCCAAAAAACGGTCCGGGGCTGTCCGGTGTAAAAAAAAACGTGTTGTAAAGCCAGTCTTAGCTGTCCAGCCAAGTCAATGCATTTCACTGTTTTCCAGTCACACGCTGCACTTTTTACACATCCACTTTTGGACTGAAATGTGGACGTGTAAAAAGAATGAACATGTTAATTCTTTTAGCGTTATTTCACTGCACTTTTACTCACCTTGCCACGCTCCCACGCTGATGTCTCCACATCCCGATGGTGTAGGACCGTTGGAGGACAGGAGACTGTATGAGGTAGGGGTGACACAAAATACAGGGGCTTATCTACAATGATGGTATATTCAACTTGAGGAAATGAGGAATAGATAAAGCAGCATAAGGCTAGGGTCGAACCTACGCCTGCCTTGAGCTTGCTGGATCCGTCAGAAACTTAGTTTCTGGCCGGAGCAGTGCATAGCGTTACCTTCAGGTAAAACTATGCACCACCTGGGTATGGATCTCTATGGCAAGCGGATGCTTACCGCATGCGGTATGGCAGTGCTCACAGGAAACGCGGTTTGCAGCATTTTCCTGTGCGCTCTTCAAAAGTGCATATCCGGGGTTTGTCTGTTGAGCCGACGGCTGTGTTAAGCATCCGGTTACCATAGAGATCCATACCCAGGCGGTGCATAGTGTTACCCGCTGGTAATGCTATGCGCTGCTCCGGCCAGAAACTAAGTTTCTGACGGATTGGCCAGGCTCAGGGCAGACGCAGGTCTGACTCTAGCCTTAGTGGCCACCAGCCATTCTTTGTAATGCATTTGAGACTGGTGGGGCAGATAGGCTATGTCTAAATGACTTTTACTAGGGATCATGATATGCTACCCTAAAAAGATATGCAATACGCTGTGTGTGAACGTTGCCTAACATTAGTTTTGGTCATTGCATGTATGCTAAGATTTTCTATGATTTTCTCGTTTCAGTATACATCTTGAATTTTCAATTGTCTCTGAGTTAGTGTGTAGAAACTGCTGCTATAATGTCCCCCACTGTCAATGTGACAGCTGATGGTCTTGTTGATTTTAAACGTGATTAAGTTCTTTTGTACCAGCAAGAGGTAATGTCAGATTTTCCTTGCTGGTAGCTTCTGCTTAGTCTGGTGATGCTGGTCGATGACTACACCAAACTCCCTTTAAATAGTCATATGACCTGACGCCGATTTGAGATTCAGTCTATGCTGAGGATTCCTGGAGGGTGGCGGTCTACTGTTGTTGTTGGACACCTGCTGTCTGGAGCCGAGCTTTTTGCCTCCTAAGGTGTCTAGCTGCTACTCTCAAGTTGCTTGTATCCTTATTGTCAATGTCCCCTGTCTGGTTACCTGTCTCCATGTCTGATTACATCAGTGGTGCAGTCTAATGTACTCACCAGTCTTAGCACCAGACAGAGTGAGTAGAGGTGACAGCCAGGGACTAGGCATGTGATAGCGGAGCAGGAATGGACCCGCATAGGGCAGCTTAGGGACAGATACAGGCTAGTGTTAGGAGGTGT
>JARQOC010000001.1:41981051-42044371 GCA_033576535.1 Allobates femoralis
TAGTTTTTTGGGGGTCAAATACTTTTTTGGGGGGGTCACATACTTTTTTTGGGGGGTCACATACTTTTTTTGGGGGGGTCACATACTTTTTTGGGGGGTCACATACTTTTTTTGGGGGTCACATACTTTTTTTGGGGGGGTCACATACTTTTTTTGGGGGTGCAATACTTTTTTTGGGGGGTCTAATACTTTTGGGTGGGGGGTCCAATACTTTTGGGGGGGGTCCAATACTTTTTGGGGCGCGTTCAATACTTATTGGGGCTGAGTGCTCGCAATGGCCGCTTATTATTAGCATTAATCTTATTATTATTAGCATTAATAGCATAATTATTAGCATTAATAGCATAATTATTAGCATTATTAGCATTATTATTAGCATTAATAGCATAATTATTAGCATTAATATCATTATTATTAGCAGTAATATAATTATTATTAGATTTTTTTTTTAATTATTATTTTTTGTAATATTTTATAATTTTTAATTTTTTTTTTTATTATTTTTTTATAATTTTTTAATTATTTTTAAATAATTTTATTATAAAATTTATTATTTATTTTAAGTGAGACACAGTTCTCCTTCTGGTCCGCTAAAAGGGCTGGGCTGATTAGCATATATTTATTTTTTTTATTATTATTTTTATTTAATTTTTTATTATTTTTTTATTATTATTTTTTATTATTTTTTAATTCTTTTTAAATTATTTTATTTATTATTTAATTTATTATTTATTTTAAGTGAGACACAGTTCTCATTGTGGTCCGGCAAAAGGGCTGAGCTGATTAGCATAGATTTATTTTTTTTATTATTATTTTTATTTAATTTTTTATTATTTATTTATTATTATTTTTTATTATTTTTTAATTCTTTTTAAATTATTTTATTTATTATTTAATTTATTATTTATTTTAAGTGAGACAGAGTTCTCATTGTGGTCCGCCAAAATGGCTGAGCTGATTAGCATATATTTTATTTTTTTATTATTATTTTTATTTAATTTTTTATTATTTTTTTATTATTATTTTTTATTATTTTTTAATTCTTTTTAAATTATTTTATTTATTATTTAATTTATTATTTATGTTAAGTGAGACAGTTCTCATTCAGGTCCGCTATTTTTCCCATTGACATACATTAGCGGTGTGTCGGCGATTTTATGGCCGGCCACCTGGTTCTATTTGTCGGCCGTAAAATCGCGGACACACCGCTAATACATGTCTATGGGCAGTGAGCCCGATTTCGGATTGGCCGCCGACCAATCAGAATTCGAGCTCAATGAGGGGCTCTTCTGATTGGCTGAGGGCAGTACACAGCGACCAATCAGAAGAGCCGCTCATATCTCATTGAGATACAATGGCGGATTTGTCGTCCATTGTACCTGAATGAGAAGAGAAGAGGACGTCTGAGCTGGAAGAAGACAGAAGATCCCCGGGGCCGGACGAAGAGGACGCCTGGCCGGACGAAGAGGACGCCTGGCCGGACGGACGATCAGATGACTAAGAAGACATGTAAGTATGTGCGGACATGGGGGGGGCTGTGTGGACATTAGTGGGGGTCGGCTGTGCGGACATGGGGGGTTTTTCGGACATTGATGGGGGCGGGCTGTGCGGGCATGGGGGTGGGCTGTGCGGGCATGGGGGTCGGTTGTGCGGGCATGGGGGTCGGCTGTGCGGGCATGGGGGTCGGCTGTGCGGACATGGGGGTGGGCTGTGCGGACATGGGGGTGGGCTGTGCGGGCATGGGGGTCGGCTGTGCGGGCATGGGGGTCGGCTGTGCGGGCATGGGGGTCGGCTGTGCGGGCATGGGGGTCGGCTGTGCGGACAGGGGGGTGGGCTGTGCGGACATTGATGTGGGCGGGCTGTGCGGACATGGGGGTGGGCTGTGCGGACATGGGGGTGGGCTGTGCGGGCATGGGGGTCGGCTGTGCGGACATGGGGGTGGGCTGTGTGGACATTGATGGGGGCGGGCTGTGCAGACATGGGGGTGGGCTGTGCGGGCATGGGGGTCGGCTGTGCGGGCATGGGGGTCGGCTGTGCGGGCATGGGGGTCGGCTGTGCGGGCATGGGGGTCGGCTGTGCGGGCATGGGGGTCGGCTGTGCGGGCATGGGGGTCGGCTGTGCGGACAGGGGGGTGGGCTGTGCGGACATTGATGTGGGCGGGCTGTGCGGACATGGGGGTGAGCTGTGCGGACATTGCTGGGGGTGGGCTGTGCGGACATGGGGGTCGGCTGTGCGGACATGGGGGTCGGCTGTGGGGACATTGATGGGGGCGGGCTGTGCGGACATGGGGGGGGGGGTGGCGAATTGTGTGTAGCGGGGAGCGGAGGCGGCAATGCCGCCTCGGCTCCATGGTCCCCGGGGAGCGAATTGCGGCTCAGGCACCGACTCGCAATGGCCTCGCGGCCATTGCTCGCGCTACCTGAGCGGTAAATCGCTAAGGTTGTAGCCGGGGCTGTGGATGGATTTTGGGCCAGCGGCTCGCAATGGCCGCTTCGCGGCCATTGCTCGCCCTGGGCCAGCGACTCGCAATGGCCTCGCGGCCATTGCTCGCGCAGCATTGGGCGCTTCGCGCCCAATGTTAAATTCGTATCCACATGACCACGCCGGAAGTAGCGCGCGGAGGGGCGCTTTTCCGATTCGCGATTATATAATAGATAACTCAAAAATATTGCTGAGGAGATTATTTAAAGAGGCTTTCAGTAATTTTATTTAGTGCTTTATCCTTGGGATAACATCAATGGTCCTACCCAATACTGCCGCTCAACCTGTTATCTTAACCACTTACCAACATATGACATACTAGTACTTCATATACCGGCTCCCTCACTTTGCGAGCCCACTTCTTTCCCCGCACATGATGGCTGATTTTATCAGCCATCATGTGCCTCTAACAACCACAGGTGGATCTGAGTTAAATCAATCTCTGACAATGGGAGTCAACACGCACTACTGGCAGAGAATGGCGTCACTCACTGCTCCCATCGGCGGCCCCATGACTTGATTGCGGTGCGCCAATGGGTTGTCATGACAGCCGGGGTCAGCTGATGACCCTTGTGTGGGTCATTATGATCCACTTATGAACGCCGGCTATGAGCCACTATTCATAGGAGATCGTGATTTCTGCTCTACATAGCAGTGCTGATGCTGATGCAGTGCTCTGTATAGCATAGGCAATCAGATGACTACAGCTTCAAGTCCCCTAAGCGAACTAGTAAATACAATAAATGTAAAAAAAACCTTGATAATGAAGAAAAGACGGCACTCACCGAGTAGTTTCTTGTGAGACTATAATCCAAGTGGAAAAGGTTACATTGTGTAGGGAGGGTTCAGTGGGGAAGGGGGGGACAGTCACTGTTTCGCGCGGTTGCGCTTCTACTGGTCCACAGCTGTAAACCCGTGTGCTGTGTGCAGGAGGCTCAAAGAGGAATTCCCATCAGTGACATTTATGGCATATTAAAGGCTATGTCCATAGAGATAAAGAGATATATATGGCACTTACCGTGATGAGGTTTGCTTTAGTTTATTTTCATGTTCAGATGCAGATACACATGGGGAAGGGGAGACTCATGGATGACAGCTACTGTTTCGCACTTGGAAGCACTACTGAGCGTGAAACAGCCGCTGTCATCCGTGTCCCCTCCCCTGTGTGTAGCGGCACCTGAACATGAAAATAAACTAAAGCAAAGTTCAGACCAGTGAGTGCCATCTGTCTCTCTTTATCTCTAGTGACTGCTTCTGCTGGACTGTGAGATTGAGCTCCACCGGAGATGCTTTTTCTGTGCCTGCCTCCTGGAGAGGGTAAGTGCAACAGCCTATGAGAGCCTGTGATAAGCGGTGCCCAGATCTTCCTTTCCTTATTTATAAAGGATATGTCAGAAATGTCCCATAGATGCAGCCCCCACCACTTTATCCACATCTACTAGTGCATCTCAATGAATTAGAATATCATCAAAAATCAATGTAATACTGTCATGTTTCATAGCGTTTCTGGGAGCCCTGAAACACATTGACTAATAAATCAATATTATAGTCACCCTGTCTCGTGGAATACGGCAGTGCAGATTTTAACCCTTCATCCTCCCCACTTTAATTTTCTGAGATAATGACCTTTGGGTTTTCATTGGCTGTAAGCCATAATCATCAACATTAACAGAAATAAACACTTGAAATAGATCCCTCTGTGTGTAATGACTGTATATAATATATACATTTTTCCTTTTGTATTGGGACACATCCCATTGTTAACGTTTCCTACACGGGTCCCTGTGACTAAATAGGTGATTCTTCAGAGCTGCACTCTGTGTGTGACCAAAGCTGCCAAAGTAATATTTTTTCTTGACACCCTGTCAAAAAATCACACGCCGAAAGCATTGAGAAACCATAACATGTTAGTAAGAGTTTAAATGACAGATTCTGAAATGAAGGTGATAATTGCAGTTATAATAATCTGTGCAAGTTTCTCCAACCTTAAAACAATCACTGATGCCTTAGGCTGAGTTCACATGTACATTTATGATCCTTTTTTGTGCTGCCTTTTTGCACAAAAAACGGATCAATTTTTCTCAGGCCAGCAAAGTCTACGAGATGTCTGAAATGCTGAGCCAACGGCTGCATTTTACCCTGATCAGGTTTTGGTGCAAAAACCTGATCAGGAAAAGAAGTAGCATATCCTATAAGTATTCCAGTTTGGGAATAAAACCGCTCCAATACCCACCATCGCCGGGGCGCCCACGTTGACGTCCAGTGATTTCTTCCTTTTGTGCACCGGCAAGTCCAGCATGAAGTGACTTGCAGGACCTTTGCCATGTGACTAAACCTGGGTCACATGGTGCAAGGTCCTGGAAGTACCGTACCTGGAAGGAAGAACTCACTAGGGATCACCGAGGGGTTGGTAAAATGTATATCTGTGTATCTGTCTGTGTCCCCTTATTTGTGCTGTGTTACAAACGCATGTTTAATGATGTGTGCTGAATGAGCAGCGGCCTAGCGGTGATAATACACACTGGACTGTGTTGGACAATATGTTACCGCTGGGCCCGCGTAGTTAGTCCCGGTCCCCGTTGGGCCAAGTTCATAATGTCTTATGCAGAGTTATGATGCAACCGGAAAGTAACAACTTTGCCAACAGGTGACTCGAGGACCGTGGGATCTATAGAATACTAACTACTGCAGTGAGTGTGTAAATGTGTAACGTTTAAAGAATGTGCCTCCCAGAAATGGGAAGAAGACCTACATATGCTTAGTTGTAAATAGTTCCCCGTTGGTGTTAATGAATATATAAAAATGTTTTTCACTTCCCGGTAAACAGGTACTAATACTCGCGGACGACTATATTCAATAAAGGGTGTATGTGGCGCCCCGCTACGCAGGCGTCACAGAGGGGTACTGCACCTGTAAAAGAGGTGCAGATGCTCCAGCTGCAAGCGGATTCTAGGATGGTGGGTGGAACCCATAGACCAGCACCCCACACTAGATCACACGGTGGGAGGTACCCGAGAGGGAATAAAACCACTTCCCAGGGGAACAAGGAGGTCTTTGCCTCCAGGTTTGGGACCGGGGAGCTGAGGAGTAAAGGGAGGCAGAAGGGTCTCTCCGCTGAGGGACCAAGGAGAAGGAAAGCTTTCCCAGGCGCAAAAAGTTACAGGGCACCGGAACCCGCACCTGTGGAATGCTCCAAAGACCACAGAGAGTATACCTGTGGAGTATATACTGCTCCCAGGCTCTTAAGCGACCAGAAGAGGGTACCAGGCACCGCTTGATGGTTCAGCAGTCAGCCAGCAGAGGGTAACCGAACGGGAGCAAAGGATAGAGGAAACAGGATGTCAGGTTAACTATATGGAACCCGACTTCACCACCACTGAGAAGCAGGAAAGAGAGACAGAAGGTACACACCAAGGGTTCCATCATAGCATCTGGGATCTGCTTTTGCAGCCAACAGTTAGCTACCTGTTATAACATCTGAATGCTGAACTGAGAACTGTAACCAATGCTGCTAAAGTTTCCAGTAAAGTACCCGGAGTGAAGTGAATTGGACTCTTCTTTGCATAAACTTGTTCTTTCACAGAATTGCTGCCCCGGAGGTCCAGTCCTGCCCGCGGAGGACTTCACCATCTTAGCCACGATACCACCGTCCTCCGGTGGACTGTTGCAGCGCTGGTGCAAATCACCAGAAACTGCAGGTGGCGTCACGACGACAAACTGTATATAGCATCCCCTGTAAATACCCCCTTTTTCAAAAGATCAGTCCCCCAGGACACGGGATCAGGCGCTGCCCCCATTCTCCGTGACACCACAGTTAACCCTTGCCGCCTGATACCCGAGTACCCCACACCCTGGGGGTTGACACATTTGTGCCGCTTTTTCTTTTGAAAACCTGATAAGGTTTTCCTGCATAATTTTCCTGACCTGTTTTTTTATGTGAGCACGTAGCCTTAGATTATTTTTCTACCGAACAGAGATTGCCCAATTTTTATGGACTGTCCAAAATATTGGAATCTTAGAGTCCTCAGTGGTTGTTAACTTTCAATGCCTATCTGAAAAGATGGTGAATATTCGCAAGCTTTCGAGACTGTGTGGTCTCTTCATCAGGCAATAAGGACACAAATTCTGAAGACACACATATATACATATACAGGGTGGGATAATGCCATACAGGGTGCTTTATATAGAGTGGGATAATACTGGCTAACACGGTACAAACATTTTTTACCTTATGGACTGTCCAGGAATTTTTGGAACGGTTGGCATCCCTGAACTTGACTCATTTCTAAAGATTTTCCGTGATTTACCGTAAACATTACTAAGATGACTAGCGCAATCCCAAAACCCTGAACTTTAAAGATATTCACGGCCCCATCTACTGTTTGGTTTGTTTCAAACACTGGACAAAGGTCCCCTTTTATTAGGGACTGTCCGTAAAGATAGAAATGCTCCACAACAGTGTCCCACCCAACCTAAATCTATTCCCATAAAAACAATATCCATCTGCACACAGAAGGCAAGCGATGGGATCACATGTAGACTTTTGCATTCTGATAAAAGTAGCCTACAATGTCTTGAGAATGACACAGCCTCAAACAAATATCCCTGATACAATATTTCCGTCTGCGGTCCTTCAGAACAAATGATGATAAATTGGTTTAATTGTTAGCCTGCCTGCATTCCTCTCCTCCGTTCTGTTTATTTGTCATTTGCCGCCCTTCTCCATTTTCTGTCGTAGAGCACTTCACACTGTTTGTTTTAAGAAGAATTTTACATTTTAAACCAACTTAGTAATTTCTGTTGCTACTATTACCTGAAATAATTACTATAAGGCTGTGGTCTCACAATCAAATAAATCGGAGAGGTGCTAGCCGATGTTTTACTGGCTAGCACTCTATCCCCTAGTATAATATTGATCCGTGTAGATGAGCATTTTTCTTATGGCAATTTGTCATGAGAAAAAAAGCGCAACATGTAGCGAGTAACTGCAAATCGGAGGGCGCCCATCCATATAAGTGTTTGAGTACTTGGAAATGATTAAAGAGACTATGTCATGTCATTTTTCAGTATGATACTAGTATGATACTACTTGTAATATTATCCTTGAATAGTGCATGGACAGACCTTTTAAAAACATATATTGTAACATTTGTAGTTTCCTTGCAATAAGCATTTTCACACCTGGCAGGGAGCTAGTACATTAGTCCTCTCTATTACTTTCACAGAGGATTAGTCCAGCTGCTGTATAAGTGATATTTAACTATCTACACCCACCCAAGCTGGTGTTCTTTCCCTCCCCTCTATGCTCGGTGCTGGGAGGGGAGGTCTTTTGTCCTGCACTGTGCTATCTGTAAGATGTCTATTATATATTATAAGAACATTGGTTTTCCTACATACATGTAATGTGTGTCTGCTAAGCAAATTATCAAATGTTCTTATAATCACATAGAAATATCTCAGACTGCACACACTATACACATGCCTCATATACACACATTGAAGATCTCTAAGAGCACACACCTCCTCCCCCTTCCTTTCTGCTCTGCAATGAGTCACACAACATGCAGACACTGAAGAGAGAGCAAGACAGTGTAGAGATGCATGAATATTCATTCATTGGGGAGTAGGCAGCAGAGAACTATTTTATTTTGAAGTTTATAGAGGATAAGAGGAGAGTATAAATAATAGAAATACATGAATAGAGATAATTTAGAGTGAGGAGTTAGAAAATGATATCAGTTACATATGGAATTTTGACCTGAAAGATTCCCTTTAAGCTGCACTCGGATGATATCTGAGTACAGTACGATTTCCACAGACTCATAGAATGGAGAGGGTGGAGAAATTTTGTTCTCCATCTTCTCCTTACAGTGTGCTGGAATCGGATCACACTGTGCTGCCACTGATCAAACTCGGATCAGAGTTTGATCGGAGTGTCATTAACATAATCCAATTTTCTCACATGAGAGAAACTACTGTTGTCTGACCGCTGTCTTTGCACTTTTTCAGATATGCATGCAACATGATCCATGCACAAACCAGAAGGAACGCCCTGGAATACTATGTGAAGGGGACGTATAACTGCACAAATGGGGAGACCATCAACTACGGGATTTGGGTGTGGTTTATTACACTACAAAACTGGACAATCTCACTTCACACCTTATGTACTAGTGTACAGTCATCTAACTCACATAAAGAGGAAAGCTTTACCTCAGATATTGTGGGCTCCTCCATTATCTGCATTATATACAGGTATTTTGTCCCAGCTGAAAATTCAGCTGCTCTTTGAATTGTTTTTTGATTCATTTAAGTAGTTGGTACTATAATTGTTTTTTTTTTCTGCTCAGAGTTCTGTACTTGCAATCAATATACCTGTAATTAATGTATTATCTGTGGCTAATGCCTTGCAGCATTTCATTGTTTAGTAACAACACCACCTGCTGGTGATTTCTTATATCTGTTTAGTTCAGTTGCAAGGTATTATGGGAAGTCTCTGTGGCGCCCCTGCGAACAGGAGGCCACAGGGTGAACTGCAGCTGGGTTAGGTAAGACAGTAAGCTCACAAAAATACCCACACACACACACACTCTGACCCTGAGCTCAGGTCACTTCATGTCGGGCGAGGGGTGGCGGGAGTAGCAAAGTGTGGGTGGGAAGTAGGGAAAACCTGGGAAAGGGGTGGAGGAACTAGACCAAAAAGACCTAGGAACACTAAGTTGGGCGAGTAGATCGAGAGATTCCCTGGAGGGTGGAGGAGCAGGGAAGCCTCCCAAGCCGAGACACCCTTCAGCTGAGTACTGACTGAGACAGACTGAGAGAACGACAGGGCCCGGCTGCCTGTACCCTTAATGGCCAGCCGGGAGCCCAGGCTGGAACCCGTGGAGAAGTAGAAGGAGCCAGGTGAGCCCGACTAATCCGTGTCACTGGTGGCTGGGCCAAAGAACCAGAGTACCGGCTCTGTAGATGTGGTCGGGAACTCTATACACTCCTAACCACGAGACGGGTGCGGGAACTCCATGCCCCTGAGACCCAACAAGTGGTACAGAGTAGGACAAGGCCATCGTACTAGGGCTAGTGACCCAGAGTGTGGGTGACTCACTGCAGAGCCCGTGACGGCTGGACCGAACCTGTACGCGAGAGGACAGAAAGATCCAGAGGGCCCAAGAAGTACACAGTGACACAGAGGAACCATCCCTCTGAGGTGAAAGCATGATCCCATGACCGTTGCGTGGACCTGGTCCACAACAAGTGTAAAATTAACTGTTAAGAACCATGACTAGTGGCTGAGGTGTTATGCGGTAACAGAGTAAAGTACCCGGTCAACCCAAGATCTGTGTGTGATTGTTATTCCAGGGGTGTTTAGACCAGGGTCGCCTGCGGAGCCGCTTACTGACTGCGTTAGCTGCTGTGTAGGAAGCTGCGGGTGCTTGCTGAGAGGTATTCTGATCCCTGTGTGTGCTGGCTGGAGGAGCTGCAGAGAGAAGATACGTGCAGCATCCCGAGCATGGAACATCCCTATAACTGCCTAGGGACCAAACCCTACCTGCCGCCATTACCACTGTCCCCGGCGGATTCCACAGCAGCGGTGGCTACATTGGCCACGACCCACGGGTGGCGTCATGAATAAATCCCATAAACTTTATTAAGCCCTTCCTTGCCGCACCTGGGACCACAAAGTCGGGGCACGCTGCCATGGCACCCCAGAGACAGATCAGTCCGGCTCTGAGTACCCCGACCCCTGAGGGTGCGACATCTCCCAAGATGCATTGTGGTTATCTCAGACACAGCAACCATTTTCCTCTTTGCCTCAGATGAAAGAATATCTTGAATCCCTCACCTGCATCTTGTTCCAAGTAAAGCTTGTTCAAGTATAAGTAGTAAGATAGAATATGTATTGTCTATGGAGGTCCAAAGTAGACCAAATGGGTAAGGGTCAGTCTATAAAAATAGACAAGGTGACTGTTTCCGTTTTATGTCCCATCACTAATGTTCAAAGTTGGTTGTCTGTTAGACCCAAAACTGTTGGTGCTTTTCTTTTACACAGTGACAATACTCCTTTAACCAAATCCAATTTAATGTGATCCTTAAAAAATGATTAACGAGTTTAAACTTAAGCAATGCTGAGATAACGTCACATTCATTTTGCATACGCGGAGCGACTGAAGCATCTAGGATGGGTTTAGAGGTTAGTACAAACAAATGAATAGGCTACTGGGATTCTGATAGGTGTAAAATGTATGTTAAAGGGAACCTGTCACCAGGTTTTTGCAACCTAATCTGAGAGTAACATAATATAGGATCCAAGATCCTGAATCCAGCGATGTGTCACTTACTGGGCTGCTCAGTGTAGTTTTGATAAAATCACTGTTTAATCAGCTGGAGATTATCATTAGCAGTCTACTTGGCCTGCTGCCAGGTTGTCTGGCATATTCACAGACTGCTAAATCTGCAACAGAGAAAACATTGATTTTATCAAAATGACAGCAAGCAGCTCAGTAAGTGACACATCGCTGGAATCAGGGTCTCTATTTCTACATTATGCTGCTCTCAGATGGGATGTCAAAAAACAGGTAACAGGTTCCCTTTAATGTCTCACTACTTTATAGCAGTCATGGAAACCGATGGAAGTGAATAATGCTGTTATTTTGTTTTACTTTTAGATACACAATTTGCTTTAAATATGTTGAGTTAAAAGAACAAAAATGTTGATAATTTTGTTAAAAGCATAAATTCCCAATCCCTAATTCCCAGTTTGTTATAATTAGTTTTTCATCTTTGAATCAGTAGTTGCTGGCATATCAATTAATTTTCTCCTTTAATCTCTGGAAAAAAAAAGAAAAACAAGGTAAAATACAGTAAAAGACTGTTTTATATATAAAATAAAGCAGCCTCTCATTTACATGTGCGATAGGAAATTCCTACTGTGCCATTTCGGGTAACCAAATGTTAGTATCCTAATTAACCAAAATTCATTTCGCATAAACACTGTAATTGCCCTGGAAAATTGCTTTCAATTTTAAATCAATTTCTCATCAAGATGTGCGATCTCTGAAAGGTCCATGTTTACAATATAATAAGCAAGAAATATGTGATTATCTTGTGAAGCAGGTGTGATTAGTGCGGCAAAGCAGCCCATAAATGTAGAACAGTATACAGGATTATTTGTTCTGAGAGTTGCCAGTTCCATCCTTGTATACTATAACACAATGAAAAAAATAGGACCAATTATTATTAAAATGCAAATGACCAAGAATCCACAGACAAGCAATAGACAGCCCTGTAATGTATCCTAGAAATCTTCTGAAATGTAAAACATGCTATCATCAAAAATATTGGCGACCGATTCAGCAAGTTTACATATCTGTCCCTTTCTGGGGTTCCAAGGATGAGACCATGAAGCATGGACCGGGTGAGCATCGGAGCGGCTGTGTCACGGCAGAGCTAGGAGACGCCCAGCAAAGGAAGGGGGAAAAGAGACAATAGGGAAAGGTGATAGTGGTGACCCCTAAACAACTCAGACTAAGCCCTGCACCCCCTATTGTCTGAAATTAGGTCTTTATTCTTGTGTGCGAGAAACAAACAAACGGAACAAAAAGTACAAATGGCATTCCACAGCTTTCACAAGGACAATGTCTCCTGGGAGGTTGGCATAGAAGAAGTATAACTGGCATATGGGAGAGTACACACAGCTCTTGTGATCTAATCTGAGTCCTCTCCATTCATATTGACTCTGCTCTGTGTTACCAGCTGAGGAGCTGTGTGGAGGCCATAAGCTGATAACACAGAGGAAAGGAGTCAGATAACACCACAGGAGCTGAGTCTTGACAGCCTGAGGTCAGCACTGTCACTGCCTGAGGTAACTTGAGACTCTGATCAGCTGTAGTGTGAACGCTGTGTAGGCCCCACTCTCCACCCCCTTATAGGGCCAAATTCACATGTGGAGCTGAAGACGGATTTCCCTGACAACCAGCATGTCAGGTTTAGAAACAGCCTAGTGGGGACATCTCACTGACAGTCAAGCCCTCGTTAGGCTGTCACCTATCTCACCCGACTCCCATATACGCATGATCTTTCATCTCCCCTGTTTTGAAAGGGAAGAGAGGAGAAAGCTGCCATCAAACAGCTCTGGCGGTGGATTATATTTGGAGTCAAGCATTAAAATTTATAATGCCCCTATCTTCCCTGACACCATCTGTTGGAGGACAGTCTGGAAGTCCAGATACCTGTTAGATTGTTGGCCGATCCCATCAGTATCGATGGGTTTGTCCACTTTTGGCTAGTAAGGATCTAGGAGCTATGGCAGAGCTGGTACTAGATCTGTGAAGGATTAAGCAGGTGAGTATTGGTAATTTTTTTTAATTTTATTATTATTATTATTATGATTATGTAACCATTTTTTTTTAATCCTGACCAATCACTTTCAGGAGGATCTGTCAACAGATTTTGAATTATTCACAAAGACCAGGCTCCTATGAGTCTTGTATACAAGATTGTGAACACTGGTTGACTTGGGGGGGGGGGGTCCCATAGCTTACTTAGTGGTCTTCACGTGGGAATGTATTTTCATAGGTAAATGACGTACAAGTGATTTAAACCATATATCCTTCCAAGAAAATTCTTCAGAGATATTTACTGTGCGGGGCACTGGAGCACCTCCGAGGTTAAATGGGACCGCACACCTAGCTACATGACTACTTGAACCTTAGTGGATATAATCAGGGAGATCTTTACTTTAAGAGCACATAGGGAGGCACAATGATTGACCCTGACCTGCTACTTCTGAGTGCCTCGTTAGTGAAAAATAAACTGGAATTATAAAAGACACGCGGTGAGGAATGACTTCCTGTTCGGAAGGTTGACTCAAACGCATGCTGTCAAACACTTATGCCAAGTGGTAATAAATTAGATCAATTTATTTCACTGACTTTACTGCTTATTTCTTCGTCTGCCTTAAAGCAAAATGCAGCACAGGCCCTGATTTAATGACAGCAAACTTCCAGTTTTATAAAACATCAAAGCATATTTTACAAGGGGGGAAAAAAAAGTATAACCTTAGTTTGGTCCATCTCTACTCGCAGACTTCCTCCTCTCACATAAATTTCAAATTAATTCATAGTTTGAAGACTTTGATGGATTTATTAAAGAAAAAAAAAATTGGATATTGCTGGTAGCGTTAAGGTCTACCGCTACCGGCCCATGTAGACCTTTGTTTTCTAGTGATACGTGCAGAGCTAATTAAACTTGTGAAACAGATGTTATAGATACAAGTTAAGGTTAGTGTCAGAGCTGCAATTAAAACACCAAGCTTAATGGCTTATATACCAACACGATGGATTAAAGGGAATCTGTCAGCAGGATATCTACCCCCAAAACTATTTATGTGAGCATGTTGCTCTTTCAAAGACAAGTCCAGCAATATCTTTTCAAGGCCAGTCCATTCCTCTGTTACTTGGAAATCGGTATTTGAATTGATATACAAATGAGACTGAAGAACTATATGTAGATCTAAAGCCTCTGTCACTCCAGCTCTATTCCCACCCTCTCCTGCTTGACTGACAGCCACTATGCTTTGCGACTTTAAACAAAGAGTTAAGCTAATAGAGAATCCGGGCACTACTCATTGTTTGGCCGCAGACGACCGCAAGCAGTAAATCACGTACTCACTGCAAAATGGTGCTGTTGTCCCGTGCCTCCCAATCCGCCACCCCACTGCTGACATCTCTTGATGTCTCCATGACCCTTTTGATAATAAAGATTGAAGATCAACTACAACAGCGAGCGCCCCATCTTTTCCTCTTATGGCCACTTTACACGTCCCGATATCGTCGTCCAACGTCGATAAAAAGTCACGTGGTTCGTGCGTTGGCCCCGATATTGTTTGTGCGTTGTATGGTATAAATGACCAATGCGACGTAAGAACGATGCCAGGACAATATCGGGGAAGAATTGTGCAGGCTCTCCAACTGCCCAATATTGGATGGACGATCTGGCAGGATCATGCTGTGTGACAGCCCAACACCGACTTGGAGACCAACTTACCCTATTCTCTCCATGTTAAATGGTCGTTCCTCGGTCGCACATACAAGGGGGCGTAGACATCGGATTTGTGTTGCCTGCCGATATCGCCCTGTGTAACATCTCCTATGCGATCTGGGATTTCTACCAAAAAAGTGCGCGCTCCCGTGCCATTGTATCCAATATCGAAACGATGTTGGGACGTGTAAAGTGCCCATTACTCTCATTGCTTCAAGCAAAGAACCCATCAGTCAAGCAGGAGGAGGTGGAGCTGAGCGGGGAACACTAGTACATATCATTACTCTGAGCCTCTGGATCAGGGGTCTCAAACTCTGGGCCTCGAGGGCCGCTCACAGTGCAGGTTTTCAGGATATCCATAGAATTTGACAGTTGGTATTCAAATGACCAACTGTCAAATTCTAAGGAAATACTGAAAACCTGGACAGTGTGCGGCCCTCGAGGCCTGGAGTTTGAGACCCCTGCGAGTGTGGATCAAACCTAGTGTTGCTGATCAATATATCCTTAGACGTCAGTAGTACCATTTTTAGTAGTAGCATGAACGCTCTCCACATGAGGTGCACCTAATGAGATGACAATCTAACCCTGAAAATTCCACCACTGTAATCTGTTTATTACGTTCAGTATGTCTTCTGGTTTAAAATCACCTTGTGGCCTGCGGCACCAAGAAAGCAATAAACTCACACAACAAGATACTTTTGTAAGTGATTAAAGTTATTCAAAGACACTAAAACTTGAAAACAGGGAAGGCCTCTACAAAAATATCAAACATTTTGCACATTTTAGAAGATCTCTCAAATTGACAAGTATCTTTAAAGGCACCCATACAGCTCAGATAGGCTGGTTTCACATTTGCGCATGATGTGCGCTGTGAATGCAGCGTCCCTCAGCGCAGCAAAAGCAGGCACCATGTCCTCCTATGTTTATCATGGGAACGCATAGTGCCTGTGTGTGGCTGCGTTCAGCTGCGTTTGAGTTCAGCTGCGCATAATTTATGTGCATGCCAAACGCAAAATATTGTTATTTTTGTCGTGGCTGTGTGCTTTCTTTATACGCATGTAGACAGCCGCACACAAGCAAGGAATGAAAATCAATCTGTGCATTGCCGTCTGCTAGCAAGCGCACAGACGCGGCGGAAGATGACCTCCTTCGAGGTCATCTGCAGGTGAATCCTGTCCTGCTGTTCTCTTCCTCTTCTTCATTCTTTTTCTTTCTTCCTTCTTCTTTCTTCTTTTTCCAACCTCCCACCGCTGGTTCGTGTAAAATTGCCGTCGGGAAAGCCGCCGGCGAAGTCGGCTTTCCCGCTCTGCAATTTCAAATAAACAGCTGATGCTTCAGCATCAGCCATTCATTTGAAAAAAACACTGGGAAAGTCGGCTAAAGCATCACCTGTTCATTTGAAATAGCGGGGCGGGAAAGCCGACTTCGCCACCAGCTTTACCGCCGGCCATTTTTAACGAAACAGTGGCAAAGAAGGAGAATAGTGGTGGCGGCCTGGAGGAGATCTTCGCCGCTGATCTCAGCCACCCAGCCGCCGAGATCACTGATTGGGTGGCCAGGCAGAGTCCCTGACATTATCATGTGAACGCATGCGGACAAACTCTTGATGAACGGGTTAATAAAGTTCTCAAGCTTATGCCAAAAGAACAGGTTTTTTAAGGTGACTTTTTAACACTAGAAGTCCCAGGAATTTCGAGCTCCCCCCTGAAGTCCCGAAAGAGGGTCAAATGACCCTTAGTCCAAACTGACAACTCTGATGGCTCCAATTAGCATCCTTTCATTTGTAAATGTGGCCTAAAATCCTTCAGGTCATTCGACCCGTCTCTGGGTTCCAAAGGTAGAAATAATAAATGACCCCTCTCTGGGACTTCTAGTGTTAAACCTTTCCTTTTGTATATCCTGTACCCTGCACAGAACATCCAGTATTAGAAAACAGGCATTTTGCCTCTTAAGGCTGAATTCACACAGTGCGTTATTGCATCGTTATTACTGCGTTCCTTACTGATCAGCTATTTGCAGTGAAAAGCAGTGATGATGACTGCCCTAGCTAAGGCAATGTATCTCACAATTTGGCATTCAGACACTGCGCTTTTTACAGATCCATTCTTGGGCTCAAGTATGGATCCATAAAAACAATGAGCATGTCAATTATTTGGCATTTTTGGCTTACACTATTTACTCACCTCGCCGCGCTCCACCTGTGATGTCCAGCTATGTCCCCTCATACTAAGGCCTCAGGACCTACGGGAGGACATGGCACTGCACCATGTGACCAAGTGGCATCACCTGATCACAAGTGCAGGCTGTAGGGTCCTAGAGGCAGTGACACTGCGACCTGTGGGATGAGGGGACATCGCTGGAGATCCCCGGAAAAGTGTGGTGAGGTGAGTGAAAGCGCAGCAGATAACGCAACACATTCCCACACATGGCTGCACTTTGTGAGGATCTGTTCGTAGTGCAGTTTCTGCACCAAAAACGGATCCTCACAAAATGCAGCAAAAACGCTGTATGTGAATGTAGCCTTACTCATTGATGTTTCTGGCTGCGCTTAGTTTTGGGCCAGAAGCCATCCAGCATTGACCACTTTCATTAGTATCTTCAAACTCTACAGGATTAGCCCAGCAAAATAAACACTTGCATCTATAAAAAATAACAAGTTCATTTATATTCACCTGCTGACACCCAACTTCATCCGGTGCAGACTGATCCGTGTTGTGCGCCGACACACAAAGTGGAAACTACTTTTCAGAGAGTGATTTGACCACTGCAGCTGGTGATTGGTTACAGTGGACAGATGACCTTGAGCAGCGCGTCATCAGAAAAATATCCGGTGATGTACTACTCAAGTCACCTGACTACTGTAACCAATCACGTCTCCACCTCCTGTGCCGACACAGACCACAGAGTGGCCTGGACTAGATTTAGGTGGGTACCAATAGATATTGTTTTTTTTACACATCCAGTCCTCTGCTCATGCTTATATTTTGCAAAGTCAACCCCTTTAAGCCAGAACAGCCCACCTTTTAATATGTTTGGGTGCTCCCATTGCTCATGGAAAGAAGTAGCAGGCATGATAGGTTCGATGCGTTTCTTATTCCGGGAGATCAGGGATGTCTTCCACTAGTTTACTCGCCATTCTTTCCTCAGAACACATGCAACCAGAGGAGATAACTGCCAGCTAACGGAGCGCTTAGCCGCCTTCTATCTGATGTATATGGTCATCTAAAGAGGCAAAATCTGTAGCTGCAGTGGAGGATATTCAACAATATGACTAGCATGAGGCACAATCTCGGGCTAGTGGGGCTTTTCATTGCTAATTATTCTGGTAGCACTAGGCTACAACTATTGAAGACATCAAAAACATGGCAGTCATTATTTTCTTTGTTCACTCTATAATTGAAATATAGAAGTATGCTATACTATTTGTGATCCTCTTTGGATAGAGCAAATCAGAATTATTATTTAGTGTGTGGGATACAAGAGGATTACATACAGTGGTATGCAAACGTTTGGGCACCCCTGATCAAAAGTACTGTAATTGTGAATAACAAATTGAAGATGTAATTATCTGTAAAAGGCATAACGTTAAAGATAACACATTTCCTATGTATTTTTAGCGCATATGGGTGGCACCGCAGCCAAGCTGAGTGTCTGGCCGTCTGGATCTCTCTATCTCCTCACCTTTCTTCTTGCTGCTTCGGTCTCCTCCGGTCGCTCTGCACATATCAGCACAGTGATGACAACATCGTGCCCCTCCATTCTGAGCTGCAGAATGCAGACAGCGGCAGAAGAGACTCTGGACAAGAATGCTGCTGGCAAAGGCGGCTGGGACTATAGGAGCGGGAGCAGAACCGCGGGGGGCTACCACTGGTACACATACCTCGTATCCATGCGGCTCTGATCCATACACCTCGTACGCATGCGGCTCCGCTCCATACACCTCATACACATGCGCTTCTGCTCCATACACCTCGTACGCACGCGGCTCTGCTCCATACACCTTGTACGCACGCGGCTCCGCTCCATACACCTCATACACACGCGGTTCTGCTCCGTACACCTCGTACACACGCGGCTCTGCTCCGTACACCTCATACACATGCGGTTCTGCTCCGTACACCTCGTACACACGCGGCTTTGCTCCATACACCTCGTACGCACGCGGCTCTGCTCCGTACACCTCGTACACACTCAGCTCTGTTCCATACACCTCGTACGCATGCGGCTCTGCTCCATACACCTTGTACACACTCAGTTCTGCTCCATACACCTCGTACACACTCAGCTCTGCTCCATACACCTCGTACGCACTCAGCTCTGCGGCTCCGCTCCATTCACCTAGTACCCACTCAGCTCCGTTCCATACACCTAGTACACACTCGCCTCTGTTACATTCACACTGTAAATCCCTCCTGACCCCACACATAAAATTCACCTAATTGCCATACACCTAGTACACACTCGCCTCTGCTACATTCACACTGTAAACCCCTCCTGACCTCACACAAACTTCACCTAATTGAGTCTCATGATGGGCAGCACAGCAGAGTCCTGCATACTCGGAGATGCTGATCATGTGATCCCTGACTCCTCCCCTCCATGTGACATCATCACAGGTCCTGTAAGCACAGTGTGTGCTGCTCTGTCGGCTCCCATGGAGGGGGGAGGAGGGAGACCTCCAGTGCTGCAGGAGGCTGAAAATGACCCCCCACGCTGCCCCTGGATATGGCCCTGGCTGTGGGGGCAGTGTGCTCAGGGGCCCCTGAGGCTAGGGTCACACTTGCATTGTGACCCTAGCCTGAGGCAAGTATTTTCGGCTGCAGAGTGTAGCGTTTAATGCTATGCGCTGGAGCCCATAGAAACCCGATGTTTACTTTGACAACCACTGGTTGTCAATGTAAACATCGGGTTTCTATGGGCTCCGTTGCTGGCAGCGCATAGCATTAAATGCTCTGCGCTGCAGCAGACAATACTTGCATCAGGCTAGGGTCACAATGCAAGTGTGACCCTAGCCCTCAGGGGCCCGGTGGGCCCCCTCCAAGCAGTCGGGCCCCGCCACTTGCCCGGGTGCGCCGGGTGCTGACGCCGGGCCTGCACATACCTTTGATCATTGTAGCCAAAGAGTTCTATTTTAACCTCATTGGTCCACAGGAGTTGTTTCCAAAATGCATTAGGCTTGTTTACATTTGTTTTTCATACTACTGATGTTAAATTTTATGGTAAGGACAATGGAGAGGTTTTCTTCTGATGACTCTTCCATGAGGCTATATTTGTGCAGGTGTCTCTGAACAGTAGAACAGCATTCAACAACTCTAGAGTCTGCTGAATGTGCCTGAAGGTGTTTTGCAGTCAAGTCAGGGTCCTGATTTGCCTCTCTATCAATCCTACAAGCGTCTCTTGCTGAAATTTTGCTTGGTCTTCCAGACCTTATCTTGACCTCCACTGTTCCTGGTAACTGCCTTTTCTGAATTACATATTGAGGAAAGGGCAACTTGAAAAAACTTTGCTATCTTTTTATATCTCTCTCCTACTTTGTGGGCCTCCATTTTCATTTTCAGAGTGCTAGGCAGCTGCTTAAAAGAACCCATGGCTGCTGCTTTTTGGCACAAGGTTAGAGGAGGCTGAGTTTTTATAAAATTGTGAAATTTGCATCACCTGGCCTTTCCTAATGATAATAGTGAACAATCAACCCTAACAGCCTAATTAAGGTCTGAAACCTTGGTCAAAGTTATCTCAGCACACAAATCTCCTAGGGTGGCAAAACATTTGCAACGGCCCATTTTCCTTTTTATAATTTTTAAAATATAAATGATGAAAATACTTATTGTTTGCCTAAAATACAAAGGAAATGTGTCATCTTTAACTTTATGCCTTTCAGAGATAATTTCATCTTCAACTTGCTTAACTGTTCGCAATAACAGTAGTTTTGGCCCAGGGTATGCAAAATTTGAATCTCCAAGGACGCACATCCATGTGACTTCATGGCCAGTGTGTCAGGAAGGGGAAAGGAGGCAGCGGTGCCGGCCTGCGTTCAAGCAGGCTGGTGTCGGCGGTGTGTGTGGCCACTCCGCGTCCCGGGCTCTGGCAATCTGGCTCACTCTGAGGCAGCGGTGAGTGACTGTTTGTTCTGTCAGGCCGGGAGCCCGAGCATGGCCATGTCCCCCCTCCTCCTGTAATGCTGAGCCCGCCGGAATCTCTGCTGCTGGTCGCATACAGCCCGGCTCCCGGTTCCCGGGGGCAGCAGTGAGTGCCAGATGTGCAGGAGGATGGAGCTCATCTGTCTGCAGGTGCTGGCGGGGCTGGGGGCCGGGGGCCACCCAGCCGGGGATCAACCACAGCAAGCTGATCACCAGGAGAGACATTGAGACTCTATACCAGGACTGCGCCAGGTCAGACACTGTATTGTGTGCCCCATATACTGTGTGCCCTCTCCATATACTGTGTGTGCCCACCCCATATACTGTACCCCTTATATTGTGTGCCCTACTGCCTTATATACTGTGTGCCCCCTCCCACTATACTGTGTTCCCCCATACTGTGCCCTCCCCATACTTTGCGTGCCCACCACATGTACTGTGCGTGCCCTCCCCATATACTGTACCCCCCTATATTGTGTGCCCCATATACTGTGTGCCCCCTTTCCATACTGTGCCTCCCCATCTACTAATGCCCTCCCATATAATGTGCCACCCCATATACTGTGCCCCCTTGTTATACTGTGTGCCCCATATACTGTGCCCACCTATCCATACTGTGTGTGCATGCCCACCCCTTATACTGTGCTGCGTGGCTGTGTTGAATTGCTGACTATATGTCTGCGTGGCTGGCTGTGTGTGGCAAGCTGTCTGTGTGGCTGACTGTGTGTGGCTGTGGCTGGCTGTGTGTGGCTGTCTGTGTGGCTGTGTCTGTATATGGCTGGGGCTGCATGGCTATGTGGCTGGCTGTGTGTGTCTGACTGTGTATGTGTGTGGCTGGGGCTGTGTGTCTGTGGCTGGCTGTGTGTGGCTGGTGCCACGTGGCTGGCTGGGGTTGGCTGTGGCTGGAGCTGCATGACTGTGGATGGCTGTGTGTGTCTGGCTGTGTGTGGCTGATGTTGAATGGCTGTGTGGCTTGCTGTGTGTGGCTGTGACTGTGTGGCTGACTGTGTCCTGTGTGTGGCTGGAGCTGTTTGGCTGTGTGTGGCTGACTGTGTCTGGGTGTGACTGGGGCTGCTTGGCTGTGTGTGGCTGGTGCCACGTGGCTGGCTTGGGTTGGCTGTGGCTGGAGCTGCATGGCTGTGTGTGGCTGATGTTGCATGGCTGTGTGGCTGGCTGTGTGTGGCTGACTGTGGCTGTCTATGTGGCTGGCTGTGGCTGGCTGCACCTGTGTGTGGCTGTTTGTGTGTGGCTGGTGGCTGTCTATGTGGCTGTGTGTGGCTGTCTGTGTGTGGCTGTGTGACTGGCTGTGGCTGTGTATGTGTGTGGCTGTGTATGTGTTTGGCTGGCTGCATCTGTGTGTGGCTGTTTGTGTGTGGCTGGTGGCTGTCTATGTGGCTGTGTGTGGCTGTTTGTGTGTGGCTGTTTGTGTGTGGCTGTCTGTGTGTGGCTGTCTGTGTGACTGGCTGTCTGTGTGACTGGCTGTCTGTGTGACTGGCTGTGTGGCTGGCTGTGGCTGTGTGTGTGTGGCTGTGTATGTGTTTGGCTGGCTGCTTCTGTGTGTGCCTGGCTGGTGGCTGTCTATGTGGCTGGCTGTTTGTGTGTGGCTGTATGTGTGTCTGGCTGTGTCTGCGTGTGGTTGTCTGTGTGGCTGGTGGCTGTCTATGTGGCTAGCTGTGTGCGGCTGTCTGGCTGTGGCTGGCTGTGTGTGTATGTGTGTGTGGCTGGCTTTGTTTGTGTGGCTGGCTTTGTGTGTGTGGCTGACTGTGTCTGTGTGGCTGGCTGGCTGTGGCTCTGTGTGTGGCTGGCTGTTTGAGTGTGGCTGGCTGTGTGTCTGTGTGTCTGACCACTTGGACCCCACAATCCTGAGAAACGGAGCTTTGAAGAACACCATGTAAATGGAGCTGTGGTTGATTATTCCCTCTGCTGCACCATTCACATGTGGCTCTTTAAATAACGTCTTTAAGAAAGTGGTGAGGGCCACAACAGGGTAAAAGCAAAATTTACGTATTGGGGCTGATGGGTGTTATAGTATATGGGCTGGTGGAGCTTGTTTTCCAGGGCTGCTTCTTGGTACCAGTCCAGACCTGGTGGTAGGGGGGGGGCCCAGGTCTAAATTTCGCACCGGGGCCCACCAGACTCTAGTTACGCCACTGATGATACGTCTTTGCTGTATATAAGCAACATCTGAATAAAGTAATCTAGATTATACTGTACTGTACATCTTAATTAGCTGCCAGGCTAACTTGCAGAATAATCTTTGGGCAGCTTTTTATAAAGCAGAAGGAGGTGACAATATTGATATACCACTTTACAGGAGAAAAAAGTCAGTATAACTTGTAATTTACCAATTTAAATTCACACTAAATCTGGTTTTAAGGGTTCAGTGTGAATTACTTAATGACATGACTGACAGTGGGCAGCTTTTCAACACTGGAAATGACCACTTGCCTACCTGACTCCACATGTAGGAAGTACGAGAATTTACATTGACATCTACATGATACACACTTAAGAGTTTTTATCATTTCCCATTCTATATCCATAGGCAATAGTAGGGAGCTGGGTCCCTTTTGCAGCTATAACAGCCTACACTGTTCTGAAAAGATTTTCTACAAGATTTTGGAGATGTCTATGGGAATTTTTGCACATTCATCCAGAAGAGCATTTGTGAAGTCAGATATGAAATTATAGGAGAAGACCAGGCTTGTAGTCTACAATCTACAGTAATATCATAGGGTTGAGGTCAGGACTCTGTGCCACCAGTCAAATTCTTACAAACCCAAACTCTCAAAATCATGTTTTTATAGACCTTGTGCACTGGCCACAGTCATTGCAATCAGAAATTTTCCTTCACCAACCTATGCCCACAAAGCTGGAGGTAGCAATTGTCCATAATGTCTTGTCCTGAAGCATTAAGGGTACTCTAAGAAATGTAAAAATAATTAAAATAAAGTATAGTTAAATATTACAATTTTTACTATGATAAATTCCTTTATTACGCAAAAATGTAGCAAAAAGGTAAACTTTAGTTAGTGCACTGTTGGCATTAGGATTTTAAATATGTCAGCTCCCAGCAGTTTCCCAGTCGTCCGACATCTAAGGTCGGGCTGTGTAGAAACATCTGCTTGAGGGTACCGTTACACGGCACAACGTTGAAACGATGTTGTCTACGATCTCGTGTGCGCGCGATCATTTCTGACATCATTTCAACATCACTGGTGAGATGTCAAACGTCCGGATCTCGTTAACAAGCAACCAATGATCCAGCGATTCCGACATCACTTGAACAACTCAGCGAGCGATGTTGCCGGTTGTTATCACCGCGTCACACAGCACAATCCCAAGCTCAATGTGGGCGTAGTGTGTGAGAGAGGCAGGGAGATAGGCATGCCAGAGTGTTTCATGATGCACCCCTACCACTCCGATTGGTCAACACAACTGCATTACCATGCATTGTCTGTCAAGATGTCTACTACATTTACGCATTTGCTGTCTTTACCATTTCGCCAGTCAAGTGTCATGTCATTTCTTCAGGGTTGCCAAACTGGCAGACAGGAACGCTAGTGTGGTGCAGTCGTGCAGAAACTATGGTTGCCTATGTGTACGTGTTGTGTTGAAGTAGGTAAGCTACACACAACACTATGTACATATGTGTATGGATATGACGTGTCATGCATGAACTACGTGTGTGCATACATGTATGTATGTGTCTACTGATGTGTAGATATATGCTCAGCTTTCTAAATGTCTATGATTGTGTACACAGACCCATGTGTGAAACCATCGAAATGGACAGAGATACACAGAGAGAGCATACAGTGTGGGGCAAAGGCCTTGAACTGTGGACTGTACATGTGCACACAATGCTGCAGGGACCCTTTAATACCATTTTTATGTTATACCTCTGTGCACAACATAATGCAAATAAATGGATCCATGGTAATCAAATAATGTTTTTGGACACAAATAAAGTGATTAAAAAAAATTAAAATACAACATAATTTGAAATGTAAATTGTAGTGAAAACACCATAAACCACTTCTTGCTGCCACGTAACAGCCCCAGGATCATTGAAGTAGGAGCAGTCACTGCTGGACCTGCCATCCTACTGACCACGGCTCTGACTCAACGACTGGAGTCGTGCTATTGTGGCGCCCCGCCAAGCAGGCGTCACAGAGGGGTACTGCACCCATAAAAGAGGTGCAGATACTCCAGCTGCAGGTGGACCCAGGGATGGTGGGTGGAACCCATAACCAGCACACCCACACTAGTTTACACAGTGGGAGGTTACCCTGGAGGGAGTAAAACCACCTCTAGGGGGAACAAGGAGGTCTTTTGCCAGGTCTTGGCCTCTAAGTTGAAGAAGAGGAGAGTAGAGTAGTTGGGGCAGGAGATGCAAGAGGAGGAAAGGGCCTAAGGAGAAGAGTCGAGGAGAAGGGAGTTAAGCTTGAGGTCTCTTGGCTGAGGGACAAGAAAGAAAACTTTCCAGGAGAAGAGCAGCCAGTTTGGGAAAAGGGGCCGTCAGCAGGGTCTCCCAGACAGATTACCGGGCACCGGAGCCCACACCTGTGGGATACTTTAGGACCACAGAGAATCCGGAGTCCCGTGGAGTCTCCAAGTCTCCCAGGCACCAGAACCGAGCACAAGAAGGTACCAGGCACCGCCAAAGGAATGAGTGGTCAGCCAGTAGAGGGTCACCCGGCAGCGGTGAAGGTGAGAGGAAGAGCGGAGGTCAGGCTGATTTCAAGTCACCAGGCTTCATACCACACTGGAAAGAAGGAAAGAGCAGACGGGGTTAGAGCACGAAGGCACACAACGAGGGTTCCATCATACCACCTGGGATTTGCCTGCAGCGACCCGTTAACCTACCTGTCCTCATAACATCAGGAGTGCTGAACTGTAATGTTGTATGAGACTAATGCCAATGAACAGTAAAGTACCCGGAGGAAAAGTGATTTTGACTTTGCCTGAGTTTCTTCTGCATGAACTTGTTCTATTCACAGGAACGCTGCCCCGGAGGTCTAGCCCTACCTGTAGAGGACATTGCCAACTTGCCAAACTACCATCTACCTCCGGCGGACTGTGGCGGCACTGGTGACACCTCACCAGAAACTACAGGTGGCATCACGACAAACTGTATATAGCATCCCCTGTATATAATTCCCCTTTTTGGAGATATACTCAGGACACGGGATCAGGCGCGGCCACCACTCCCCGTGACAACAGGAGCGTTAACCCCTTGTAGCCTTATACCCGAGTACCCCAAAGCCTGGGCTCGACACTATACCAAGGTTGTTTGCACGGCACTCCCCCGGCATGAGTTCCCCAGTTGCATGGTCCACAGAGTCCACATAACTTGCTGGCGTGTATGATGTAGCATCCCTACGATGCAGAAAGTTATGTAGCACACAACACGCCAGCATTACTACATCAATAGATTCCAGTTTCATATTTAAAGCAGTATGAAACAAGCGGAATCTATTGGCCATGATCCCAAACGTGTTTTCAACCACACGACGTGCCAGGGATAACCGGTAATTGAAAATGCGTTGTTCAGGGGTGATAGTCCTCTGGGGATATGGCTTGAGTAGGTGTGTGTGAAGTGGGAAGGCTTCATCCCCCACAAACGCAAAGTTAAGGTGTCCAGTGGTGTCATCATTTGGTGGCAAATTGAGGCGACTGTCCCTAAGGTCTTTACCAAAGGAGGTGTGTGCCAACAAACCAATATCAGACACACGCCCGTTCATCCCCACATAGACGTAGAGGAACTCATAATGGGCATTGACGAGGGTCATGAGGACCACACTGAAATATAGTTAAAAAAAAAGGACCCACTGTTGTGGGGTTGTGTGATCCTCACATGCTTGCCATCCAATGCACCACCACAGTTTGGGAATTGCCACCTCTCCTGGAAGTCAGTTGCAACTTGCAACCATTCTGGTGGGGGTTGTGGGAGACCGCATATAGGATGGCACCAGACACCTCACAATGGCCTCACACGTGTCGGGGATGAGGCAGCTCAGCAGTGGCCACGAGACAGCAGCAGAATACTGCAGGTCAGTCATCGAGTGGGCTGTTGCCAGGAAGTGCAGAGTCACACCCAACCGCTCCTCTGGTGGCACAGCTAGACGCATCACAGTGTCCTGATGGGCAATAAATGGACGAACACATTCCAAAAGGAATTTGAAAGAGTCCTCTGACATCCAGAGATAGTTTCGAAAATCATGCAGATTTGTGTCCTCCAGCTGACGGACCAGATGCATGTGAGTCAGGTTGGACCTTTGCAGGAGCCAATCCCAAGACCACATACGCCGTCGTCTACGCCTCCGCAGCCTCTCATATCTCTCCTCAAGCCACAAGTCTTCCTCCAACAAGGCTAGAGCCACAACTGCACTCTCTTCTCGTTCCATGAGCTATAAGCTGTGTTTCCAAAACTCTGCATACAAATATATAAAAGGAGTGTATGAGCACATGAACACATTGCAACACAAAATAACCCCAAGTAACTTATGTCCATAGTAACATGCTACCCATAAAGTAACCAGTTTGATGGGTTAGATGTAATGTGAAACCTGACATAAATAATTACGCCATACATCAGTAAATGGAAGGAGGAAGCAGGGCTGCAACAGTCTGGTTAAAAAACAAGGGTGCATCCGCACAGGGATAAGAGATATAGTCAAGAAAAGAGAGAAAGGTACCCCTGTATAGCGAAGCACAACCGTGGAGACGTATTTCAATGCAAGTGAGATTTATTAGATAATTAGGTGTATAATGGCATAAAGGAGCCAAGAAGACATATAAAAACAATTAATTGTTTTTATATGTCTTCTTGGCTCCTTTATGCCATTATACACCTAATTATCTAATAAATCTCACTTGCATTGAAATACGTCTCCACGGTTGTGCTTCGCTATACAGGCATACATCAGTAAATGCACTACAGTGTGGCTATAAACAGAAGACCTATATTACATCTGGTCACCCATGCTACTCGTCATGGGCATACAACAACTAATGGACATACAGAATGGATGTAGTGTCCCCCATATGCTATCCATGGATGGCTATGGTCAACATCAAAGACAACAAATTAAGGCAAGGTCATGAGTGCCTGTTAATTGGTGAGCCAAGATTACACATTGCAATAGGGGTATTTTAAAAGATGCATGGGTATGTACATATACATGTCATAGTGTGCTTTCACAATGCAGGATTGTCCTCAATCAGTGTCCAGCAATTTAGTGTGGCCAAAGCAGGATAGGATTTAGAACACGATATGGATATTGTAAAGATTATCAGCAGTTGTGAGTTAATGGGTCAATCCTGGTTTGGCCACACAAAGTGGATGGACACTGATCACGGACAATCCTGCCATCTCAAACCAGCCATACACTTGGTCTCATGGACCACAAAACATACACAGAATATTACCAGTGGCCCAAAGGACCAGGAGGTTATTGGCGGAATCAACAGCGTTCTCATTGGTCGGACTCCCTTTTAAAGATGGTGTGCCAGCTACATCCTGTTGCTCATGTTCACAAGTCAAAAGGTGGTAGTGTCTTCTCTTGCTGAAACTGCAGGACTGGCGGTATGTATAGTACTGTTGTTCATCTTCATCTGACCACTCTTGCCAATCTTGTCACACTGGCTCAGCAATACCATCCGGCTGAGCAGTGTGACGAGAAATTTGTCAAAACCAAGATAATGTCCCTGAGGACTGTGTTCCACCGTGAACACAAGAAGGTGCTGGAGTCAAAGGCTTCTGGCAGGGGAACTGAGGAGGTCTATAGGCCCACCCTGTGGTACTACAACCTCCTCAGGTTCACCCTTGATCAGGATCCACCTCGGCCCGACACCTCCAACAGGGACTTTATGCAAACGCCATCCCCGCTCCTGAACAAAGTTCTTCGCCAGAGGATGTAAGTACCGTACTAATGTACCTATGAACAATCATTGTTGATTGTATTCACTTTGGCTATGTAATGGTGGTGTAACATAGTACCGAGTAGTGGGTAACCAATTAGCCCTTATGTAAAGGGGATGGGTGACATAGTCTACTCATATTTGCTCATTGGAAGATGTCCACATCCAGCAGCATCACCATGCTTGTCATTCGGTTAACTTGTATACACTATGAAACGTGACATATGTCCCCATAAACACACAACTAGGGCAAAATAAATCCGCCACAAAAACAGAAAAAACATGTGTGTGTGAATTGATGGTTGCCCATGTCAAATTTGTGAATAATATTTTTTTTATTTTACAGGCCCCTGTACAGACCTCAAGCCAGGCCGCGGCATCCGTTGCTGATCCTCCTCCATCAACATCACAGGGGGAGGTGGCAAGTCAGGCCAATGTGGACGAGCAGAACCCTGGCCCAAGCTCCACATTTCGTCACAGATGCCCCCCCACGCCACCATCCACAGAGCTACTGTAGGAGCTTGGGCCAGAAGGGCGCTGTACAACCTGGAACAGCACCCACACACTGGGATTGGTCTGCTTGTCAGTGAACGAGTGTCGTAGATGGAGCCCCATAAGCATTGCATGGTGCGTCGAGTGCATTATCCACCTGGCGCTCGACGCATCCGAGGATGGGACACTGACGCCAAGGAACATCCTTGCGGAACCACCAGAGCCGGCGCCAGTGTCCCAGGGCTTGAGGGCTCCTATGCCTGGCTCTGGACAAACTCCTGCTATGCAGAGGTTCCCCATACCATCCAACCCTCCGCATTGGCCACACCCTAATTTCTATGGTGATATGGGTCCGGAACCATCGTTAGCTCCTGCAGCTTCTTTTGAGACGGAAGAGAGATGCTGCTACTACCTCTAATGTTTTGTTTGGGTTTTCTTTTTTACATTGTATCATACACAGTATGTGTTTTCTCATTATTTTGGGGTAGAATAAAAACCTGATTTTAAAAAATGTGCATCGTCTTCATGTATTTTAACAACATACTTGGCATGTATTGTTCGAAGGGGTATGAAGGCACTTTTGGCAAGTGTAAGCCACCAACAGGCCACTTTGTTAATCACACATGGTTAAATGTATTGAGGTTTGTTGTTCAACACTGTGTTTTTCAACAGTGTTTTCTTTGCTCCTTCCACTTTCTTTACCCTTCCAGGGGATATTTATTAAAAATTATCTGTATAATTACAACTTATGTAATTTAGATACCTACTTATATTTTTATTATTCAATACTAATTATAGCAAAAAACTAAAAAAATTTTGCCACTCAGAAGAAGGAGGCCGTTGACCCCTGAAATGCATCAGTGACGCAGACCATTCCCTGACAGTATAGGTCCACCCACTGTGGTGCACAAGACGTAAGTGAGCCTGACGGTTTGACAATACAGCATTAACCACCGTACTCATGTGACTCAATGACGTGAATAGTGGCGAGTAGTCGCGTAGCGCAGGAGTGCACGGAGCAGTGCACACGTACACTGAGGAATCTGGGAACGCCACGCAACCACATGACGGTGTCGACCGAACAGCAGAAGCCCGGAGAAAGAGGGTGAACGCTGAAGCCCCAGCACTTATTGGGAAAGCCTTGCACCTAATTCATAAGGTAAACCCTTGCAGCCTATTACACATCTACTCAGCAAAGTGCTTGCACAAAAGTTAAATGTCATTATATTAGCCTGCACTACATAGAGGTGATTAATATACAGTGAGAAAAAGTTAACTAAAGTAATCTTAGAGACACATTAGGGCAATAGTTCAACACCATAGTAATAGCACATTTTATGTAAAAAGACATCTTGCATCTAAGTAAAGGTGACACCCATACTATAGAAGTTTAATTACAACTTAATTTATTTCTACACAGAATGTAATTCTTAGGACAATAAACAAGTACATTATAAGGCCAATAGGAAGTAGACTGCACATCCCTGAAAGATATATTAACTTCTGGACACCTAAAACATATTCCAAGGAAATAAGTAAGTGAATAGTTCATTCCCTTTTTTTTTTTTTCTCTCCTTTCTTTCAACATGAAGTTTGAGGACCCCAATTTATTACCTAATATATGTTGATTACACCAGCAGATACCAAAATAGACAGGCATTTTCCTGTGGATGAAATACAAGCTTTATAACCAACCAACCTTTTTATATACACCAAAGGGAACAAGTAAGTCATAGGGTACCTTTACACGCCGCTACTGGCGGGTGGCTACAACCGGGTACTTCACGTGCACGAGCACGCACAAACGGTTGCAAACGGTACCCGCACCACACGCCGCAACAAGGTGCGCTACAGTAGGTTACATCTATCTCTAGATACACCGCCGGGTGTCTCAAGTTACCTTCTGCCGAGCACCGTACCTCATTTACACACCGCTACAACAAGCTAATATGGGCGGACCTGGTGCAGCAGGGAAAACACATAGGCGTGCCACAATTGTGGATTACGAGTCGTTCGTACGCTGATAGGACAAAGCAATAACAACATGATTTGCCAGGCAGCGCAGGAGGCTGATTAATACATGACGCTCGAGCAATTGTGTAGTGTGACTGGTCAGCTCCTTAAATATGCCTCCCTATGCAGCGTCTACCAATCGTCATGCAGGAGCTTCCTCCAATGATCGCTGATGGGGCGCGGTAACCCGGAGCCTGTGTCACGCCCCAGCTACAGACCAGGTACATAGCCTGGTGTCCAGACATCCCTTCTGTACCTTCTTTACACGCCGATACAGGTCGCTACAATCGCCTGGGTAGCCACCTGTTTCAGGGCAGTGCTCGGAAACAGGTGCCGCTACTGCCGGGTGGCTACTACCGTCTTCACACGCCGCTACCACGGGGTGAATTGCCGGTGCAAGATACATTTCTCGCATGTATCCGGTTGTAGCCACCCGCCAGTAGCGATATGTAAAGGTACCCATATGCACTATTAGAAGATATATATTAGGACACAGGACCAGAACCCATAATAGAACATAAAGACTACATTTTTCTAATTATATTGCGTTAATAGATACCCCAGCTGGAAGTCTGCCACCCACAACCATCACCATTAGGAGGAACAGATAACAAGCACTTCAATATTTAGAGGTAAGAATGAAAATAGTATTAAGCAGAGAAGAAAGATATATACTCCTAAAGGGAGAGTAACAATACTTTGTTATTTTTATTAGAACACAGATAACCGCAGGATAATAACCATACAACACAGCTATAATTAAAATCCAATGATACTCCACTGAAAAGGATAATGGAGAAGAAATAAAGACAGCTGTCGAATATCACTAATAGGAGAAGAAGAACCAATCCATCAATAGATACTAATGTTGTAGTGGATACTGAATAATAAGCTATTTACAAGTGTGGTGAATACTAATCATAGGATTTTTTTTACGTTTTATTTTTAATTTTTAATTATTGATATATCAGTTTTTACTTAGATTGTTTTACATATTTTTTTTTTTGCTTAATTAGTATTGAATAATAAAAATATAAGTAGGCATCTAAATTACCGTATTTTTCGCTTTAAGACGCACCTGATTATATGACGCACCCCAAATTTGGTGAAGGAAAAGAGAAAAATATATTTTTAATGTTAAATGGGGTCCATCTTATAATGCCAGTGTCCATCTTACAAAATCATATACCGTATATGTCCCCATTCTGTAAATTAACCCGCCCATCTGTATATACAGTATATACCCCGTTGCTGTTACACATAGCCCCTTGCTGGCAACAGTGTCCCCCTGCTGGCACACTGTCCCCCTTGCTTGCACACTGCCCCCCTCTGCTGGCACACTGTCCCCTTATGCTGGCACACCGTCCTCCTCCCTGCTGGCACACTGCTCCCCCTTGCTGGCACGCTGCCCCTTCCTACTGGCACGCTGTCCCCCTCCATGCTGGCACGCTGTCCCCCTCCTTGCTGGCACACTGTCCCCCTTTTGCTGGCACACTGTCCCCCTTTTTGCTGGCACACTGTCCCTCTCCTGCTGGCACACTGTCCCCCTTTTTTGCTGGCACACTGTCCCCTCCCTGCTGGCACACTGTCCCCCTTTTTTGCTGGCACACTGTCCCCCTTTTTGCTGGCACACTGTCCCCCTTTTTTGCTGGCACACTGTCCCCCTTTTTTGCTGGCACACTGTCCCCCTCCTGCTGGCACACTGTCCCCCTTTTTAGCTGCCACACTGTCCCCTTTTTGGCTGGCACACTGTCCCCCTTTTTGGCTGGCACACTGTCCCCCTTTTTTGCTGGCACACTGTCCCCCTTTGTTGCTGGCACACTGTCCCCCTTTGTTGCTGGCACACTGTCCCCCTTTGTTGCTGGCACACTGTCCCCCTTTGTTGCTGGCACACTGTCCCCTTTTTTGCTGTCGCACTGTCCCCCTTTTTTGCTGGCACACTGTCGCCCTTTTTTGCTGGCACACTGTCCCCCTTTTTTGCTGGCACACTGTCCCCCTTTTTTTGCTGGCACACTGTCCCCCTTTTTGGCTGGCACACTTTCCCCCTTTTTGGCTGGCACACTGTCCCCCTTTTTTGCTGGCACACTGTCCCCCTTTTTTGCTGGCACACTGTGCCCCTTTTTTGCTGGCACACTGTCCCCCTTTTTGGCTGGCACACTTTCCCCCTTTTTTGCTGGAACACTGTCCTCCTTTTTTGCTGGCACACTGTCCCCCTTTTTTGCTGGCACACTGTCCCCCTTTTTTGCTGGCACACTGTCCCCCTTTGTTGCTGGCACACTGTCCCCCTTTGTTGCTGGCACACTGTCCCCCTTTTTTGCTGGAACACTGTCCCCCATTTTTGCTGGCACACTGTCCCCCTTTGTTGCTGGCACACTGTCCCCCTTTGTTGCTGGCATACTGTCCCCCTTTTTTGCTGGCACACTGTCCCCCTTTTTTGCTGGCACACTGTCCCCCTTTGTTGCTGGCACACTGTCCCCCTTTGTTGCTGGCACACTGCCCCCCTTTTTTGCTGGCACACTGTCCCCCTTTGTTGCTGGCACACTGTCCCCCTTTGTTGCTGGCACACTGTCCCCCTTTGTTGCTGGACACTGTCCCCCTTTGTTGCTGGCACACTGTCCCCTTTTGTTGCTGGCACACTGTCCCCACAGAGTGCACAGCTACAAAAATAATAAACGATATCATACTCACCTCTCTTCATCTTCCCTGCTGCCCGCGCTATCCCCAATGACTCTGTGCGGTCCCAGCATTCGGGTCCTGTGAGCAGCGTGCGGTATGACGTCACTCTGCAGCGACGTTCACATGATCCGGATGCTGGGACCGCACAGAGTCATCGGGGATAGCGCGGGCAGCAGGGAAGATGAAGAGAGGCGAGTATGATCCTCTATCGCCGGGATAGTCAGTGCTTTCCACTCAAAGGAAGTGTGGAAAGCACTGGCTGTTCACATGGCGCTGCCGCTGCTGAGCTACGGGCCGCTCCATTCACCCCTGTAATATGCTCTGCTCCCGCTGATGATTGACAGCGGGATGCAGTGAATATTACAGGAGATAATGAGCGGCCCCACGTGACAACGGGGCCGCAGTTGCAGCCTCCTCCATCCACCTGACAGCTCCCGGACACCGCTCCTGAGCTGGAGTAGCACCCCCTCCCCATACAGCACACATTGTACTTTCACAATATAAGACGCACCCCCTATTTTCCCCCAAAATTTGGGTGCATAAAAGTGCGTCTTATAATGCCAAAAATACGGTACATAAGTTGTAATTATACAGATAATTTTTAATAGATATCCCTGGAAGGGTAAAGAAAGTGCAAGGAATAGTTTTATTTATTTATTTATTATTTTAAGAGCTAGCGCATAGTCTCCCAAATTGATAATAATTGACTTAAACAATAATAAGGCGATTAAATATGCGGTACTGCCTTCAGACTTCTGCAGCAGCTCAAGTGCTAATTGCTAGCTCCAGTGTACTCTTGCAAATAATATATAGTGTTTTCTTTGTATCTGTATGAATCCTGCTTACATGTGTATTGAAGGTAACACCCAGCCCTTTCAGAAACCTGGTCTGGTGGGCTACACACAGTGCTTGTTTTTGGCCCTAACTTTGCATTTGACTTTTGAACTACAAAACACCAACTGAGAAATGGGAATGTGAGTAGTCAAACATGCACTGTGTGTGGACCTCGAGGAATGGTTTTGAACACCCCACACAGTACCACAATTTGCAAAGGATGGGACCCAGTTACTATAGAGATTCATTGATAACATTACATATACTTACCAAAAGGGCTCACTCCAGCCTGATCAGGGGTGCCCTGGGGGGAAAATACACCCTCTGCCGAGGTGATGGAAGACAGGACGTCTAGAGGAGGGGTGTGTGGATGGGGGAGGGTACCCTCATCACCACTGAAGGCTGCAGAGCCAGTTGGGGATGCCAAGGCTGGTGGTGAGGCAGTGGGTGTAGAAGAGCCAGACGCTGCAGGGGATGGCAGCCCTGAAGACGAGGCTGATGCTGCAGGGCATGGCGGCCCTGATGAGGAGCCAGATGCAGCTGGTGATGCCGGGCTGGGTGGTGATCCAGCACCAGATGAAGATTCTGAGGCTGGGGTACTCCTTTGTGCAGCTGTAGCAAAAGACATGACAGTATGGTTTAAGGTGTAAAACATACACTATGTAATACAATATCAAGGCCATAGAGATGCTGGGCGAATGACACACTTTAAGGTGATGGAGCAACTTATACTCTGAGTAAAGAATAAGGTCATATGTGATGTTTGGTTGCCAACATAACAATATGGTGAGGAAGTTGGAGTCTCCTGGCCAGGCTGCACACACATGTTTAGATTTGTGGTCATAGTAGTTTTAGGGTCATGATGTTGATTTTGGAAGGACTCAACACACACACTACCTATGGTCAACTTTTGTTCAAGCCATTTTTTGTGGTGATTAATTCTGGAACACAGGACAAACTTTACATGAATGCAAATAAAGTCAACATGTTACAATACTGACCCTTTTGTAGCCATGAATGGAATACATATTGACCACATAACTGGACAAATAATGGATATTTTGACTGCCATGTGGCATAATACAGCCTTTGGTGGTGTAAAATTTAAATATGGCCAAGGGCAACCATGGTATGGGCTAGGATATCCAAGCAAGGAGGATTGTCATCACATTGTGACTGTTTTTTTGGCCTAACTAATGTACAATGTCCCCATGCAACCTTTGACCTTCACAAACAGCTGTGGGTGTTGTTAGTGTGGTTACACAGCAATGCAGAGGGTCTGAAATGCTATGGGCCATTCAGAACCCCTGCACATGGCCAGTGTTGAAGCTTCTGCATCATCACTTGATTGTCACTATCACACAGGGTACACTTCCATGTGTTGTAAGGTGTGTATTTTGTGTTGTATATGTGGCGCCCCGCAACGAGTGCGTCACAAGGGAGTATTGCAGCCGCAATATTCTTTTGACAAAGCAGTGCAATAGTTAACTCTGAGATCCAACCCAACATACAACACCTAGAACAGGGGACCAATCATAGGTCCTGGTGGGTGGAGTGTTAGGGTAGTGAAGTAGAACACAGTAATCTAGACAGTTAGAACAGAGTCTGGAATCTAGAGCAGAACCTAGAACACAGAACTTGGAGAGGAGCGGGGGCTCCGCACTCCGTGCGGGCCCCTGGGCCGTCACCGGTCGGGTGTCCGCACCTGAGGCCTTAACCACCGGGAATGGGCATTTCTACACGGGTTCCCAAAAGACTCCCGTGCCCACAACTCACAGCCGGTTCACTGGTACCGAAGCTGGCAGCAGTTCACCTCTGCCACGCGAACCAGCCCCGTGGAGGAGCAGCTTTATAGGAGCACCCCACCACCAGCCAGTTTCCAGTCGTCTAACCAGCGGTGTACCCACTGAGGGACCCAAGGCTCCCCAAAGAATCCAGAACGTACATCATGGATAGGGCATTGAAGCAGCCTCCCCGTACCCGACCTGGTATTCCTGGGCGACGCTGGCAAGAGAAGCTAAGGAGGTAGAAAGGAGGTACACTGCGGATCTCTGAGGAGCACTATCACTGCTGAGTCCACCCGGTCTTCTACTCAACCACTGTAAGCCATGTACTGCCTGCTGGTTACAGTAAAGAACCGTTGCAGAGACTATCTGTGTCCGTGTCTCCTTATGAACTATCCGTCCGCACACTAAGGTAACCGCAGCTGCCGCACAACATCTTGAGCAGCTCCAGCCCCCGGGGATCACCGCTCAGCCTGTGGGGAGCGTAACATCTTGCTGCTGTCCATCACCCCGGGAGGTCCCGCAGCGTCGGTAGCCCTTACCGAATCTACTCATAGGTGGCGTCACGAAGAAAACAAATTAAAACCCCCTTTAATCTGTTCCCGTAAGACGTCCTCAATTTTGATCTGCACTACACCGGGCCCCACTACCGGCAGGCGCGGTCCACCCGTGACAAGGAAGGAGAAGAATCGCCTGTCTAAACCGGAGTCAGCCGGCCCTGGTGTGCGTCAGAAAATGGCGTCACGAACAGGATACGAGCAGGCCCGTTACCCAACGGGTATATTGTGCTTAAACTGGACTTTATTGTCTACAATTGGACTTTGTTCGTCCCTAAAAGAACTTTCCCGCCTTTACACCATTGGGTCAAGATGGCGCCCAAGATGGCGTTCCCGCCACAAGAAGCCGCCACGTGAAGCCCAGGAGTGAGTCAACCCCCCCCCCTCACCGTGGGAGGGCCAAAGACAAAAGGCGCCAAACTCTTTGTCCGCCCTGATTGCTCGAATCAACCATGGGGGCGGACCCCAAAGACTTTTCCCACGATTGGACTACAAAAGCCCAGAGGAGATGGGAGTGTCATACATAGACACACAGACGGAATTCTTGACCAGCTCAACCAGAACGTCTTACCGGTTGAACGGGTGTGGTTTCCCTCCAAAGAAGAATGGCCAGCATGAGACTCCAAGACCTGATGCGGGAGGTCGAGGCGGAGGCCAGAGCAGCCATCAGCCAACCGGGTCCGGATCCTGCCCTTACCATAGACGGCAGTCCCGACTTCTGGCTAGAGGCTCTACAAGACCTCCGGGTGCGGTTACTAGAGACAGTGGAATGGACGATCCGTAGCTGGAGCGCGACCCTAGGCAGACGACTACACCATGCGATGCAGCAGAGCCGACCGGGTACAGCTTCTCCAAGCCCGACGACGTCACCAGCTTCTCGACCGCCTCACCCTCGCCTACCACCTGTCCTGCTCCGTCACCTGAGCCAATAGACTGTGTCATTCCGGTGGAGGCCGCAACTCGACCCGTTCCAGCGACCAACATCGCAACCGATTCCGTTCTTGAGCCGGAGCTCATAACACGCTCCATGGAAGAACTCGATCTCTACCAGGTTCCACCTGAGGAACCCGCGACATGTTTCACCACTACAGAGACAGTCGCCTGTTTTGTCCCCGTACCGGAGACCTCCTCTGCAACTACAGAGGCCTACCTGGTAACCGGGATTGAAACACCTTTACCTGCGGAAACAGATGAAGAGGCAGGCAGCCTGGAAGCCCTGCAGGACGTCCCTACGGAAGGATCCGCAGCACCACCGCCCTGTTGTACAACGGAACAAGCTTTAACGTCTTTCATCATCGAGCAGCCTGATGTGGTCATCGAGGAAGAGGTCGGAGAGGATGACGATGAGACCCACAGCACCGCTGAGGATTTCGACACCGGGTTCGCTTGGGGAGACAGCAAGGAACTTCCTTCCGGGCACACAGCTCGGGTACACTGGTCAGGTGCACTGCCGACACCTTCCCCTGTGCCGTTCCACCGGGTTCCGATACAGACAGCCCGCCAAGTTCAAGCTTCCCGCCAAACCACCAGCTCCATTACTCATCTTTACACCCCGAGCCGTAACGACGGAGATGTACGCCAGAGACGACGAGAGGAGTGGCAAGCCCGTGAACGTGCCAACATGGAGGCCCGTGCCGAGGCTCGCCGCCAGCCGCCGCTGCCTGATGAACTCCGCCGTGAAGGTAGAATTTCCACCTTTAACTTAAATACCGGGTGGGGGTTCGCTTGGGAGGTGGGTTTGAATGAGGAGGTGTTTGTGGGGCGCCGGGACGTTGAGTCAAACTTGCCAAGAGGACATCCCGATCGCGACCTATACCGGGGCGATATTATCACCTACGAGCGCTATGCTTGTGCAGATGGGTGGTTTGCTATCCGGGTACGCCATCACCCTCAGAGCCAGTGACTTTAAAACTTGAATTTCATCAATGACTCTGTTACCGTTAATCACTGACCTCCCAAGACTTCCTTCTTTCCTCCATACATGTACGTTCCTCATCTAACCACATGCAAGACTTCGCCCTAGCATCCCCCATTCTCTAGAATTCTGCACTCCAAAACGTCTGACCGTCCCCCACACTCAGAACCTTCAAGTGGAACCTGAAAACCCATCTCTTCAGAACAGCCTACAACCTGCAATGATAGTGCCACCTCACCACCACTGGACCCGGCACCCCACCACCATTGGACCCGGTGCTCCACCACCACCATAGCAGACCCAAGCTACTGTCTCTCTCCCCACTGCCCTGTAGAATGTAAGCTCACAAGGGCATGGTCCCCTCTCCCCTTTGTATCAGTCTGTCACTGTTAGTTTGTTCATTGTATGTTTAACTTGTTTGTATGTATCCCTTTTAACTTGTTTGTATGTAACCATGGATTCAACGGTGCTCTATAAATAATTAATAATAATAATGATGAGGTAAATTATTACACCGGTGGCTCCTATTACAGGAGTATACTGCTATCAGTGAGATGATCTTTACCACCAATGATTGTATACTTTTTTTTAAAGGGATCCTGTCACCTCCAAAAAGCCACCTAAGCTACAAAAACACATCCCTGCATCATCCTATCACTAATCTCACACTTCTTTTGTCTCCTAAAAGCATCCTGTCAAAGTAGATAAAAACAATTTTATACTCACTCTTTAGGGATTATAATTAGTAGGGGCTATATTCTTTAGTCCTTAGGACGTGTTGTTTTGCAGCCTCCAGGATCCACGCTTTCTCTCTCTGTGCTGCTGTGATGTGGAGCTGAAGGCAGGACTAATGATTTGCATTCTGTGAGTGACAGAGAGGGGGAGGGCAAAGCCTGCACAAGCAAAGCAGCACAGAGAGAGAGAGGGTGGATCTTGAAGCCTGCAAAACAACATGCCCTAAGGGCTAAAGAATATAGCCCCTGCTAATTAACATGTGTGGCCCCCCAGGGTTAATGTGCCACAGTAACACCACAAAGAGCTAACTCCCCACACAATCCACAACACTACACTAGCACCTCCAGGCCAGAAGGGGAGCTAAAGCTGCTTCCCTATATATTCTAGTGTGGAGAGGAAATGGGCAGTTTGGGTCCGATGCTGTGCCTGACACAAACAGCACAGTGAACATCGGAATAGTGAAGGTCCAACATCTTCACTGTACCACAGCGAAGCAACACGGCGGGGTCAGGAACACGTAATAAGACTCAAATTGCCTAGCAAGTTGGTACCCATGAGGGGAGACAGGGCCGGCAGCTTAGCTAAAGCGACAGCAGGGCCACACAAAACAGCGCAGGAGTAGGAAGCCAAGGACCCGGTCAGGGTGGGAGCAACCCGGCCCCTATAGAGACTCTGTGGACAGTACTCAGCTGAGTACCATCTTCAGTAAAAGACTTGGAAAACTACAAAACCGTGAGTCTGTGTAATCCTTGCAAACCCTGTTCTCTCTCACCAACTATATTCATCACTACTGCCCCGGGGACCAGGCTCTGGCCGTGGAGAGCCGTTACATATCAGGCTGCCATCCATCATCCCCGGAGGTTCTGCAGCAGCGGTGTTCACCGTGACCACATACCACGGGTGGCGTCACGACTATATCCCCTGTAAATAACCCCCCAACTTTTAACTTGTGGGCTCGGGACATGGTTCGGACCAAGACCGCCGTGATTCCCCGTGATACCCCCGGTCCGGTACCGAGTACCCCATCCCAGTGGGCCCCACACATGGCTAATGAGGAAGTATTAAATTGTTTTTATCTACTTTGACAGGATGCTTTTAGGAGACAAAAGGAGTGTGAGATTAGTGATAGGATGATGCAGTGACGTGTTTTTGTAGCTTAGGTGGCTTTTTGGAGGTGACAGGATCCCTTTAAAGACAGACAGCATAGCGTGGGGGGAAGGAGGGTGCTGGATATTACACAGAGGCTGGATGTTATACACTGGGGGGAGTGGAGGTGAGGGGCGGGATGTTATACACCAGGGGCAATTGAACTGAATGACAAATCTGAATTTTGATGATTGAGAGGTGCGCCCCAATCCTTTTGCCTATGTAGTCTAAATATCATCGGATCTACTTCTTTTGCTATTCTACATGCTATCTGCTGATCATGCTGCATGCTTAATGTGACAGGATCACTTTAAGGATATGGAGAGCATAATAAAAGTATTTGACACAATTTTAATTTCCCCTCAAGCTGCCAATTCCAAGAAATGATTTAACATTAAGGTGTTCATTGAAGCTGCGTTATCCTTTTATTTCATATGAAGAATGCCTTGATATCCCTTAGTAAGGAATCCTCCTCATTTTACCTTTATCTCATATAATCCATGATATAAAATCCCTGAATTTTTGGCTCCGCAGCCGACCTCATACTATGGTTCTTTAATATAATGTTACGAGTTCCCATCTGATCCACCCATCTGAAGTTCTTCAAAGCTTCTTCCAGACTATATAAATGTATACGGCTTATTTTATGAACCTCCAGTAGACCACACACTGCCAATGAGTCCTGGAAATAAACCTGCTTTTATGACCAGATTATCTAAGGACTCTTCTCCTGCTTCAACCTGTAAGGACCCAAGGAAAGAATTTGCATTAATCATTTAGAAAACCGTAAAAATTACACTTAATGATGTGCTGCAAGGTCTAGTGATGTTACCCATCTCCGAAAGCCTTGATAGAGAGAAGACAACTGTTTGCATTATCCACACCAGTCGCCTTGATTCTCCAAGCCAAAGTCATAAATCACGCCTTATACATTACCCACTCCTTGTATAATTTAGGATTTTGCAGCCCTGTAAGAATTCTGGCTCCAAGGGGATGTGTTGATTTTTACACAATCCCAAGTTTTACAAATGGACTGGACAACTCGTATAAACAAGGAGGCGCTCATAATGACACTTGTCTGGAAGTTGCATCAGACTGGCCTTGCCCATGATAACAGATGGCCAACAAGTATGCAGCAAATTTGCCTTTGTGCTTTGGATTTTCTTTATTTCAGGTATTTAGCTGTCATTAATTGCCGAGTAAAGTCCATAAGAGTCCCGGCAGGTCTATTATTTAATTTCACTAAAGCCGCTGCTGCCGCACAGTCCTTTTCTCTTCTATTAAAATGTCTTTACATCTATTCTGTAAAGAAAATTGAATTCAATGCAGAGGTGAGGTGGTGATAGCCCACAATGGCCTCAGAGCAATAATTACACTCCGTTGGGATTTTTGTGCAATTGCCATCACAGATTATTTCTTTGGAAAACACTAATATTTCCCAGGACTGGTCAAACAGAATATACAGAAGATCGTTTTATTATGAATTGCTTAGTAAATTGGTGTTTTCCAGGTTTTTCTAGATGTGGAATTGTGTTTTTCCTTTAGAAGGACCTGTCACCCCCTGCTGCATGGCAGCAAGTCTGCTGCATTCAGGGAAGGGGCCCCCATGTGTCTGTGTGCTGTGTACCCCGAGATATAGCCTTAGGCAAACTCACTGATGAAAGTCAGGAGGGCATTCCCTGGTGCTGAAGTCAGCTTGATTCTGCCTCTCTGTGCCGCCTCCTGCTGTGCTGTTTATGCTTTGTTCAGACAGCAGGGAAGGAATCTGGAGCTGACGTCAGGACAAATGATTTACATGCTGTGTGCGGCAGGATGAGCAACAGAGAGTAGGAGGGAAGAGCGAGCACAGCAGAAGCAGCACGGAGAGGCAGGGAGAGGGAATGGCCCCCGTGAATCCAGCTGACTCCTGCACCAAGGAATGCCCTCCTGACTTTTAACAGTGAGTTTGCCTAAGGCTATATCTCAGGGTACACAGCACACAGACACATGGAGGACCCCTTCCCTGAATGCGGCAGACATGCTGCATTCAGTGCTGCATTTAGATTGCCATGCAGCAGGGGGGTGAGAGGACCTCTTTAATTCTTTGCCTATGTGCTAAATACATTACTATGTGGATTATTCTTTTCTATGTCTCCAAGTATGTACCGATTTGTTCATCTTCACCTTACCACTAACTTTGCGATGTGTTAGGCACATGTGGTAACTCACATGGGAAAATAAGGTTTACATCAAACTTACTGCATCTGACCAAACTGGTTCCTGTACAGACTAAAGTTCCTCCTAGCTGCACAGTTCCTGGTGGCACCTGCGAAGGCTGGAATAACCCAAAAGGCCAAACTTTTAGCTGAAAACTTGTACCTGGCTACCTAATAGCCTTATGACTGTTCTTTGTACACCCTTGGGAACCGATGAGAGATGCAGAGCACTACAACCCTGAATAAGAAAGAGCATGCAGAGATAGAAGAGATCCTATGTGAGAAAACAAAAAACCCCGACACAAAGTGGAAAAAGTAAAGTGCCACGGCAAGAAAGGAATGCCTCCTATTACCTAACTGTTGGCAGGAGAAAGCAGTGAGATAAACTTAACAGCAAAGATAATAAACCTAGCTGGTCTCCATCTGACTGGCATAAATCCTTGGCAGAATGGCAGGAACTCCAAGCAGGATCCACATTGGAATATAGCCTACAGGGAAGACCAGGAAGGGGAAGGTACAAATAACGCCTTCACAATGTAATAGGACAGACTAAATTATAAATTGAGACATCTGCTTACAAAAAAGGATGAAACAAAGCTATAAGATAGTGAAGACTTGGCCAGGGACTGAATTTGATTTGGTTTAGCAGAGAAGGAAGCTGATTACACAGTACAGGGCCACTGAATCATATCCCAAGGTATGACACCAAGGGCCTAAGTTTCCAATTATAAAAATTTTGCAATTTTAAATAGCACAAATAATGTCTGACAGAGTAATGTAATTTTTTTTGTTTGGTCATCTTTGAATTCTAAGAAAGGTAAAGAGAAACAGGGCAGGTTTATTTTATGGCTTAGAAAATATATATTTATAAAGATAAAACAGTGCCACAACTTTATATCTGGAAAGTGGATCTCACTGATGTTCAAACACATATAATGTCTGCAGGGCCGCAGCATCCATTGGACAAGTTGAGCCCTCAGCTTAGGCAATAAGGATGCAGGGGAGCTGCACCGCTGCAGGTGGGCGGCGCCCTGCACATAGCGGCGCCTTCCTTTCTGCCTGCTGGCCGCCGCCTGCCGCCGCCTGCCTCCACAACACTGCTACCGGACTGTTAGCACCCATCCCCCCGCTCTTCAATCCTGCCGCCAGACTGCTAGCACCCTCCAACCCCCCTCCAGCTCTTCAATCTTGCCTCTCTTGGTGGAGAGATACTTCTGACGGTGTAGAGACCTGAGTCTCCACCCTGTCCCTGCTCCTGTAAAGACCTAAGCTGATTCCCACTCCCTCTCCCGTCCAGGGCTGGAAAGTAAAGGAACCCACTGACAGACAGAGACAGGGGTAAACCAAAATACAAGCTCACAGCACTCACACACAGAGAGACTACAATAATTAATAAGGAAAAAACACAAGAAAAAGCTGGAGTTAAGAAAGTATTAACCAAACACCTGACAAGCAGCTACTGATACCAGATTACTGGAACACAAAGACAGGACAGGTATCGCTGGAACAAAGCAGAAGCTATAGTTAGTATCAGAGTCCAGATCCCACCATCTTAAAAAGGCAGGGAGCAACTGTGATTGGTCTCCCAGAACATGTGATCCAAGAGGTAACCAGGAGTCATACAGAGATTAACTCCTGCTAGTCCGATCACTACTGAGAACTCATCTGGTCGAGGCTTGAGCCTGCCTGTGGAACTCAGAAGTATGAGAGAAACCTTAGTGTGGATTGTCAGAATCTGAAGTGTGAACAGAGGCAGATGTCACCATGACTCCTCAAGTTTTGAATAAAACACTGTTTGACAACATTCTTTCATGAAAGGGCTTGGTGTAGTCAGAGGCAACTGATTTAATGTATTATAATAATAATAATAATAATAATAATAATAATAATGCCTCATGTGTGTCCCAGCACAAGTCTTACTCCAGTCTTTGACCCTTCGTGTTGACTTTGGAGTAAGATTTGTGCTGGGACGCATATGAGGTAAGATGGAATAAGATTTGTAATGTAAGGTGCGGAATATCTCATCATGAATTAGATGGGCATGCACCAACACATACCATCCCGCCCTGTCGGGACACAGATTTGTCCACTTCGGCATAGCTGGCCAAAAGTATCACGAGAACTCAAAAATTCACTAAATTCTTACCCTATTTCACATAAAGTATTTGCGACTTTTCAAAGTTATTTCCGGGGTAAACACTCTGATCAATTGGGGTCTCTGCTTTTTTATGCTCCTATTTGGATCTAAAAATGGAAATACAAACTTTAACCTACATCATAACAGAGTCTATACTACAATATATATGCAGGTGAAATAAGTAAATAAGAAAATATACTGTATTTATAAAGTTGCTATTGACATTAATTTCTCACCGGATGTCAGTAACAACCCATCCAATCCACACAGGCAAAGAAATCAAACCATAGATGACCATAAAGTGTGTCTAATAATGACAAATGACACAGGAAAGAAAAAAATGGATATCTCCATTATAGAGAAGAGGTGATAATGGCGCTGTATGAGTGCATTTCATGTTTCCTTCTTCCTAGGTGAGAATAAAAAGTACACATGTGAACACAGCCTTATCTGATTAAGCTCCAAAGACTCATTCACTCTATTTTGCAATGAATAATCTCTTTTCTACTTTACAGAATCTTAGGCTGGCTTCACATTTGCGTTTGTGTCTGCATGCTGATCGCATGCAGACACAAACGCTGTCAAAAGCAGTGTCTTATGATGTGTCCGCAGCGGATAATGTCCGCCTGTGGACACATCACTAGGGAGCCCGGCCAGCCAATCGGCGCTGTCCGGGGGCGGGCCGGAGGAGGAGTTCAGCGCCAGAGATCTCCTCCTCCCCGCCGCCGGTAAGCACCGGGACGTGTCGGAGGGGAGAACAGCTGATTTGACAGCTGTTTGAATCTTCCCGCGCCGACACCGAGAGGAGATGTCGGCGCGGGAAGATTCAAACAGCTGTCAGATCAGCTGTTCTCCCCGCCGACATCGCTAGCAGATTACCAGCGGCGGGGAGGAGGAGGACAGCAGTAGCTCAGCTGATCTCCCGGTGGCCGTCGGTGATCTCCTGTGCCATCACCGGCGGCCACTGGGAGAGATCTCAATGTGATCCGCAGCGTTCTCCTGCGGTGTCATGCAGAGGACACTGCGGACCCATTGAGATCAATGCATTTTTTGTGCGCTTGCAGGCGCTTGCGGATAGAACAAGCGCCGCAAACGCACAAAAAAATGCTGCAAGCTGCGTCCCGGGTGCGGATGCTGGACACCGGAAGGAGCAGATATCGTCCGCATCCGCACCCGAACGCAGCAAACGCAGGCACTATGCGTTCCTATGTTAAACATAGGAACGCAGTGCGCATGCGTTTGACTGCGTATGGGAACGCAGCAATACGCTGCCTTCCCATACGCAAATGTGAAGGCACCCTTAAAAAGGATTCTGCTCTCTTCAGCGATAACAGACGGATGTGAAACTTGGACAATAAAGGAACAAGATAGAAGATGAATCAACTCCTTTGAAATGTGGAGCTGGAGAAGGATGTTATCATTATCATGGATGGAAAGAAGAACAAACTAATCAAGCCAGACAAGCAAAGATCACCAAGCTACAACTTGGCCACTTTGGACACCTCATACGAAGAGAACGATCATTGGAGGAAAACATCATGGTTGGAAGAATAGAAGATACAAGGCAAAGAATATATAGATGGTTGGAAGAATAGAAGGTACAAGGCGAACAGAAGGTACATGGTCGGAAGAAGAGAAGGTACAATGTGAACAGAAGGTACGTGGTCGGAAGAAGAGAAGGTACAAGGTGAACAGAAGGTACGTGGTCGGAAGAAGAGAAGGTACAAGGTGAACAGAAGGTACGTGGTCGGAAGAAGAGAAGGTACAAGGCGAACAGAAGGTACATGGTCGGAAGAAGAGAAGGTACAAGGTGAACAGAAGGTACGTGGTCGGAAGAAGAGAAGGTAAAAGGCGAACAGAAGGTACATTGTCGAAAGAATAGAAGGTACAAGGCGAACAGAAGGTACATGGTCGGAAGAATGGAAGGTACAAGGCGAACAGAAGGTACATAGTCAGAAGAATGGAAGGTACAAGGCGAACAGAAGGTACATGGTCGGAAGAATGGAAGGTACAAGGCGAACAGAAGGTACATGGTCGGAAGAATGGAAGGTACAAGGCGAACAGAAGGTACATGGTCGAAAGAATAGAAGGTACAAGGCGAACACAAGGTACATGGTCGGAAGAATAGAAGGTACAAGGCGCACAGAAGGTACATGGTCGGAAGAATGGAAGGTACAAGGCGAACAGAAGGTACATGGTCGGAAGAATGGAAGGTACAAGGTGAATAGAAGGTACATGGTCGGAAGAATGGAAGGTACAAGGCGAACAGAAGGTACATGGTCGGAAGAATGGAAGGTACAAGGCGAACAGAAGGTACATGGTCGAAAGAATAGAAGGTACAAGGCGAACACAAGGTACATGGTCGGAAGAATAGAAGGTACAAGGCGAACAGAAGGTACATGGTCGGAAGAATAGAAGGTACAAGGCGAACACAAGGTACATGGTCAGAAGAATGGAAGGTACAAGGCGAACAGAAGGTACATGGTCGGAAGAATAGAAGGTACAAGGCGAACACAAGGTACATGGTCGGAAGAATGGAATGTACAAGGCGAAGAATAGGTAAGTGGTCGAAGGAATAGAAGGTACAAGGCGAACAGAAGGTACATGGTCGGAAGAATAGAAGGTACAAGGCGAACACAAGGTACATGGTCGGAAGAATGCAATGTACAAGGCGAAGAATAGGTAAGTGGTCGAAAGAATAGAAGGTACAAGGCGAACAGAAGGTACATGGTCGGAAGAATAGAAGGTACAAGGCAAACAGAAGGCAAATGGTCGGAAAAATAGAAGGTACAAGGCGAACACAAGGTACATGGTCGGAAAAATAGAAGGTACATGGCGAAGAGAAAAACCAGCAACCCAGTGGCTTGATACTATCAAGATAACGGCAGAGAAGACCCTGGTGGACCTATCTAGGCTACACAAGATTTATCTTCCTACAGGAGCGTTCATCCATCAAGTCACCATGGCTCGACATCAAGACGAAGGCCAATAAAATAAAATAAATAAAATATAGGAGTATTATAATAAAGCTGTTGGAATTTATATTATACACATCTATTATCCCAGAACATGACATAAAATGTCTAAATGCATTAGGTATGCAAGTTATGTACTATTTTGGAAACACATTACGAATTTACAGCATTGTCAATTAGTTTTGCTTGTTCAATTTGAAAGGATCTTTCTGCTTGACCTTGATGATGATGATGGAATGATTATCCATGAATGGGAAATGTATAACATTATGTATCAATGGGATGTGAAAGTCATTCGGTATTCATATAGGTTCTGTCTGATTTAATTACTGTTTGATAGTTGACATTTTCTAATGGATTTCTAGAATGATTCAAGAGTTGACAACAGCGTTACAGAGAAGAGGCAGAAGATTCCTGATTGTTGCACTTCATATATATATGTAATCAAAAATGTACAGTTTTAATCAAAAGTGCAAGTTATAGTTTATCAGCAAAATTTACAATCTTTATACTGTTTGCAATAAATCAAACAGGAACATGTAAATAGCATAACACTAGAGATGGGTGAACCAGCAGATGTTCGGTGGATCGGGTCCGGACTTGACCCGAACTTGTGCCTGAACCCCATAACTCAAAAAGTCTATGGGGACCTGGACTTTATTGCTATAAAATGATGGAAGTAAGAGCTAGGGGGGCTGCAAAAGGAAATAAAATGGCGATTAAAGCAGGAGAATCATACTTACAAATCTCGGCACTGTTGTCACACTACTTCTGGATCTGCTCATTAAGACTCATCAATAGAGATCGGCAAACCTATAGATATTTGGGTTTGGTGGATCCAGACGGACTTTTATTTAAAGTCTGGGTTCTGGACCTGAACTTCAGCCCGAACCCCAAAGCCTATATAAGTCAATGTGGACCCAAGCTTTAAGGTACCGTCACACAGGGACATATCGCCGGCGATGTTGCCGGGGATCGCGGGAGCGCGCATCCCTGACAACATCGCCGGGGAGCTGTCAGACGGAGCAACTTACCGGCGATGTCCAGCAACCCAGCGAGCGATAACTCGCAATGTTGTAGATAGGCGGAATCGCCCGCAACATTGCAGGTTGCCGCGTTACACAGGGCGATCAGGCATGATCGCCTGACCAACATCGCCAGGTTTCCCAACATTGTTGGGAAACCTGGCGATGTGACTCAGGCGATTCATCGCCTGATTATCGTCCTGTCACACGCGGCAATTCACCGGCGATGTCGCCGCAACCTGGACACGCCCCTCAGTTTCACATCGCTATGTAGCTTGAATCTCCCCAAATCGTTTAAACAATCGCACCGCTTCACGGATAACCGCTGTCAGCAGCGAGTCTGAGCGAGTCTACGAATCCGAGTCTGAGCGAGTCTACGAATCCGAATCCTGTATACTGTATTCGGGACTCGCGAATACAGAATCTGTTATGTTCCGACAAAGCTTCCGAGACAGCCTAGCGTGCTAGGTCAGAAAACTTGTGAAGATGGACAAGCATGTAAGCCAATCATATTCAGTAATGCCACAGCCATGCTGGTTGCGGCAGGACTATGATTATCCATCGTGATGCCTATGTCATGTATGAGAGTCGAGGCTGTATATAACCCTTGCCACCTCCATTTTCTCCACATTCCTGTGAGATCTGACCTAGAGCAGGGTGAAGTAGATGCTGGAGCAGATCATAGGGAGTGTCAGTCAGTGTAGGGGAACTTAAAAATTCCTTATATTTAACCCAAACAGCTCTTGTGAGAGCTACCAGGAGGACAGAGGAGTACTGTGTAGAGGACTGTAGGCAGGCAGACAGGGAGGAGCAGCCTTACAGTGCACACAGGACCGACCTCATAGCTTAGCTTACTCATGCTGGGTTCACATTTCCGTTCCCCTCCGCAGCCTTCTGCAGAGGGGATCCGCAATGTGACCGCAGCGGCTGCGAGCTCCTATCGTTATAATGGGAGCGCACGGTGCTGCGCTTGACCGCGCATGACCGTGCGCACCCATTCACTCCTATATGTGATCTGTGCGCAGGCGGATGCCTGCGTACAGATCACACAGTCTCGTCCGCACTAGGAATGCAACATGTCGCGTCCCTGGTGCGGACGAGACTGTGTGATTTGTGCGCAGGCTTCCGCCTGCGCACAGGTCACATGTAGGAGTGAATGGGTGCGCACGGTCATGCGCGGTCAAGCACAGCACCGTGCGCTCCCATTATAAAGATAGGAGCTCGCGGCCGCTGCGGTCACATTGCGGATCCCCTCTGCAGAACGCTGCGGAGGGGAACGCAAATGTGAACCCAGCATCACTCAGCTGTCCTAATAGCTGAAGTCAGAGGCTTAGCTGAGGTACTATTTCCTATTTTTTTGCACCTGATAGATTTTGGGTCATAATAACCCCTTCAGCTTTATTTTCTCTGTGGCAGACCAGTGCGTTGCTGCTCTCCTACCTGCAAATAGCACGTACGCCACCTGCTTGTGCGACTACTTGTGCGCACTTGATAAATTTTGCAGGGACTAGTGTGCTGCTACACAGACACGGACACATTTGTTGCTTAAGGTGCACTTTTAAAATATAACCTTTAATAAATATTTGTTAAAATAACAAAAAAGTGTTCTCCCACACCTAGTGTCTATAAAACACAAATTACAGACAGGGATGGGACAATATCCCTATTAAACCCTGTCTCTTGTTCTCTTGTTATCATATAATTTGGATAAAAACCACAGACATGGACACAGCAGCAAAAAACTGTTGCGAGTGGGCAATGCGAGCACTTTCCGCGACATCTGCGATTTGTAAATCGCACATTACTCGCTATTACTCGTTTCCCCATTCATTAACATTGTACTCGCTAGACTCGCAACGAGTAGCGAGTCCCGGGCTCGGACTCGCTAGAGTCAAGCGATTCCGAGTAATTTAGGACTCGCCCATCACTAATTGTAGGTGTAAAGCAATCTCAAGGTTAAAGGATACACGACTCTGACTTTCGGCTCTGCGCCTTTATCCTGGTCATCGTTATTTCTGAGAAAATTACAATTCTTAGGCCCCTTTCACATCAGCGTTATTTTTAAATCGCGGCAGATTGGGTGAAAAAAACGCATCTGCCACGATTAACGCATAACCGCGACACCTGCGGCACAGTTGCGGCAAGCCCCATGCAATGTCTATGGGGCTTGCGGTAAGGGTGCGGCAGGTGCGGCAAGTGCGGTTTCGGCACTTGCGGCAGGTGCGGCCGCGAAAAAAAACGCGGTCTGCCGCGTTTTTTTTGCGGCCGCACCTGCCACAAGTTCCAATACCGCACCTGCCGCACCCTTACCACAAGCCCCATAGACATTGCATGGGGCTTGCCGCAACTGTGCCGCAGGTGTCGCGGTTATGCGTTAATCGCGGCAGATGCGGTTTTTTTCACCCAATCTGCCGCGATTTAAAAATAACGCTGATGTGAAAGGGGCCTTAAGTGGTTTATTTCTTTACAAATTAGGGAAACACAAAGCAAATCTATCTTCTTCTCACCAGTCTCCCATAGGGTTGATGGAGAATATAGAGAACCACTTAGCTCGGTTCTCGACCCAATAAAATTTGTGGTTTACATGCTACCATTAGACAAAACAAAATACCCCTTGACACAGTTAATTCTGATTATATCCACCTATATCTGTCCTTTAAAGACTTCTCTCACCATAAATATGCAACATTTTTCTTGGTGTTAATGCCTCAGTTCTCCTGATTTTGGAGTTATTTTTATTTTTTTTCCTTCTTCTGTCCATTCCGTACTATGGCCCCCTCACTTGTTGGACAAGGGAGAGTGATCTTTTTTCCATTTTGTCCAGCACCTCTCTATTTCTGAGATGACCCCCTCTTTCCTGTATATTAATCTAGTCTTTTCAGCCAACTGGGTGTGGTCCACATATCTTCATTGTTGGCAGCTTCATAAGGGCGCATTCCTACTTGTGTATGACTCGATGGGGACAAGGGGGCATCCTCTACATCTGGAGGAAAGAAGGTTTAATCATAATCATAGACGCAGATTCTTTATTGTAAGAGCAGTGAGACTATGGAACTCTCTGCCATATGATGGTGTAATGAATTATTCACTACTAACATTTAAGAAGGGCCTGGATGCCTTTCTTGAAAAAGTATAATATAATGTGCTTTGGGCCCTAGATTCTGTGATGGGACGTTGAGCCAGAGGTCTAGTCTGATTGCCATATTTGGAGTATTTGGAATGTTTCCTCTAAAGTAGAGCTAAGTGTTTGCCCCATGGGGTTTTTGCCTTCTTCAGGATCTACATGTTCAACTATACATTGAATTCAATGGACTTAAGTCTACCTTCAACCTAAAAAACTAAGAATTATTCTCATCTTTCCTGTAAATGGGATATGTTAGCTATGAAATGGTTCAATATTTTATTGTACTATAAATTAGAAATCTTCTGGGATCAGGGATTAGACACATGATATTTTGATTTTAAATGGTGATTTCTTTACTTTGTGGGCACAATGTCTTCAGCTTTACTATGCACTGAATCTGCTCTTTTTAATGCAATTCATGAGGCAGGCAATGCCAAGCACACAGATCATGGAGAAGTTTACTGTCAACGGGCTTTTCTCTGAATTGAAAGGAACGTCTTGCTAGTGACTTGAATGCACCTTGGATAATGCTGCGTTCACCCGAAACGTCCCAATTTAGGACATGGTGTTTCCTGTGTCATGCAGACTACATACGTTGGGTCAAGTCTTCAGCTCTGATCCCGTCTTCACAGCGATTGTGTTCTATGTCACGAATACGGATCACTGATTGGAATTAGTGAACCATCGATCTTACCTATATACCTTAATATTATTATATATGTGGGATCATAATCAAACTGACCCAAAAGACAGCCATCAACAGGACTCAAGACTTGGGGTTTCCAAACACTAATGGGTAATGTCTTTTAAGGATTGATTAAAAAAAATTCACTATAAATATAAAAGCAGTAGTGTCTAGGTTGAGAGACGTTGGGGTCAAGTCGCAATGTCAGCTATAACAAAGGCAAAGCCGCATCAGGTAGACAGCCACTAGAGCTCTTCTAAAGTGGCTTTGCCTGGGTAGACTCTGTTGCTGTGCCGATGTCTAAAGCTGTGTGACCATGATGAGTTTTTACTGAACTTTTGATGCCACATATTTCTGCCATGTTAAAAAGGCAGCCTTAAGTTTGAGCAAAGTGGATAATATTATAATATTTAGTCACTTATCTAGCACCTTTAATTCCACAGTGCTTTACATACATCAGCATCAAGTTAATGGGATTTATTGAAATCTCATGCCCATTGTGCTTCTTTTTTAATCAGCATTAACTAACCTGCAGAGCGTGTTTCAAATCCACAATTCTTCCTGCAATTAAGCCCCCGTCACACATAGCGAGATCGCTAGCAAGATCACTGTTGCGTCACAGGTTTTGTAACGCAACAGCAACTTCGCCAGCGATCTCGCTATGTTTGACACGTAGCAGCGACCAGGCCCCCACTGGGACATCACCGATTGTGTCTGAATGGCCTGGACCATTTTTTGGTCGTCAGATTCCCGCTGGGCAGCATGCATCGGTGTGTTTTACACCTTAACAACGACCTCAGAACTCAGCCACATAGGTTTGAGTCGTCAGACTAGCTGCTGTGTGACAGGGTCCCAACGACCGCTGAGGTCGTTATACGGGTCGCTGTATTGTTGCTGCGTCGTTGCCTATCTGACTGTTTGACATCTCACCAGCGACCACGTAGCGACGTTCCAGCAATCCTTACCAGGTTGTATCATTGTCAGGATCGCTGGAATGTCACCAAGTGTGACAGGACCCAGGGTCGGACTGGGGTGTCTGGGGCCCACCAGGGAAATTGATTTCAGGGGCCCACCCACCCTTCAGCTATATGTAAATACCTGGTAGCTGTTATACCCATTATATTGGCGGCTCCTGCACATCACTCTGCACTCAGCAGAACTGTGATGTACAATTATTGTACTTTATATTAAAGAGACTCTTTGGTGAAAACAATTTATCAGTGATCCACAGGTTCAATAGGTGATCACTTATTTATTGGTGGAATCCGACCTGTGGAAACCGTATCATCAGAAGAATGTGGGCCTTATATCCCAATTATTAAAGGGGTTTTCCCATAAACAAAATTAATTTTAAAGTTCATTTTAATCAATAGATTTTGGAATAATAATTTCCATAATTTGAGGTGTTTAAAAATAATGTTCCTGTGTCGAGAGAATCCCTGTACGGTCAGACACATCCATTACACAGTACACAGCAGGGACACATATATAAGTTTATCTCAGCCCAGGAACATTTTCTTTTAAACACATCCAATTGTGGAAATTATTATCATTACAGGGTCTACTTATTATTAAGATGAACTTTAAATTAACCTTGTTCGTGGGAAAGGCCTTTAAAATGCAGCGGCTGGTAATGATGTAAGTATTGCGCATGCGTAAGGTGTACTTTACCGCAGCTCATCACATGAGCTGCCGTAAAGTATACCTCACGCATGTGCAATGCGCAGCTTGAGGTCTGTCGATACACCGAAAGGGTGTATCGACGTCAGCAGCGCCTGAAATGACGCGATTAGCATCATATCGGCTGATCCGCCCATGGGGGAGGGCGAGGAGGATTCAAATGGTTTATCACGCCCATCGGGGCGTAAATAAAAGCACTACAGGCCGCAAAAAGAAGTCACAGGGAACGCCCTGTGCGACTTCTCAGGACACAAGAAGCCGTATTTGTAGAGGTATCAAAATCACTTTTTGAAAGTTTCAAACTACACAATTTTTACACAAAGGGATAGGTAGAATAGCATAAAGATGGTGCAGGGACAGGTATTAATAGGATGGGGGGTGATTTTTAGGGTCAGGTTCCCTTTAAAGATTACAGCATCCACATGACTACATCACCAGAACCACCGTCAATACAATTACATATCACTAGAACCACTGTCAATACAATAATACCTCACCAGAACCACTGTCAGTACATAACCAGAACCATTGTCAATACAGTAATACATCACCAAAAACAATCAATACATCAATACACTACTATAACCCCTGTCAGTACATAACCAGAACCATCAGCAATACAATAATACATAATCAGAACCACCGTCACTACATCACCAGAACAGTACGTTCCCTATATAAATGTGTATGCAGATTAAATGTCCCATACTGTTCATACTCCTTCCACGTCCCATACTGCTCACCCCGCTATGTCCCATGCAGCTCATCTTAGATCCATATGTTGCATACAGCTCATCCTCACCCCCATTCCCCTGAATCCCATATTGCTTATCCTCCCCCAATATGTCTCATGCAGCGCATCCTTCCCCATCATCCCCCTTCCAGGTTATATGCAGCCTCTCACCTCCCATGTTCCACGCAGCCTCTCCCCTCCTATGCACCACCCAGCCTCTCCCCTCCCTTGTTCCACGCGGCCTCTCTCCCCATCCCTCATCCATGTAGCTTCTCCCCTCTCCCATGTTCCATGGAGCTTCTTCCCCACATTCCATGTAGCATCTCCAGCCCACGTTCCATGTAGCTTCTCCCCCATCCCCCATCCATCCATGTACCTTCTCCCCCATCCACCAAACCATCCATGTACCTTCTCCCCATCCCCCCTCCATCCATGTACCTTCTCCCCCATCCATCCATTTTCTCCCCCTTCTTCCATGCCGGCCCCCATCCATCGATCCAGCTACTCCCTCTTTTCTATGTCGCCCCTATCCATTCATCCATCCCGTTCTCCCCCTTTTCTATGCCGCCCCATCTATCCATCACGTTTTCTCCCCTTTTCCATAATACCCCCACACATCCATCCCATTCTGCCCCCTCTTCCAGGCCACACACCATCCATCTATCCATCCATCTATCCCACTCTGTCCCCCCCAGGCTACTATCTTCGGCTGTAACGGCGCCTTACCTGACTCCACATTCCTGATCCCGGATCCTGGCAGCTTCTTCCTCTGCAGCGCTCGGTCTCTCGGTCACCGGCACCAGGAACCCGACACCAGGCAGCTTCTTCCTCTGCAGCTCCCGATCTTCGGCACCAGGCAGCTTCTTCCTCTGCGGCTCCCGGTCTCTGGCACCAGGCAGCTTCTTCCTTTGTGACTCTCGGTCTCCCACTCGCCGGCACCAGGCAGCTTCTTCCTCTGCGGCTCCCAGTCTCCCGCTCGCTGGCACCTGGAATCCGGCACCAGGCAGCCTGTTCCTCTGCAGCTCCTGGGTAGTATACACATTACAGACTGAGGGCAGTATACACATTACAGACTGTGGGCCGTAAACATTACAAACTGCCAGCTACATGCACATTGCAGGCTGCCCGCTGTGTGCGCACGGCACACTAGCCGCTGCGTGCGCAGTGCAGACTGGCCACTGCGTGCACACTGCAGACTGGCCGCTGCGTGCACACTGCAGACTGGCCGCTGCGTGCACACTGCAGACTGGCCGCTGCGTGCACCCTGCAGACTGGCCGCTGCGTGCACCCTGCAGACTGGCCGCTGCGTGCACACTGCACACTGGCCGCTGCGTGCACACTGCAGACTGGCCGCTGCGTGCACCCTGCAGACTGGCCGCTGCGTGCACACTGCAGACTGGCCGCTGCGTGCACACTGCAGACTGGCCGCTGCGTGCACACTGCAGACTGGCCGCTGCGTGCACACTGCAGACTGGCCGCTGCGTGCACCCTGCAGACTGGCCGCTGCGTGCACACTGCAGACTGGCCGCTGCGTGCACACTGCAGACTGGCCGCTGCGTGCACACTGCAGACTGGCCGCTGCGTGCACCCTGCAGACTGGCCGCTGCGTGTACCCTGCAGACTGGTCCCTGTGTGGACAGTACAGACTGCGGACTCTATGCACATCTGAGAGTGCTGGTGTAAATCCTGTATACACAGCACTATACTGTATATACTGGTCCACACTACATACAGTATATAGGAACACTAATACAGCATGTAGTGTGGACCTGTACATAAAGTTTAGTGTTCTTTAGAGACAGACACACAGTCACAGACAGACAGACAGACAGAAAGAAAGAGAAAGACATGGAGTAACTCACATATTGCAGGACCTGTGATGATGTCACATAGAGGGGAGGCATCAGAGGTCACATGATCGGCTCAGGGAGGGATCTGGAATGTGGGGCCCTGCTTTGGGAAAATGGCCCCGCCCCCTTCACGTCCGTGGCTCCGCCCCTTTAATGTCGCGGCCGCTCGGCGACAGTAGCAGATCTGCGGCTGGAGGAGCGGGCGGCCCACGCAGCCCACCAGTGGGCGGCCCCTCTGGATAAGTCCTGCCCCTCCCGCCTATCACTTCAGGCCTGGCCACCAGCCGCCGGGTCAGAGAGAGCGCTCGGTGGCGGCGCTGGCTCACATAGGCTGTGCTGCAGGCAGCAGCAGCCAGCCTGTGAAATCTTACTGTTCTTTCTCCTCTCTCTGGCTGGCGCTGCTTCTACGGCGGTGGCCGCCCGACACAGCGGCTGTGAGTGCACAAGCTAGCCACAGCAGGGGGTAGTGAGAGGCGGGGCTAGGTGGGTGGGGCCTCTATACCTGAGGGCCTCCCATGACTTTTACCCGGTTACCCGCCAGAGCAGTCCGAGGCTGACAGGACCCTTACACTCAGTTTTCTGTGCAGATTTTCCCCATAGACTTGCATTAAATGTGGAAAATCCACAAGTAAGAGCACATGCATTTTTAGGCCCCATTCACACACTGCTTTTTTTGCTGCATATTTTTACGCACAAGCTCAAAAAAAGCCAGGAGTGGAACAATCAAAACCGGGAGTGGCACACTCAGAGGAAAGGTCTAATGGCCATTTTACACTACCCCGATATCGTTGTCCAACAACGATAAAAAGTCACGTGGTTCGGCTGTTGCCGCCGATATCGTTCGTGCGTTGTGTGGTGTGAATGTGCAATTCGATGCAAGAACAATATCGTTGGGGAATTGCGGAGGCTCTCCAACTGCCCGACATTGGATGGACGATCTGGCAGGATCGTGCTTTGTGACAGCCCAACAACGATTTGGAGCACAACTTCCCCTATTCTCGCCCATGTTAAATGGTCGTTCTCTGGTTCGCTCGTACAAGGGGGCGTAGACATCGCAGTTGTGTTACCTGCCGATATCTCCCTGGTGTGACATCTCCTATGCGATCTTGGATTTCTGCCAAAAATGTGCGCGCTCCCGTGCCGTTGTATCCAATATCGGGATGATATCGGGACGTGTAAAGAGACCATAATAGAAACAAGTGCTCCACTTATATGTTTCATCATACACTCCTGGTTTGTGATGAGCTTGTGCTTAAAAATATGCAGCAAAGAAAGCAGTGTGTGAATGGGGCCTTAGACTGTTTGCGCAGCGGAAATGCATCACACACATGTGATCTGCATTTACAGTGGGTGAAGTAAGTATTGAACACATCACCAATTTTATAAGAAAATATATATCTAAAGGTGCTATAGACATGAATTTCTCACCAGATGTCAGTAACAACCAATCCAATCCACACAGGCAAAGAAATCAAACCATAGATGTCCACATATTTAATGAGAAATGAAGCAGAGTACGATTTACTGAATACAGTTACCGAAATGTATTTAATACTTCGCATGTAAGCCTTTGTTGGTGATGAAGCTTCAGACTCCTCCTGTAAGGAGAAACTAGTGGCATGCATTGCTCAAGTATGATTTTGGTCCATTCATCCACACAAAAAAGGTCCTGTGGATCCTTCTATGAACTCTGAGCTTTAGTTCCTTTCATAAATGATCTATTGGATTCAGCTCCAGTGATCAGCTCAGCCATGTTAGCAGCTTTATTTGCTTGTTCTGAAACCAATTAAAAGTTGTTTCCTTGTCTGTGTGTTTGAACTCATTATCCTGATGAAATGTCATCTTCTTCATCCTGGTAGATGGCAGCAGATATTTTCAAGAATGTCTTGTTACATTTCTCCATTTCTCATTCTTCTTTCAATCATATAAAATTTGCCAGAGCAGTATGCTGAAAAACAGCCCCACACCATGATGTTTCCACCTCCACACTTCACTGTTAGTATGGTGTTTTTGGAGTGATATGCAGTGCTTTTGGGTACCGTCACACTTGGTGACGCACCAGCGATCCCGACAGCGATACGGCCTGTAGAGATCGTTGTTGCGTTGCTGTCGGGATTGCTGGTGAGATATCAAACAGTCAGATCTCACCAGTGACGCAACAACGATCCGGCATGATACGGAGGTTGTTGGGACCCTGTTTCTCAGACCTGTAGTATTGAGGTCGTTGGTCATTGTCCGTGTCAAACTCACGGATACATCCTGCCCAGCGGGACCCCAACGGTCAAAAAATGGTTCAGGCGACTCTGACACAACCAGTGATCTCACAGCAGAGGCCTGGTCGCTGCTAAGTGTCAAACATAGCGAGATCGCTGGCGAGGTCGCTGTTGCGTCACCAAATTTGTGACTTAACAGCGATCTCGCTAGGGATCTCGCTTAGTGTGACAGGGGCTTTACAGTTTTCTTAGAAACAATTGTACCTGCTGATTCTAGGTCTTTCTGTAACTCTCCACAGGTGGTCCTTGGCTCTTGAAAACTCTTCTGAAAATTATTTTCACTCCTCTATCTGAAGTCTTGTGGGGAGCACCTGGTCATGGCTGGTTTATGATTAAATGATGTAGGTTTTCTAAATTATAACAATAATTATGTAATCAATGACATCAGTATTTTTTGCAACAATAGGGTTTTGAAGGTGTTGAGATAGCTCACTGGTTTTACCTATCATGAGATGCTTCTTGTGTGCTTCTTAGTCATATGAGACTCCTTTTTTATAGGTCATCCGTTGAACCAGCTGATATTGTTACTCACAAAGTGTCAGGATTGCTTTCTAATTACTGAAAGATTTCACCTTCATCATCACCGGTGCATCCCTGCCCCGGGGGGTCAGCCCCAACTGCAGGGAGCTGTACCATCAAGGCCGCTCGCTATACCACCACCCTCCGGAGGAGTTAAGCAGTGCTGGTGCTCCATCACCAGAAGCTGCAGGTGGCGTTACGAGAACTATATTACAAACTTTATTCCCCTGTACATATTCCCCTTTTTCAAAAGTCCATTTCCCGGGGCCACGGGTCTGGGCAGGCCACCAGTGATATCCCCAACTACAGCGATGGCCCGGATACCCGAGTTCCCCACTGCCCCGGGCGACACAATAGCAATCATGTCACAAGCAGATACAAATACATGCTGTGATCCTCTCTGCTGTATGATGATGCATAATGTGTATTGTTATTGGGAGGCTGAGAGCACAGGCAAATCATTACACTGATCGATTCAACTCTGTATGGTCTCCCCTCCCCCATAGGAACAAGGTAGCTTCCTATCCTTTCAACTTTCAATGGATCATCATCACTCCTCACTGGAATGTAGGATGATCCTGCAGCTCCCAGCATCCACGGCCCTGACACACCTCCTGTTCTCTGCTCCTGCATGAAGCTCTCAGGGTGAAATTCTCTGCCCCATAAGGGAGGGGGGAGATTAAAGGAGCAGGTATGATTTTATTGAATTCTAAGTGATTTATAGATCCTAGAGCTGCATTATACAGCTCTGCTTCATCATGTAGGGCTGGGACTGTACTAAATAGTCTTATCTCTCCAGAGTTCCCCTTTAAGGCTATGTGCACCCAACGTATTTAATCTGACAACAGAATTGTCAGAGTTTTTTTTTATTATATCTTTTATAGAGTGGGCTTCTTCCAAACAAAGCTGTCCGAAAATTGAACATGTTACTTCTTTTAACTGCTAAGCTTCTGGTGCTAAAACAAACATTGCAGGTAATTGCTGAAATCTCGATATAAACCCTTACAACATGCTGTCTTCAGATTACATAGCAAAAATCTTATGACAGATTAACCATAAATTAAATCTTTTAATGGTTGCTTGTTTAACTAAAATAATAGAATGATGTACTACTTCCTCCATGCTTTACACTGCAGCTTCATTTCTCAAACTGACCGTTGTATATAAGGCCAAGCTCAAAACTCAATTTGTAGGAAGTCAGTAGAAAAGAAGGATTATCATCAGAAGCTGGTTTACATCTACTAAGTCACTAACTTGCATATGACTGGACGCGATAAGTAACTACATATTTGTTCTACGGTTTCCCAACATCTTGAAAGTTAATTGTCCATTCATGAAATGCTGGAATGCAATGATAACTGCAATGTGTGCATGTCTCAGTAATTACCATCACATAGAAAGTGCTATTTATATGATCCCCTTGTAATAAGATTGATTTACATAATTGGTTTAATGAGGGTTGAACCTTTTGGGGAAAAGGTCGTGACTCCAGTTAGTGGGGACATTGACAAGTCCTGACCTTTGGAGACCTGCGGTGAATATTTATACACGTCGTGGATGTTTTATGTTCCAGGGGATTTTCTGATGATGAAGAAAGAAATATTTAAGAAAAAAGTCAATCATGGAGGAGGGTCAACAGTAAATAAGGATACATATTTTTGGGGTTTTGTGTTAAATTAATTTGTTTAAACATTTTGTCATTTTTTTTTATTATTAGTATATTGATATCTCAATCTATTAAAAATAAATGATTACAAATCTTGCAACTTCCACACTGGCCAATGGGATTGTTTTGAATTTATACTTCCTGTTATTTCAGGATACCTTCTCAGAAGTCTCATTATCATCACAGGCAGGATTTATAATATTACTATGACAGGTAACACCTCTATACACAGCTAATAATACAGGATCCATCAATCATAACAGGTGATGACATAGCTGCTCCCCCTGCCTTCACAAGGCCATTTGCACATGCTCATTGGGTGCTTCAACACAAACAATATTTTCAGAGTCAGTTTATTGCTGCTAATGTAAATGTACATTTTCTACTACCTATTTTTATTTGTTGTCATAGGGAATAAGCCACCACCAAAGCTGTCTGGATGCAGCTTTTTCCTCTCTCCCCATTGAAAACAATTAAATTCTTGGCTGAGTCAAGTAATCCTATGTATTAGGCTGGCTTGACACCACGGTTTTGAGCTGTCAGGTTCTGTCCGGTGTTTTGCTGGAAGCACCGGACAGAACCTGACAGCCCCGGACAGAACAGAACCGGAGGGCAAATATGCTCTCCCATCCTGTTTTCTGCCGGAATCGGCAGATCGCAGCTTTCAGGAGCTGTCCCTGCAGAAATTTCAAAATCGCGGCTAGCGGGAGCTAGCCGCAGTCCTGAAATGTCAGCGGGGAGCTCTCCATGGTGCTGACGTTCAGTGCCGGCTGGCACCCGACGTCCGGGAGCCAGACCGATTTTCTGTCGGATCCGGCGTGATCCGGCGCCATAGAGTCCCACGTTAGGGGGCGCCGGATCGTGCCGGATCTAGGAGGATCCCATTTGTTCAGATTTTTGCCCTGGACAGAAAATCGCAGCAAGCTGCGATTTTGTGCCCGGGACAAAAACCCGAATTCTCCCGATTCCTCCCGATAAGATGGAAACTGGATGGCAAAACAATGCCATCTGGCCCCATAGGAATACTATGGTACTATGGGGCCGAAATTGGATCAGTGTGAACCGGACAGCCCCGGATCACAAAAATCGTGGTGTGAATCCGGCCTTAAGGAGTCAGAAAAGATAGCTGTCTACCAAACAACTGTTAGGTTATTAGCTGTGTCTTGTGTATGGCCAGTTTAAGAAAAAGCAGGACCCTTCAGGTCATGGATGTAAGAAGAGGGCTAAAGACCCCATACATTATAGGGTAAAGTCTTATAAACCTGTTTTTACAAGTCCGATCAAGTGATAGGTGTTGGAGGTTTCCCAACTACCAAGGTGATAATGAATGAATGAATGAATGAATGAAAGATTGGCCATATTAAATATCATTGTGAATTTGATCTCCTCGTAGATAAGCCGCTGCAAGTGGTGTTTGGCTGCGGCATAGTCCCCTCTTCAAATTGAACACCCCTGCATTCTCACTCGAATTGAGGATGTATTGATGGGTTAGCTTTGAGCAACAGCTTTCTGGTGTACAGCTATGTTCACACTTAGTTCTTTGGCTGTGTGCACACTGTGTCTTTTAGATGTACAGCCGCTGAGTTTTTCCATGTGGAGCCACGTTGGCAAAAAGTTGTTCTTTTTTCTGAGGCAGCATTGTCATCGTTAGTGCTATATAACTCAATAATTATTATAGTCTGTGTACGCACGCTGAGTTTGTGGTGCAGATATTGAATTACCAAAA
>JARQOC010000001.1:42050635-42127452 GCA_033576535.1 Allobates femoralis
AAATCTTTTTCCGAATCGCCCCCCTTTTTTTTTTTTTTCTTCTTTTTAATTTTGCTAAAACATGTGAACAACCCAAAAAAAAAGCTTTTTTGAAAAGGCAAAAAAAGGGAGTAAAAGCTTTCGCTGCCAAGATCCAAAAATTTTCCCAATGGAAAAAATAATCACTGTCAAATTTGAAAAAACTTTGAAAATGTTTTTTTGGGTTTCGTTTAGAGTGTCAAGGGCCAATTTGGGTTCTTCAGTTATGGGAAAGGGGCTGAAAAGAGGTTTTTTAGTAAAAAGGGAATTTAATTTTTCCCCAAAACCGGGGAACCTTGGGGGAAATTTTTTTACTTTTACCTCCACTTTTTTTCACATTTGTTACTTTTAAAAGGCTTATTTTAATATTCTTGCGGGGAATCCTGAACACCAGGTGTGTCCAGAATTTTGACCATTTCTATATTATATATAGTTTTGTATTGTATACATAGAAAACCAGATGGGTCTGCTACTAATAATGTATGATGTGTCCCTTGCAAACCAAAAAAGTATTACCTGTTATATTTTGCATTCCTGACCTTGCATACTTCTTTATCTACTTTGATGGCATGCACTTTTTCGGGAGAGGGAGAGATAGACAAGGGTTTGATCTAATTTATATTTCCTTTACTCCTGTAGTTAATGAATGGCTTTCTACTTGCCGGTTTGAGCTCTGCCTACCATCCATCTTGGATTAGGACTGTAGCCGCAAGGTTCTGACATGCAACTTTGTATAAGTTATCATTATTAATTCCTGAGGTCAGCGCAAAGAACATCGAGTCTATTGAGGCATCATGTGATCCGCAAATCAAATCAGACATGCAGCTGAACATTCCTCCAGCCTGAAATCATTTCCGAATCGCATACTTTTTTTTTTCTTCATGAATTTGCTACATCATGTGAACAATCTATAAAAGCTCTTTGCAAGGCAAGAAGGAGTCAAGCTTTCGCTGCCAAGATCCAATAAGTTTCCATGGAGAAATAATCACTGTCTAATTGAATCAACATGCAATGTTTTCTGTGCTTCGATAGAGTGTCTATGCATTTGTCTTCAGTTATCGGAAGGATGTAGAGGCTTTAGTAGAAGTTACTTTTCTCCACTGGACCTTGGTGGAATTTTTTACTTGTACCTCCACATTTTTGACATTTGTTACTCTAAAGAGCTTATTTTAATATTCTTGCCTGGAGACAAGTATAGAAAAATGAGAATCCCATGAGTTTATACCCCAAGTGCTGGCTCAAGTCATTCAAGCCACCCATCTTGAAGACGATGCCACCCATAGTAAGTAAAGAGACTTGAAGGCCATTCCTCGAGTATTCTTCTCTCTAGAAGAAAACTCTCTAATCATGTCTTCTTTTGATAAAATTAAGGGGGGTATTAGAAGTCTTCCAGAATGGGAACACATTACTAACAACCCTAATCAAACAAAATACCAAATCAAAAAAATACTCTTTTAAGCGTTGATCCTTCATTCACTAATTTTCTGCCCTGGTCTGGGAATACAGAAGTGTTTACTTAGGCAAAGCTGGACATTTTATACAATTAGGTGCATATCTTTGACTTGGGAACTTGCTATCAACCTTATGGAGAGACGTTTTCCTGCAACCATAAGAAGTTAAGTAGGTGAGGAGATTGCAGCCACATCCCTCCTCTAGGAAATATGCAAATTTGCACTTCAGTAAGGAAGTGGAAGAACGCCTGTGCCACCTTTAAGTAGCTCCTCAAAGTCATAATCGCTTTCCAACAAGCTTTTTAATATGACTAAGGGACCTGTGCCAGATCAGAACCCCAAACTACAGACGCTGTGTTTCGGGGTAACTGCCCCTCATCAGTGTTAATTGTCTTTTTATTGTTGCAGGAAAACTTCTCTCCATAAGGTAGATAGCAAGTTCCCAGACCTTGTCTTAGCCCACTCACACAGCCAGATCAGAATATCCCACACACTACACTGATGAGGGGTAGTTACCTTGAAACGCAGCAACTGTAGTTTTGGGTTCTGATCTGGCACAAATCCCTTAGTCATATTAAAAAGCTTGTTGGAAAGCGATTATGACTTTGAGGAGCTGCTTAAAGGTGGCGCTGGAGTTCTTCCACTTCCTTACTGAAGTGCAAATTTGCATATCTTTGACTTTTAACTCAATTTTGTTAGTTTCAAGAAGTATCAAACTTTGACATAGCTTTTTTCTAGATCAGATGGCTTCATATCAGAAGCGGACATATCACTAGTGCAGCCCGTAAAGCCACACAGGGACCCAAGAAACAAGGTGGTCAACTTCTACTTCCAAAGTAGGTGGAATTGTGCATTATGATGATCCATTGGATTGCAAAGGGTCCATACTTTGTTGTAGCACAGGGGCTCTCATCTGGCTCCATAAACCCCTGCTTAATATTGTACGTCAACTGGGAAAACCTGTTGCGTATAGTGCACCCTACAATGCTATGATACTTATACAATTACGTGAGTGGAGTTTCCGTTCACATGCTTTTAATAGAAAATGTTGATACTTGAGCACAGGCATTACAACCATATTAACAGTTTCTTTCATCTCGATAAAAAATGTTGCGATTTAACTGTGATCCTAGCAAAGAAAAAAACATGCATGGGGTCTGCATCACCTTATAAATCATGTCCTATCAATTTAGATCAAGATCTAGATTTTAAGGGGACTTGTCATCCCCTTTTTCAAAATGAAGCATCCATGGAGATTGGTTAACCACTTCCGTTCTGGTTGAAAAATTCTTGGTGGGAAGATTTGGGCAACCAAGCAAATATTATGTTAGACTGCTCAGATAAAAAAGTACATCCATTCTGGCTAATCCCAAGAACGAGGTCACTGAATACATCCATTTCCATGGAGCGATGGTCAATCCTGCATAATCTACTTTATTAATTCTTATTGGAGTACCAAAAATCCTCTCCGCACAGTGCTATCTCCTATGGTCAAATTAATAATGAATGGAGCAGCTGAATGCAAAATCAACCACGGCTCCATTCACATGGCGCCCTTCAGAGCCCTGTGTTTAGGGATTTTTGTAGGCTCTATAAAGTTATTCCTATTCCATTGATAGGGAATAATGTCCAAACTTGAGAACAGGGGCGGATATATCATTAGTGCAACCTGGGGCTCAAAAGGAAAGGGGGCCAGTTCCAAAATTGCAATCAGCTTCTGTTACAGACATATAAAGGGGTGCATTTCACTGAGCTATTGGGCAACAAAGGGCGTTTACTGTTCTTGAACAGGAACCCTTTTCTGTCTGTGTCCTCCCATGCTTAATAATACCCCTTTACATGGTGGACCCCCTTCTCTATATTCCCTAATAGGACAAATGGTCAGGTTATATCCAGATTGAAAAAGATGATAAACTGTGATGGCAATGCAAAAAATTGTCATTAAACTACTTTACATTTTAATACTACATTATTTATCCTTGAAGACCGTAGCACCTCCTTAAGCACCCCAATAAATTGAATTTTTTATAACAATAATGGGGGTTCTGTGTCAGTACTGTGAGGGGAAAAGAGCTGGATGTAGCTCGTGATCCTCTCTCTGAGCTAAATATGGTTCCCGACCCTCTTTAAGAGCTAAATATGGCTCTCAATGTCAGAAAGGTTCGGGATCTCTGCTCTTTCCCAATCCTTGCCATAATTCATAATAAAGTACAAAGTTACCGTATATACTCGTGTATAAGCCGACCCGTGTATAAGCCGACCCCCCTACTTTTGCCCCCAAAACCTGGGAAAACCTATTGACTCGTGTATAAGCCGAGGGTGGACCACAGCACAGGTATACAGCCCCCAGCAGTGTGGTATATAGGCCCCCCCATTGGTAGTATACAGCAGCCTCCCCAGTGGTATGCAGGTGCCAGCAGTATATACAGCAGTCCCAGTGGTATACAGCAGCCCTTAGGTAGTACACAGCAGCCCCAGGGGTATACACAGCAGCCCCAGGGGTATACACAGCAGCCCCAGGGGTATACACAGCAGCCCCAGGGGTATACACAGCAGCCCCAGGGGTATACACAGCAGCCCCAGGGGTATACACAGCAGCCCCAGGGGTAGTACACAGCAGCCCCAGGGGTAGTACACAGCAGCCCCAGGGGTAGTACACAGCAGCCCCAGGGGTAGTACACAGCATCCCCAGGGGTAGTACACAGCATCCCCAGGGGGGTAGTACACAGCAGCCCCAGGGGTAGTACACAGCAGCCCCAGGGGTATACACAGCAGCCCCAGGGGTATACACAGCAGCCCCAGGGGTAGTACACAGCAGCCCCAGGGGTATATACAGCAGCCCCAGGGGTAGTACACAGCAGCCCCAGGCCCCCCTCACTGTTTGGCGCCCCCACCTCAGGATGCACCCCCCCCCCCCCGCATGCAGCGCTGCGCTCATACATTACCAGCCTATCAGCTGTCATCCTCCGGTGGCGGATCGCGGCTCCCGGCTCCGGCTTCCATCTTCATCTGTGTCTTCCTGCTTTGTGGCCGGGGCTCATCGCGATGACGTCATCGCGACGCCGGCCGGTCATGTGACATGCAGGAAGACACAGATGAAGATGGAATCCGGAGCTGGGAGCCGCGATCCGCCACCGGAGGATGACAGCTGATAGGCTGGTAATGTATGAACGCAGCGCTGCATGCGGGGGGGGGGGGGCATCCTGAGGTGGGGGCGCCAAACAGTGAGGGGTCCCGTATATACTCGCGTATAAACCGAGGGGAGACTTTTTAGCCCAATTTTTGGGCTGAAAAACTCGGCTTATACGCGAGTATATACGGTATATATGCATAAAAGCCACCTGCACACATTGAGTATTTGGTGAGCTTCTTACCTCAGTATTTGCCAGAACCAGGAGTGGGTGATAAATACAGAAGTGGTGACGTGTTTCTATTATACTTTTCCTCTGATTGCTTCACTCCTGGTTTTGGCTACAAAAACTGAGGTAAAAAACTCACCCAATACTTAATATGTGCACGTGATCTGAGGGTTCAGGCGAGGTCATATTAGGCCACGTGCACACACTGAGTATTTGGTGAGTTTTTTACCTCAGGATGCACCCCCCCCCCCCGCATGCAGCGCTGCGCTCATACATTACCAGCCTATCAGCTGTCATCCTCCGGTGGCGGATCGCGGCTCCCGGCTCCGGCTTCCATCTTCATCTGTGTCTTCCTGCTTTGTGGCCGGGGCTCATCGCGATGACGTCATCGCGACGCCGGCCGGTCATGTGACATGCAGGAAGACACAGATGAAGATGGAATCCGGAGCTGGGAGCCGCGATCCGCCACCGGAGGATGACAGCTGATAGGCTGGTAATGTATGAACGCAGCGCTGCATGCGGGGGGGGGGGGCATCCTGAGGTGGGGGCGCCAAACAGTGAGGGGTCCCGTATATACTCGCGTATAAACCGAGGGGAGACTTTTCAGCCCAATTTTTGGGCTGAAAAACTCGGCTTATACGCGAGTATATACGGTATATATGCATAAAAGCCACCTGCACACATTGAGTATTTGGTGAGCTTCTTACCTCAGTATTTGCCAGAACCAGGAGTGGGTGATAAATACAGAAGTGGTGATACGTTTCTATTATACTTTTCCTCTGATTGTTCCACTCCTGGTTTTATCTTAAAAATACTGAGCCAAAAACCTCACTAAATACTCAATGTGTGCACGTGGCCTAACACCTCAAAAAATGTAAAAGAAAACAATATTGTTTGTGCACAATAAGTATCAAAGCTCTGACCCCATTGTGACTTCTCTATGGCGGGTCAGTGTGAGTGTGAATGCAACTACTCTTTGGAGTTGCTGAGGACTGATCTAGTCTTCCAGTAATAAATTAATAAAACTAAACTAGAAAAAAGAAAGCTGTAAACAAAAGAGAAAAAACTAATAAAAATTTTTTTAGTGATCCAACAAAAATAATCTGATCATAGGTTATCACACTGATGGAACTTCATGTCATCTGAAGAGGATTGTGATGCCAAAAAGAGCATGATGCCAATTCTTTAAGTCCTCTGCTGTGTAACCACTGCTGTGGAGTCGGTAAGTCCAACTCCTCAATTTCCCTGACTCTGTCTCCACTGCCCTGTGTGTAACCCCAAATAATAATTAAGCATTACATGATTTCTATATTATCCATAGACATAATAGTTCTTCCAGGAAAAAAAAATAGGATGTGTCTGGCAGTGGTTACTTCAATGCTTTGAAAGTTTCCTGTCCTGCCGGCTTCAGACTTGGTTCACACTACGGAGTCTGATGTGCCGCCTTAGACCTCTTTGTTGCTCAGCCTGAGATTGGGTGCCGGAGTTGGTTTGTACACTGATGTTCAGCTTTGCAGGAGTTTTAAAAAGTGTCAATTGAAGGTTGAGGCTACTGGAACGCCTTCTCCCTTTAAATACGGCTCAGAATATTCCTGAATGCCGCTATAGCATTTGTGTGCCTCTTGCATACCGGTCCTGTGTTGGAGTTGCTGTTGAAACTCCAATCGTTGCTTGGTGTCTGGTGAAGTATACCTTGTTGTTTTTCATTCTCTATTTGTATTTGAGTTCTCCCTACACACATATTGTAACTTCCTGTGTGGTGCAGTTTGCTTTATCCCTGTCTGTCTATATCTGTGGGTTCCATTACGGTTCTCCTTCTGAGGTGGGTTGGGGGGGTTCAGCTCAGGGCTGAACAGGAGAAAGGGACAGGTTGGAGACTCAGGCCTCGCTACCATCAAGGTACTCCTGAGTTAAGGAAGGTCAGGGTTTACCCTAGCCTGAGGGACAGTTCAGGGGCCCAGGTTCCTTTCCTCTCTTTCTCTCAAGGCTCACCATGACATTGACTGAAGAGCATTATAATCTACTAACTCAACTGAGAAGTTATTTTGGCTAAGTTGACCAATATGTAAAAAAAAAGTAAGATTCGGCTTCACCCAGGAGGAGATAGTAATGACCACGAACCGGTGAGATATTTTGGAATTTGTAGATTTTCCAAATCAACGTGTTAACACAATCAATTATTTAGCACTAGCTGTTTGCCCGATGCACAATGCATCGGGATTCTAGCAGAGCGAGTCTCTGACTCGCAATGGCGCTTCGGCCAATGCTTCGCGCTGCTTAAAGCGCGTCGCCATGCCGCTGCGCTGGCATAGCGAGTCGCCTTAGAGCGACTGCAATGGCCGCTGCGCGGCCAATGGCTTCGTTCGTACCACATGACACGCTGACTCGCAGCGAGTGCGGTCTCAAAAGGGGCACTCGCTGCATTCGTGATTATATAATAGATACATGCATTCTTCTAAACGATCCTCGCCCTAATAGATTGTGTTATACCCAGAGAAATAATTATGTAATCATGCTGGCAAAATTAAATTAATATAAATTAAGATTACGGTAATTGTTAGTTTGAGGAGTTTTTATTTATTAAATTGTACTTGTCAAGTAAAAAAAAAAATTGATTTTGCAAACTGGCAGGGCTGTCTCCTAATTATCGTATTGATTGGAGCAGATGGGATGGCATGTGCGAATCTACATAAAACATGACAGCTTGTTAGAATAACAGATCTGTTCTCGGAGTTGCTGGATGGAGCAGTGTCTTGAGAAGTACGGTCTGCAGCAGAACTCGGCTGACGTGTCACATATCAACACATTGCATAAGAAGGAACGGCTGGCCCCGCATAATCGCTGGATGCCATCTTGTCAGCACAGATCCCATTGTTAGATAGCAGCAGATGATGGACTTTTGAGTTCGTTATTGGGCCAAACTGAAGAACCTTGATCTTAAACTATATTGTTCCCCAATCTGGAAAGAACATTGCCGCTCCTCAATGCAAACGACTTCTTATAATTATCCTTTTCTGTACGATGTATAATTTTTCTTTTTTAGCAGCTGACAGGTAAATGATGTAAGTAACATCTGGGGAAATATTTTATCTGTCTAAAACAAGACAAATATTTTCTATCCACTTGACAGTCATATTGATTTGAAAAATAACACATTTGACTTCCATTGATTTGTGTAATTATGTAACTCGTCTTTCATTGTATAATTGTAAAAGTACACAAAACAAGCTAATTTATAGATAAGCAATGGTTGAACACTCACTTAATCATGTTATGCTCTACAGAATGCTACCTTCACAATATATACAGGATCGACAGACGTGTTAATTAGAGATGCACGGATTGATCAGCAGAGGCTTGACGTAGTATAACAATTCTTGAAATTCGAAGGTCCCCGCTAATTTGAACACTGCGATTCAAGAGAATTGCTCATTTCATGCACTGTTGAAGACTCTAGAAGTAGACCAATTGCATCAAGGGCCCTGCAACTGTCACATCACATGGTTAATTCCAGCCAACCATGTGGGACTATCACAACCAGTATAATAAAAATAATATTTATATAGCACTGTTAACTCTATAGTGCTTACATACATTTGCAACACTGTCCCCTTTGGGGCTTGCAATCTAAATATCCTATCTGTATGTCTTTGGAGTGTGGGAAGAAACCAGAGAACTCAGAGGAAACACAGAGGCAACATACAAACTCCTTGCAGATACAGTCATTGGTGAGATTTGAACCCAGGATGCCAACGCTACAGGGTAAGTGCTAACCACTGAACCACCATGCCGCCCTATAAAAAGTTGGGGCTCGCCAAGCAGTGCCATTTAATGCTTGTACTGGGTAGGGATGGGAGGGCAGAGAGCAGAGATCGTTCCAATTAGGGATAGAAAAAGATCTAATCTGATTGAGGTGTACTACTTTTAGTGCTCAATAAGATTCTAAATGGAAGTTCTAGTGTAAGTCTGTAAACACTAATCTAAAGATTCAAGTGATATATAGAGAAGTGATATAACTTTATAGTCAATAAATGTGACTTTGAATTGATTGATCTGAAATATACTTGAGTTGGGCCGGCAGGGAAGGAGTTACTCTGATATCGGACGTGGCTTCAATAAGGGATCACGGCTGGTCGGGTCCCAGGTTCCGTGCCCTGGGCACTCAATTGGCTGATGGGGATGAGGGGGAACTTGGCGATAGGGAAACGTACGCCACCAGTGGTACCTGGTAATGTCGTTACCAGTGCTGCAGTCAGCCGCTGAGGTGATCGTGAAGCAGCTTTGGGTAGTACAGCTTCCCACAGGCGGAGCTTACCTCAGAGTAGTGGTGGATGAGAGGAGTAGTAGTTCTCAGCTCCTTGGTGCTGTAGAGGCCTTTCAGGGCTACGAATAATTGATGCCTGAGACCAGATTAGCTCAAACAGTTCTTTACTGGTACCAGATGATATGGGTACACGGTACACACGGGTTCACTGTGGGTTGTATCGTGGATTTTGGAGGTTTTTGCAGAGTCTGTCAGAGATGACCCTCGGTTACTTTTCCGGTCCTTCTCTCCTACACCAGAGTCTGGTTACTGGTCCCCAGGTCTGTTGCCTTAAGTCCGTATTACCTCTTGCGTCTTGGACCTAGCTTTGGGACAGAAATTAAGCTCTTGATGGGTGTTGGCTCCTTTAAGAGGGCCTACAAAGTGCTGGTCTGCAGTTTGAGATAAACTTATCAAACCGCCTCGCTCCAGAATACCGGTATTGACCTGGGCACTCCAGATGGCTCCAACCAGACCTGGAGTGTCCCCCTTCTTTGTCTGGGTCACCTCTCTCCTTAGAAGTGCCATCTTTTCACGGCTGCAGGTCCCCTGCGTCCTTTCTTTCTCCTCTTCTGTCACCGTCTGACTGACTTGTGTGTAACTGTCACTTCATGTCGCCCGTTCTTCTAAGCTCCACCCCCTTGGGACCTACTGAATACCAATACCCTGTGATAAGGTGTGTTATGAGCGTGCTTGTGTGCAGACTCTGGGTTTCCTCCTCATCCACGACTACAGAGACACCACACCTTCTGTTTGGGGTGCAGTACCTCCCTGTGGCGTCCCGACAGAGGGGCGCCACATTCCCCCTTGGTGAACTACACTCGTCCGCGAGTGTCACAACCAAACCGGGTCTGATCTTAACTTTTTATTAACATATTAACAGGGTTACGACTAAACATAACAAAAACAAATGATTGCTTTCTTCTTTGCAAGTACCTCTTGCATTACAGTAACAATTTAGTCCACATTGGCACACGGGCCGGGTATTGAGTCTCTGATTTAAGTTCAATCAGGCGCTGACACCAAAAGTTCACATTCAAGTCCATTGAATCTTTTACGGGTTTATCAAGGAATTACACATTTAACTATTTACATTCTAACACGAAACTGAGATCATCTTAACTGTTCAACACTTACTGATCTGATCACATACCAGCCTCGGGGTCCTGCATAGAGATCATATGTGATCACGTCACCCCGGTACAAATCCGGTCCGGTAGCCTTGCGGGAGGTGGGGCTTGATGTCTCTTCTTCCCATGAAGACCTCTACATAGAGGCCTACTTCCCAGGCAAAGCCTACCCAGTAACCAGGTTGAAGGCTGTAATTGTCCCTTTCTTCCTTTGGTCCACAGGCAATGGTGGTTGGGTGCGAGAAAAGGCGAGGGTCTCCATTTTGTTAGCCCACCATGCTTCTCGCCGCCTCTGCCGCTCTGCCTCATCATCCTGGAACTATGGCCTCCCGACGGTTGTCAGTAGTACGGGGCCGGGCTGAAGATTGGCCTCTAAATGGGTCATCTCCATTCCGACCAGGCAGGTTGGTTGCTCCAGGTGATCGGCCCACCATAGCTCGCGGGGCCCGGATGCCTCTGCCCGCCGACTGGTTCTTCCTCTCGGTCCTGGCGTTCGCCCACCATAACTGGCGGGGCCTGGACGCCTCTGCGTGCACTGGTTCCATCCTCTGTTCTCCTCCCCGGAACTCGCCTGGTGGTTAGATCTTTCTTCCTCAAACCTTCCATAATCAGGCTTGGGCTCCTCTGAAAAACCGATCAGATTTTCCAGGTTCGGCAGGCCCTGCGTCAGCGTTAGTATCGGGCTTGCAGTTCTCCTGGCTGTGTGGTTGCTGATCTCAGGTGGTTCGGTCTCCACAGCGTTGGTTGAGTCCGCTCTGTGGGGTCGTAGATTCACCGGCCACCGTGTGATCGGTCTCTGGTTCTACCGACACCCCCGGTTCCGGGTCTAGCTCATGCCCCCGTTGTAGCCTGGCACGCCGACTCAGCTCCAGCCGCATGTTGGCGCTCCACCTCCAGATCGTCCACTCTACAACCTCCATCACCTGGGCCCGTAAGTCGTCGAGGGCTGCACTCCAGAGGGCTGCATCGTCACTCTCCTCTTCAAGTGCCGGTATCCCTGGGGCTCCAGTGTCTGCCCTCAGGTTCTCCTCAACCGCACGGACCAGGTCTCTCAGTCTTGTGGCTGCCATTGTATCCGGGCCGTGTTCAGGTAGCAGGTCTGGTGGTTGCCAATTTCTCTTGATCTGCCCTCCGGCTGCACCCTGTTTACTTTTTATAGTCCCGAGCTGGTGCGGTCCGGTTCCCAACCCGCCCCCTTGGTTGTTTGATGGCAAGAGGGGCGAGGAGACAGTTTGGCGCCTCTTGCATGGCCCTCCTTGAATGAGGGGCCGAGGCACGTTTCTGGGCCAGCACTTTACAGTCACATCTCCAGGCCCACCATTTTGGGCCTACGCAGTGAAATAAAGTTCAGTCAATAAAAATCCAATGTAAGGTGCACAGTTCCCGATTTTACCGGGCATGGGATCCTGTTTGTGACGCCAGATTTGGTCAGGTCGGCAGGGAAGGGGTTACTAGGATACCGGGACGGTGGCTTCGGTGGGTGATCACGGCTGGTCGGGTCCCGGTTCCGTGCCCTGGGCACTCAATTAGCTGATGGGGATTAGGGGGAACTTGGGGATAGGTAAACGTGACGCCATCTGTGGTACCTGGTAATGTGGTTACCAGCGCTGCATCTGGCCGCTGAGGTGATGGTGAAGCAGCTTTGGTAGTACAGCTCCCCACAGGCGGAGCTATACCTCAGGGCAGGGGTGGATGAGAGGAGTAGTAGTTCTCAGCTCCTTGGTGCTGTAGAGGCCTTTCGGGCGATGAATAATTGATGCCAGAGACCAGATTAGCTCAAACAGTTCTTTACTGGTAACAGATTGTAAGGGTTACACGGTACAGTCGGGTTCACTGAGGGTTGTAGGTGTGGATTTTTGGAGGTTTTTGCAGAGTCTGTCAGAGATGTCCCTCCGGTTACTTTCCCGGTCGTTTCTCTCCCACACTAGAGTCTGGTTACTGGTGCCCAGGTCTGTTACCTTAAGTCCTTGTTACCTCTTGGCATCTTGGACCAAGCTTTGGGACTTGGGGCTTGATGGGTGTCGTGGCTCTCTTATGAGGGCCCACAATGTGCTGGTCTGCAGTTTGGAATAAACCTATCAAACCGCCTCGGCTCCAGAATACCGTTGTTGAGCCGGGCACTCCAGATGGCTCCAACCAGACCTGGAGTGACCCCCTTCTTTGTCTGGGTCACCTCTCTCCTTAGAAGTGCCCTCCTGTCATGGCTGCAGGGTGCCCTGCATCTGTTCTTTCTCCTCTTCTGTCACTGTCTGAATGACTTGTGTGTAACTGTCACTTCACGTCTCCCGCTTTCGTAAGTTCCACCCCCTTGGACCTGCTGAATACCAGTCCCCTGTGCTAAGGTGTGTTATGAGCGTGCTTGTGTGCAGACTCTGTAGTTCCTCCTCATCCACGACTACAGAGACACCACACCTTCTGTTTGGGGTGCAGTACCTCCCTGTGGCATCCAGTCAGAAGGGCGCCACATACTATATACAGGATTTTTTGGCAGACAGCAGAATTCTTGGTTCTGTGTATCACAGCAAGTCTTTAGAGGCCCCAGACTATCACACTACCACCACCATATTTTACTGTTGGTATGATGTTACTTTTCTGAAAAGTTGTTACTTCTATGCCAGATATAATGGGACATAGACCTTCCAACAAGTCCAACTTTTGTCTTGTCTATCCACAGAGTATCCTCTCAAAAGTCTTAGTATTGATAAATATAATGCAATTACCACGGTCTGGTGGGCGCTCTAAAGTAGATCCAGGATCTTGTTAAGTATGAAGTCCTTTATTCTAAAAACCTCCTTCCCCACAACATGTTTCGACGGTATAGTGCCGTCTTTCTCAAGTGGAATCTAATGTGGTTACTAATATAGGTTAGTAACTACGTTATATAAATCACCCTTGCAATATACTTGTGGATATCGCACCATTGCGCCCCCTATCTACTTTTTGTCTTCGTTAGTATTGATAAAGGCGTTTTCTGTCAAAACTGAGATGTTCTTTTTGCTCAGCAATGGTTTTTGTCTTGGATCTCTGCCATGCGGCCATTTTTGACCAGTCTATTTCTTATGGTGGAGTCATGAACACTGACTTAACTGAGGCAAGTGAGTCCTGCAGTTCTTTGGATATTGTTGTTGGGCCTTTTGTGACCTCTTGGATGAGTCATTGCTGTGCTCTTAGGCTACGTCCACACGCTGCGTAATAGAAGTGCTTTTTTGCAGTCGCGCATTTTTGCTGCGCTTTGCGCAGAGTTCACACGCTGCACATATTGACTTGCACTTTTCCTGAGCCCATTTCAAAATGTGGGCTATGGGCGAAGCAAGGAATTGACATGGTAAAAAGTGCCACCATATATGGTGACATGAAAGTGCGTCCTCAAAAAGACGGAACGTGTGAATGCATTTCAGCAAAAGCCTCTGCTTTTGCTGGGATGTGTTCCAGCGCTGCTTATAACTGCATTTACGCAAGCGCTAAAAATGCTGTGTAAATGGTGAATTACATAGCGTGTAAATGCAGCCTTAGGCTAGGGTCACACATAAGCCCTGGATCCGTTATTGGCATCAGTTTTTTAATTTTATTTTACAAAGTCCAAAAACTGATGCTAAAAACAGATCCTGGGATCAAGTGTGACTGCATTGATAACAAAAGCTATTTGTTTTTTTACTGGACCCAAAAAACGCTGCAAGCAACGTTTTTGGGTGCAGTAAAAAAACGGATACGTTTTTGCTAGCATCTTTTGGCAACAAATGGCAACGTCCAAAAAATGCTTAGCTGCACAGGAGGCTCAAAAAACAGCCAAAAAAAACAGATTTGTTATTGAAACCAATGGAAAAAACTGATTGGCATGTGTGACCCTAGCCTTAGGGTCATTTTGCTCATCCGCCACTCCTGGAAAGGTTCACCACTGTTCCATGTTTTTGCCACTCCTGACGAGTACTGACCCATTGAAGCGGAATCACCACAAAACGGTGACGTTGTCGGCCTCCATCACCCCCTCCCTGGCTGTAATGTAACCTGGCATAAAGGTACATTAAAAAATACAGAGCATCGAATGGTGAGTGCCTCCTTTTTTCTCATCTTTATATCAGCATTTTATTGCACTATAGCATTTACTTTTATCATTTTTAGGGTATTTGTTAACTTGTTTTTTTGTCATGTTTTCCATTATGAGGCCAGTGTGAACTCGCACCACTGCAGAGTATCGCCTTAGTTCCAGCCCTGGTTTTATATATTCATATTTTGCTGCAGTCCTGCAATCATAGGTGTAGCCTACCTCTGAGCTGGACATGATATAATGTGTAGCGTACCATGGTATAGTGTACTCTGTCAGAGCCCAGTCCCGCTTGATCCTGTCCATGTCACTTCACATCGCTGACAGATGACAAGGTATTAGTACTATTGTTAGGCAGGGAATGTCCCGATAGGGTCACCTTGTCACTGGTGGGACAGCTTACACACTTATATGATCTTATTTATGTCACTAAGTACCCTAACAATTTTTTTTTGCGCTATAGCATTTACTTTTATCATCTTTAGGGTATTTTCTCATTTGCTTTTTTATTGTGTTTTCTTCTAATGGCTCAAGTGGTTCATGAATTTTGGCAAAATCGAAAATGCTCTTTATTTGTGATTTTAACCATTTGTGCAAATTTTAGCATCTGATGTACGGTACTAGTAAAATATTGCAAAATTCAGGCAAAAATATATGTCGTATATCGAGATATTCCAGAGTTGCAATTAATGAATCACTCTAAAGTATCTGGAGAGTCCAAGCTTTATCACAACACCAAACATAAAAACACTGCAACACATAAGAGCAATTAGATATATACAAATACAGTCGAGCCAAGGCACAAAGTGAACAGGTCTGTAAGACGTATTCACACCACCAAAAGACTAAATCACAGAAAAAAACAGTATAACAACATCTAAAAATACTCTTCTATAAAAAAATAAAAGTAAAAGTAAGTGCTTGTGAGAACAGTGTAAATAAGAGGGTGCTTAGTTAATACATTTTTTGCAAAAAATGTACAAAGCCATTCTACCGCCGTCCTGTGACCCATATCAGAACGGTCCCTAACTTAACTTGTTTAAAACCTGATCCTGTATATAAAAATCCCAATGGATTCAGGATGCAGAAAGGCCAAGGTCCCATGATGGTGACAGCGCAGCATACAGCACTTTATGTGATGGCTCAGTAAGGAAGGGGAGGGGCACTCCCTATCTTGCTTAACAAGAGACTAAATAGATAAATACAGCTGAGCCAAGGCACATAGTAAACAGGTCTGTAAGACCGTGTTCACACCACTGAAAGACTAAATCACAGAGAAACAGTATAAAAACTAAAAATACTGAGCTATAAAAAATAAAAGTTAAAAGCAAGTGCTAAGAGCAATTGAAAAAACAGTGAAAAAAAATAGAAAAGGTGAAAATTAAAACAAAAAACAGGTGAAAAACAAACAAACAAAATCTAGACAAATAAGGTACAAATGGAAAAATGAGTCAGGCCCCTTGACGGAGTTATTTATCTTCTTCTTCTTGGTGAAGGGGGGGTCACAATGTCCTTGCCATTTTTGAAGCTCAATACTGTTGTACATTATCCGGGTTGTCTTCGGTGTGATGAATCCATAGCTCATGCTTTATTTCTACTGTTCACAAGAAGAAATGAAAAATGACATGCTGTTTTTTGTTCATGACCATGAACATAGCTTCTGAGTTGTAAAGCATCTGAACCATATAGTACATCATGTTATCGTTATGTCAGAAGTCATTGGCGTAAACAGCTATAGAAGACCGGTCGTGATGAATTTTGTATTGTAGAACAGTATATGTGTATAGAAATAAAGGTAACCAGAAATGCACAAAGCACAAGTCGCAAAACCATAAATAATTCATGAATGCTATTCTATTCAATAGTAAAGTCATCTAAGTCATTAAATACTCCGATCTGAGTTCTATCCTTTCATACAACCATCCAACAGCCTCCTATAGATAGCTTGCCCCCTTCACCATTAACTTAAATTTATTTCTTAGATTTTTTTGGAAAACTTTTTTCTTCTGAGATTTAGAATCTCATTAACAGGCATTGTGTTCATTAAGACTGAGAAAGACCATGGGGAATTATTCAACCAAAGTCTTATTAATGAGTGGCAGTGATTAGCTCCAAAGCTTGGTTTCATTATTGATCATTATATAGCAGAGATTTCTGTAGTCGGGAAGAGAAGGATGTAAATAGAGGGATGACGCTGATAGATCAATGAGACTTTTCATCAAGTGACACGTTGGAGATTTAAAGCTATTGAAAATCACACATGCTATGTCAAGGCCAACGTCAGATACCCAACAAAGTCAGATGATTAACACATGTTGCAAGCGTTCTAAAATTCTTCAAAATTGCACAACTGGTAAGGGCCAACTGAAGACTAGCATGTATTTAACCATCTGTCTTTGATGACCAACCTAATAGCAAGTAAATAAATCTGTGGTTGGGGAGTAATAAACATTATTATTGGGGATGAGTAATTATGAAGATTACTATTATTAATAGTTATTTTACTCACTTATATAGAGCACCATTAATTCCACAACACTTTATAGTTGGCTCCATTGGGTTCACAATCTAAATTCTTATCAGTATGTCTTAGGAGAGTGGGAAGAAATTGTAGAACCCAGAGGAAACCCACGGAAACACGGGGAGAACACACAAACTCCATGCAGCAATTGGCCTTGCTGGGATTGAACCCAGGATTCCAGATGGTAAGTGCTAACCATTGAGCCACTGTGCTGCCATATTGTTATTAATATTATTATTATTATTACTGCTATTGATGTGCACCAGGGCCGTGGGATACTCGGAACCGAGCTTTATCAGTGCTTCCGGGGAGTCACTGGATTTGAGACCTGGCTTCCGTGACACCTGGGTTCAGTGCTAAAGCATCCTTGAGGAAGTATAGGGATAGGATGGTTTTAGGAATAAACGTTCATGACGCCACCCATGGTTTGTGGCTATGGGTAGGCACCTCTGCTGCAGAACCTCTGGGGATGATGGATGGCAGCTAGGATGTAGTGGCTCCCCACGGGTGGAGAAAATCCCCAGGGCAGCGTGAGTGGTGAATAATGGTCTCTGGCAGGCAAGGATTAATTTAGGCCTCGTTACCTTGTTTAGAGGCCTTCACAGGCTGTAGCCACAAGAATAACACAGTCTCACACCATTCTGCAATTATGTACCCGGGTTTATTCTCAGCAAGCTTCAAGTTCAACAAGTCAAAGATGTTACACACTCTTGGATAAGCCCTGGCCTGCGTAGTCTTAGGAGATCGGGGTAGCAAGTATGAGATCCTCGGTGGTGTGCCTGCCTTCTGCCTCTCACTGGTCCTGTTCCTCAGCAGTCTTTGAAGCGCCTCTACACGCAGAGCCCTGATCCTGCAGCCTCGGGTAATAGTGGGTGACTGGTACCTTGTCCTCAGACCCTTGTCCGGCTGCTTTCTCTAGCTATATACCAGGTGTGTGAGCTACAGCTCCTATGAAGTTTGTAGCCTCCGGTTCAGCGGTTCGGTATTAGACTTCCGTGCCCCGTTCAGGTCCAGTCCCTGTTTCTGACCACAACGCCTCCGTCTGGTGTTAGCAACTCCGGATTTGGGCACATGGGCCAATTCTGCTCCCCTGGTGCCCCTAGGATTCTCTCTTCCTCACTCGAATCGACTTCTCCACTTTTTTAGCTCTGCACACTAGCTGCTCTCCTGCACTGTTCACTCTGCTGTCCTTCACTCTCTTCTATGTTGTTCTACTCCCCAAAACTGAAACTAAACTCTACTCTTTTTTCTGTTTTCCACCCACACTTCTCTACCCTTGTTGTCCCACATGGGCCCTCCCCAGGGTTTTGTGCCCAGGGTCCACTGGGTCCTAAGTGTGTGTTGTACGGTGATGAGGACTCCACACCTACCATCTCCTAACTACTGGAGAACCACACCTGGGCTTGGGTGCAGTACCCCTCGTGGCGTCCTTACCTGTGGGGCACCTCACTATTATTAGTATTATTCTTGCTTTGTCTCATCACATCATTATGGAAAACCATATGATTGCTTTTCCTTCAAAATGTCTTCTGTTTGGGTCATCCAGCTTCCAAAAGAATAGTACATTCAGGATAGTGTCATATCTGACTTGCTTTGGTCATCCTTTTTCTCTTTCAACTCATCTAACTTTGCAATTGGATTTTTACCTAATATACCGTATATACTCGTGTATAAGCCGACCTGTGTATAAGCCGACCCCCATACTTTTGCCCCCAAAACCTGGGAAAACATATTGACTCGTGTATAAGCCGAGGGTGGACCCCAGCACAGGTATACAGCCCCCAGCAGTGTGGTATATAGGCCTCCCCAGTGGTATTTACAGCAGCCTCCTAGTGGTATATACAGCAGCCTCCTAGTGGTATATACAGCAGCCCCAGCCCCATCCACACACACACATACACACACACACACACATACACACACATATACACATACATACACACACACATACACACACATACACACATATGCACCGTTTCTTACCTTGTCCGGTGCTGTCCCCCGCTGTCATGTCCTGCTCCTCCGGCCGTCCGGTGCTGTCCCCGCTCCTCTCCTGGTCTGCGGCGCGGTTCCGGGTCCAGTTCCATGATGATCGGTGCGGTCCCCGGCCGACTTCCTGCTTCCATCTGTAATCTCCGCCCAGGTCAGGCCCTGCACCAATGAGAGCTCAGGACCCGTGCCGTCAATCACCGCCCAGACGCGGCCAGATGACGTTGGGGCCTCTGATTGGCCCAACGTCATCAAGGCGCCGCGGCTTGATGACGTCGGGCCAATCAGAGGCCCCAACGTCATCTGGCCGCGTCTGGGCGGTGATTGACGGCACGGGTCCTGCGCTCTCATTGGTGCAGGGCCTGACCTGGGCGGAGATTACAGATAGAGGCAGGAAGTCGGCCGGGGAACGCACCGATCATCATGGAACTGGACCCGGAACCACGCCGCAGACCAGGAGAGGAGCGGGGACAGCACCGGACAAGGTAATGTATATTGTGCAGTGCCCCCCCTCCCCCCTGTCTTATTTTCAGCCCCTACCGTATTGACCCGTGTATAAGCCGAGGGGGGGACTTTTCAGCCCAATTTTTGGGCTGAAAAACTCGGCTTATACACGAGTATATACGGTATTCAAAATGGTATATATTAAATGTAAGGTTCAGCTTGATTTTGTCAATGATTCATTAAATTGCCCTTGACACCAACAGTGCTGGACCACAGGTGTCAAGTGTAGAGATGAGCAGACCTGAAGTTTAAATTCAGTTGTTTGTGCAAAACACAGACTTTACAAAAACTTCAGTTTTCGAGTTTGGAGTTCGGGTGCTTTATGTATGTAAACCACTCGAGCGAGCATCATGGTGTTCGGGTATGTGACTCATCCACCAGAGACGTGGGGTACTCGGAACCAGGTAGCAGTTCTGCTGGGGGAGTCACGGGGATCAAGAGCCATCCCTGTGGCTCTGGGTGGTCAATAAAACAAGGGGGAAGTAAATAATGTTTAGGAATTAATGTGACGCCACCCACTGCAGTCGAGACCTCTGGGGATGATGGGAGTAACAGCGAGGATGTTGAGCCCTCCATGGGTAGAGCTGGACCTCAAGGCAACCATGATTTCAATAGATAAGCAGGGGTCCAGTGTTCACAGTTACAGGCAGTGTCCTGCTGCTGAATCCCCAAATCAGCCTACCTCCTCTGAGGTGCAAAAAACACAGAGCATAGAGCTTTAACCAGGTTTATTCTCTTTTCTTGGCAGATGCCAAGGTTTACAACAGTTCAATAGTAGCTCCGGTGTGGTTTAAGCAGCTGGGATGGTTCATCTGCGTCCCCGCCTTTCGTGTCTCTTTCGGGCCTTTTTGGTCTGTCCACATGCTAGATATGATCCAGCGGTCATGGGCTTCCAGTGGGTGATTTTCCGAGTCCCCTAGCCCTAGTACGATGGCCTTCTCTTTGCTGCATCGGGTCTCGGGACATAAAGACACCACACGCACCCGGGGTTCGTGGTTGGAGCATACAGCGTCCTGGCCACTTCAGCAGAGCTGGCACTCTGGTTCCGGCCCAGTCCCTAGTGTCCTCGCTAATTCAAGCACACCTGGACTCCTTCTTTCCCTCATCACGGTCAGCAGCCGAGGACCCGGACAAGCCTCATGATGGCTCAGGCCGCAGGGTCCATATCCTCTCAGTCCTGTACGGTGGAGTTCTCTCCTCTCCTACTGACTGGACTTTACTCCTCGACTTCCCTTGGCTGACTGCTCACGTAACTTCTGTGTTGTTCAGTGTAGTTACTTCCCTTAACCAGGTCCTTCTCTAACTTTCCACCCACCAACTGGATCCTCCCGCTATACCGTTGCTGGGAATAGAGTCCCTAGACTTAGGATCGGGAGTGTGTTGGGTGTTTTTGTGGGGAGACCGAATTACCAATCCCGGCTGATGTGCCATCTAGTGGCGACCGGTCCACAGGGGAGCCACATATGCACAGTGCTCAGCCCATTGTGAGCCGCTTGCAGTTTTTGATCTGCACTGCGGTTAAAATTAATGTTACTGGATGTAGTGTGTTAAAAAAAAATGACATATGCCTGTTCTCCTTCCCCTGGAAATGCTTTCTTTATGGCTGGCTGTATGTGGTCGAAGAGCAGAACTGACCAATCAGTGACTTCCAATGAGTTTCGGGGCAAGTTTGGGTTCAGAACAGAACTATATATAAAGTCGGACTGAACTCACAGAACCCGAATTTCCACGAGCCCACTCATCTCTCGTGTTGTTTTGCTCAACATATCCAATACAAAGTCTAAAACTGAAGAAATTACCTGGTACACCTATCGGAATAAGTGCAAAGTGTAGGTGCAAATTCACACTGTTGCCATTAACGGACAAAACCTAAGATATAACCAAAATGAGCCACTACACTACAGTAAATAAATGATAATAGTACATGTAAATAACATACGGGACTTAGTTGACACACCTTTGGTCAAAGGAACATAAAAGTCATCCCACTGTGACAAGGTGTACCCAATCTCTAGTAGTTCACCTTGTACGTACCACCTCAAATTAGATGGGACCAGAGAAGGGCCAGTACTAGTGATGGGCGAATCCTAAATTACTCGGAATCGCTTGACTCCAGCGAGTCCGAGCCCAGGACTCGCTACTCGTTGCGAGTCTAGCGAGTCCAATGTTAATGAATGGGGAAGCGAGTAATAGCGAGTAGTGTGAGATTTACAACTCGCAGATGTGTCTCGGAAGCTTCAGCCTGAAGCAATCCTAGTTTTGTCATTTATTTGCATTGCTCGTTTACTTTGTAAGTAATCGCTGACTCGCACAGATAAGAGTCCTGCTTTCTCCTCTGTGCTGGCTGCCAGCTCCAGGGTCCTAGAGCCTGCCTGCTGCCTGATGTAGCAGTGCTGAGATTGTTCTCAGTCTGCTCAATCCCTGTGTACAGACATGAATGTCTGTGCACAGAGATGATGTAGCAGAGCTGAGATTGTTCTCAGTCTGCTCATTCCCTGTGCATAGAGATCTATATCTATACACAGGGGATGTAGCAGAGAGGACATCGCGTTTTGGACTGCGTCGGACGGAAGAGGATTTTTTTAATTAAAGATGGAGTCCCTAATGGCTTTTTTTTTTATTTCTAATAAAAAAATTTCTTTGTGTTGTGTTTTTTTTAAAACAATTTAATAGAAATTCATGGCGGTCATGTCTAATATTGGCGTGACCGCCATAAATTTCGGGCTTAGGGCCAGCTGATAATACAAAGCTGGTATTAACCCCTTTATTACTCAGCGTGCTACCGCCACCAGGGCCGCTGGAAGAGCGGGGTTCAGCGCCAGAGGATGGCGCTTCAATGAACGCGCCATCTTCTGGGGCGGCTGCGGGCTGCAATTTGCAGCGGGGGGTGCCCAGAAAGCTTGGGCATCCCTGCGCTGCGGATTCCAGCCCCCAGCTGCTTAGCTGTACCTGGCTAGACATAGAAATTGCGCGGAGCCCCACGCATTTTTTTTAAATTATTTCATGAAATTCTGAGATTCTGACTCTGACTCTGAGACTCTGACTCTGAAATTCATTAAATAATTTTTAAAAAATGCGTGGGGCTCCGCGCAATTTCTATGTCTAGCCAGGTACAGCTAAGCAGCTGAGGGCTGGAATCCGCAGCGCAGGGATGCCCAAGCTTTCTGGGCACCCCCCGCTGCAAATTGCAGCCCGCAGCCGCCCCAGAAGATGGCGCGTTCATTGAAGCGCCATCCTCTGGCGCTGAACCCCGCTCTTCCAGCGGCCCTGGTGGCGGTAGCACGCTGGGTAATAAAGGGGTTAATACCAGCTTTGTTATACAAGCTGGTATTAAGCCCGAGATTCTTAATGTCAGGCCACGTTTGACCCAGCCACTAAGAATCTCCAATAAAGGGTTAAAAAAACACAGAGAAAATTTTTTATTTGAAATTAAAAAAAAAGCCATTAGGGACTCCATCTTTAATTAAAAAAATCCTCTTCCGTCCGACGTAGTCCAAAACGCGATGTCCTCTCTGCTACATGCACAGGGAATGAGCAGACTGAGAATAATCTCAGCACTGCTACATCTCTGTGAGCAGGCGGGCTCTAGGACCCTGGAGCTGCACAGAGAAGACAACTGGACTCGGCTCGCAAAGAAACAGCAGTTACTTTGCGAGTCTCCCTGCTATCACTGGCACAGTAGCCAGTGATGACTCGCACGAGTCTAATGCAAACAATGGCAATCCTAGTTTTGTCAGTGTTTCTGACAAAACTAGGATTGATATTGATTTGCATTGGACTCGTGCGAGTCATCACTGGGAAACTCGCCGAGTACCGAGTCCTGCGAGTCCCTTACTACTCGCCGAGTAACGAGTCCTAGCGAGTAGATTCGCCCATCCCTAGCCAGTACCTAAGCATTTTACTCATGGCTGTGGAAAACTGTATAGAAAAGATGCACAGCCCAAATAGGGGAGCCATGAGCCATATGTAAAGCATACAAGACACTGAAGCAAAATCGAAGAAATGCACCAACACACCTGTTGGTAGAATTTGGAATTTGCAGGTGCACATTCACACTGTATCCATTAATGGACAAATTGTGCACTTTTCAGGAATGAAAATGATTCAACACACATCTGTTGCATTTCTGAAGAACAGAGTGAAAGTAATTCAGTGGCCGAGCGACTCCTGATCTGATCCCACCCGAACACCTATGGAAGATTCTGAAGAGACAAGATGTCATCACTCTCCATCCAGCATCCAGGATCTACAAGAGGGCATACTGGAAGAATGGAAAAGGATAGATGTTACAATATGTGTTGTCCTTAAAAATCATGGAGATTTTACAAAATACTAGATCTAACTGTTTTTGATGTGGTTTGTGATCATTTTTGCAATAAATGATCTGAGTAAACCTGAAGTTATATTATTAACCTTACTTTCATGTTACAGGTTAAACTAATGTTCCATAAAACTCAGTGTTATCAGAATTATGAAAATTGTTCTTGTATTCAATGAGATACAGTGGGGAACAAATTTATTTAGTCAGCCACCGATTGTGCAAGTTCTCCCACTTATAAAGATGAGGTCGGCCTGTAATTGACATCATAGGTGACCTCAACTACAAGAGACAAAATGAGAAAACCAATCCTGAAAATCACATTGTCTGATTTGTAAAGAAATTTTTTTCAAATTTTGGTGGAAAATAAGTATTTTGTCACCTGCAAACAAGCAAGATTTCTGGCTCTCTCATACCTCTAACTTCTTCATTAAGAGGCTCCTCTGTCCTCCACTCATTACCTGAAATACTGGCATCTGTTTGAACTTGTTATCAGTATAAAAGACACTTGTCCACAACCTCAAACAGTCACACTCCACACTATGGTGAAGACCAAAGAGCTGTCGAAGGACACCAGAAACAAAATTGTAGCCCTTCACCAGGCTGGAAAGACTGAATCAGCAATAGCCAAGCAACACGGTGTGAAGAAATCAAGTGTGGGAGCAATAGTTAGAAAATTGAAGACATACAAGACCACTGATAATCTCACTTGATCTGGGGCTCCACACAAGATCTCACCCCGTGGGGTCAAAGTGATCTCAAGAACAGTGACCAAAAATCCCAGAACCACACGGGGGGACCTAGTGAATGACCTGCAGAGCTGGGACCGATGTTACACAGGCTACCATCAGTAAGCAATTACTAGTCGAGCCCATCTGAAGTATGCTAGAGAGCATTTGGATGATCCAGAAGAATATTGGGAGAATGTCAGATGAAACCAAAGTAGAACTGTTTGGTAGAAACACTATTTGTTGTGTTTGGAGGAGAAGAATGCTGAGTTGCATCCAAAGAACACAATTGATACTGTGAAGCATGGAGGTGGCAACATCATGCTTTGGGACTGTTTCTCTGCCAAAGGACCAGGACAACTGATCCGTGTACATGAAAGAATGAATGGGGCATTTATCATGAGATTTTGAGTGCAAACCTCCTTCCATTAGCAAGGGCATTGAAGATGAAACATGGCTGCGTCTTTCAACATTAAAATGATCCCAAGCACACCACCAGGACAACAAAGGAGTAGCTTCGTAAGAAGCATTTCAAGGTCCTGGAGTGGCCTTTCCAGTCTCCAGATCTAAACCCTATAGAAACCTTTGGAGGCAGTTGAAAGTCCATGTTGCCCAGTGACAGCCCCAAAACATCACTGCTCCAGAGATCTGCATGGAGGAATGGGGCAACATACCAGCAACAATGTGTGCCAACGTTGTGAAGACTTACAGAAAACGTTTCACCTCTGTCATTGCCAACAAAGGATATATAGCAAAGTATTGAGATGAACTTTTATTATTGACCAAATACTTATTTTCCACAAAAATTTGAAAGAAGTTTCTTTCCAAATCAGACAATGTGATTTTCAGGATTTGTTTTCTCATTTTGTCTCTTGTAGTTGAGGTCACCTATGATGTCAATTACAGGCCGACCTCATCTTTATAAGTGGGAGAACTTGCATTGGTGGCTGACTAAATACTTTTTTTCCCCACTGTATATACCGTAGTAGAGCTGTAAAGGTACCTTTACACGGGCAACTTTTCTAGGAATTTCACTGGCAAGTGTGAGAAGTGTGGGCTGGAATGAAGCTATTGACTGGGTTTAAGGCAAGGTCAGATCAGGGGGGTGGGGGGCTGATCATGGCTAATGAGATGAATGAGTTTTTCAACAGATTCAACGATAAATGTGCAATGTCAACAGGGGAGAAGCCGGGGAGTGACAAGCAATATCAACTGGGGGGAGGAAGTTGGAGACTTTCTTGATCTCAGAAAATGATGTGAGGGAACAGTTTAGTAAGCTGGTCATTGGTAAAGCAGCAGGGCCTGATGGTATCTGTCCACGTGTCCTCAGAGTGTGTGCAAATCAGTTGTGCACTGTCTTCCAGCACCTGTTTAACTGGAGCTTACAATCACAGAGAGTACCAGTTCTATGGAAGACTTCTTGCCTGGTGCCGGTTCCCAAGACTACCTTCCCGAGCTCCCATAACGACTATAGACCGGTGGCCTTAACATCGCATGCGATGAAGTCCTTGGAGAGAATTGTACTTGCCTACTTGTATCCGAGGGTGTCTGCTTTTATGGACCCCTTCAGTTTGCGTATCGGCAGAGTCTAGGGGTGGACGATGCTGTAGCATATCTGCTACAAACAGTACATTCCTTTTTGGACAATGATGGAACCACTGTACGTGCCATGTTCTTCGATTTCTCCAGTGCATTCAACACCTTACAGCCACTATTATTACTAAAAAGCTGGTTGAAATGGCGGATGATGAGGGACTAGTGAATTGGATCATTGATTACCTGTCGGACAGACCACAGTTTGTAAGGTTGGGGGCGGCCGTATCGGATAGTGTTCGGAGCAGTGTTGGAGCCCCTCAGGGAACGGTGCTGTCGCCATTCCTTTTTACGTTATACACAGCTGATTTTCAGTATAAATCAGACTTTGTTACCTTCAGAAGTACTCTGATGACTCAGTGATAGTCGGAGGTATTGAGAGGGCCGGGGGGAGGAGGAATACAGAAGGGTGGTCTCGACTTTGTTGACTGGTGCCAGGCTAACCATTTAGAACTCAACGTAAAGAAAACCAGGGAGTTGGTGTTGAGTTATGGAAGGTGCATGAAGGATTGCTTACCTATCACTATTGATGGTCAGGATGTGGAGATGGTGGAGAATTTCAAATATTTGGGGGTTCACCTGGACAGCAAGCTTGATTGGAGGTGCCATATGGAGAAGGTTTGCAAGAAAGGGATGAGTAGACTTTACTTCCTAAGGAAATTAAGGTCGTTTAATGTGTGTAGCAAAATGCTTGAAATGTTCTACCAATCTATTGTGGCGAGTGCAATCTTTGCTGCAATAATATGCTGGGGTAGTAGTGTGCGCACAGCTGACGCTAATAAGCTGAATAAACTTATCAAGAAGGCTAGTGCGGCGGTGGGTCTACAACTTAGGACTTTCGAGGAGGTATTAGAGGATAGAATTAATAAGAAATGCAAGGCTATAATGAGCAACAATACACACCCGCTCTCTGAACTGTTTACGAAGCAGAAGAGCACATTCAGCAAGCGTCTAATCCAACTAATGTGTAAAAGGAAAGATACAGAAAATCGTTTGTTCCGACAGCTGTGGGGATGTTTAACAAATGTATAAGTGTAAAGCATCCCAAGACTATGTGAAGTTCTATGTGTATGGGGGGAATAGGTGAGGTACATGTACCAGTCTACCCACATCTGCTGTCCATATAGACTTATTTTGTAAAGTGGGAAATGTTCTTGATCTTTGTTCTGCTGCTGTAATACTGTCATTTCCTCCGGGATCAATAAAGTTTATCTTATCTTAACTTACTGGTTGCAGTGAAATCATGGACGCATTGTTCCATTTGTACACGAGCAACAAGATAGGACAATGTGTCCATGATTTCACTGCAACCAGTAAGTTGCCAGTGAAATTCCTAGAAAAGTTGCCGCGTGTAAAGGTACCTTTAAAGTATATAACAGAGCTGTGTATTTATTTAGCAGAGTTGTGTATATATACAGTAGAGCTGAGTGTGCATATACCAGTGTTGTGTATATTGTGCACTGCAGAGAGTATACATAGTGTATGTGCCATAAAGCTGCATGAGTATAATACACATGATGCAGGAAAGCACTCCAAAAAAATCTAATACTTCTCTTTTGTACCCTTATACATTAAAATTAGTAATATTGACCATGGAACTTCTTTACACTGCCAGAAAACTTTTAATTAGTAGAAATATGTTTTTCCTGTTTTCTGCTAAGTAACGTGTATCCTATACTTAAAAAAGTATGGTACTTTGGTATCCAAATAAGATGAGAGATGAATGGCCACATATATGTATTAGTAGCATAATATATTATATCGTTTCCTAATCTTAAATATAGGAGGGATAACCATCTATTCTAATAAAACCCTAACCAGCTTCCTTCAGTATGTCATCGAAATGACGTCACATCCTGACTGAAGCCGGCTCTATACATAACCGAGATGGCCAACCGTTAGCGAGAGCGGGGCTAATACTGCCCAACTCTCGCCATCAGCGGCCTCTCCTGCGCCCCACACCCCCTGCCCCTCCTGCTCCCCCGCTCCTCCTGCCCCGATCCGCTCTCCCTGCCCCCCTTGCTCCCCACGGCCCCCCATCCCTCTGCCCCCCTCGCTCCCCGCGGCCCCCCCTCCCTCTGCCCCACCCGCTCCCCGCAGTCCCCACTCCCCCTGCCCCCCCCCCGCTCCTCAATGGTGATAAAAATAAAAAAATCCCCTAAGGATACTTACTCTCCGAAGGCGCGCTCCACCCGTCTTCTATCTCCCAGGACAGGACCTGTTGTTGCCTGGGAAACCGATCAGCGATCGGTTTCCCAGGCAACGACAGGTCCTGTCCTGGGAGATAGAAGACAGGTGGAGCGCACCTGCGGAGGGTGAGTATCCTTATGAGATTTTTGTATTTTTATCACCATTGAGGAGCGGGGGGGGGGCAGGGGGAGTAGGGGCCACGGGGAGCGGGGGGCAGAGGGAGGGGGGGCCGCGGGGAGAGAGGGGGCAGTAGGAGCGCCTCCATCCTGCACCCCCACCGGCTCCATCCTGCCCCCTCCCCCCATCCTGATCCTCCGGCTCTATCCTGCCCCTCCGGCTCCATCCTGCCCCCCCCGGCTCCATCCCGCCCCCCGGCTTCATCCTGCCCCCCCGCATCCGCATCCATCCTGCCCCCCTGCATCCATCCTGCCCCCCCTGCATCCATCCTGCCCCCCGCATCCATCCTGCTCCCCCACATCCATCCTGCCCCCCCGGCAATCCATCTTGCCCCCCCGCATCCATCCTGCCCCCGCCGGCTCCATCCTGCCCCGCCGGCTCCATCCTGCCCCGCTCGCTCCATCCTGCCCCGCTCGCTCCATCCTGCCCCGCTCGCTCCATCCTGCCCTGCCGGCTCCATCCTGCCTGCCAGCACCATCCTGCCCCCCTGCATCCATCCTGCACCCCCCGCATCCATCCTGCCCCTCCACATCCATCCTGCCCCGCTGGTTCCATCCTGCACACCCACCACCATCCTGCCCCTCCCCACCATCCTGCTTCCCCCGCCATCAGCCTGCCCCGACGGCTCCATCCTGCCCCCCCACCACCATCCTGCTTCGCTGGCTCCATCCTGCCCCACTGGCTTCATCCTGCCCCGCTCGCTCCATCCTGCCCCCCGCCACCTGCCCACACGCCGCTGTTGCGCTGACAACTCTGCCCACCGCGCTGCTGCGCTGACCACTCTGCCCACCGCGCTGCTGCGCTGACCACTGCCCACTGCGCTGCTGCGCTGACCACTCTGCCTACCGCGCTGCTGCGCTGTCCACTCTGCCTACCGCACTGCTGCGCTGACCACTCTGCCCACTGCACTGCTGCGCTGACCACTCCGCCCACCGCGCTGCTGCGCTGACCACTCTGCCCACCACGCTGCTGCGCTGACCACTGTGCCCATCGCGCTGCTGCGCTGACCACTCTGCCCACCACACTCACTGCTAACCACTGAGCCACCGTACAGTGCTAAACACTGAGCCACAGTACAGTGCTAAACACTGAGCAACCATACTTTGCTAACCACTGAGCCACCACGCAGTGCTAACCACTGAGCCACCGCGCAGTGCTAACCACTGAGCCACTGCGCAGTGCGAACCACTGCGCAGTGTTAACCACTGAGCCACCACGCAGTGCTAACCACTGAGCCACCGCACAGTGCTAACCACTGAGCCACCGCGCAGTGCTAACCACTGAGCCACCGTATACTCTGCTAACCACTGAGCCCCTGTATATTCTGCTAAGCACTCTGCTGCGGGCAGGAGTGGACCGTGGAAAGCGGCCGGGTGTGGGCAGGAGGGGCCCCCTCTTGACCTCACCCCGCCGCTGTTCCCCAGCCCCCTCCTGCTCGCTGTCCCCGAGCTGACCATTATAGCTTATACTCTACAGGATAGAGAGAGAGGACCCCACTGACCATAAGAACTTACACTCTACAGGAGAGAGAGGACCCCACTGACTAATAGAGCTTACACTCTACAGGAGAGCAAGAGAGGACACCACTGACCAATATAGCTTATATTCTACAGGACAGAGAGAGTAGACCCGGTGATCATAAGAGCTTACACTCTACAGGAGAGAGAGAGAGAGGACCCTGCTGACCATAAGAGCTACACTCTACGGGACAGAGATGACCAAGTCGATCATAAGAGCTTACACTCTACAGAAGAGATAGGACCGCACTGACCATAAGGGCTTACACTCTACAGGAGAGAGAGGATCTTGCTTAACATCAGAGCTTACACGCTACAAGTGAAAGGGCCCCACTGATGACCATAAGAGCTTACACTCTACAGTAGTGAGAAAAAGGATCCCACTGTCCATAAGGGCTCAAATTCTACAGGAGAGAGAGAGGAGACCCTGCTGACAAAAATAGCTTACACTCTACAGAAGATTGTGAGAGTGAGGATCCTGCTGACCATAGGAACTTAAACTCTACAGTAGACAGACTTAGCCAGTGACTCTGCTGTACAAATTGTGCTCCTCTAGTAGCCACTGATCTGTGATGGCCCTGGTACTGACCACCACTGGGTGTGATAATCTGCTGTATGTCATAGCTACCAGACATTAAGGGGGCGCCGTATGGCAGGAAAAAAAGGTGTCGGGCAACGGGCAAGTTTTTTTTTTTTTTTGCAAACTGTGACTTGAATCTGAAAGTGTTTGAATTTGCTTGAAACCGCCTTTTCAGGAAATTTGACTCGATCCTCCATGGACTAATCTGCTCATCTCTAGATACCAGAGTCAATGAGTAAAGGAAAAAGGGAATGGGTAAGCTCCACCTTATGCCTCTAAGTGGATCCGGCCAGGGGCACGGCAGTGGCTGGCGTCCACAAATTTCCAAGGAATAAAAAAAGAAAGAGCCAGCACCTGGTCAATATAGTAAACAAAATCCTCTTTATTTCCGGACTCACATACATATATTTCGTTTACTATATGGACCAGGTGCTGGCTCTTTCTTCTCTAGATACCAGAGTCATTATTACACTTTATAAGTTGTGTGTGTTGATATACAGGAAATCTGCATAAGAATACTGTAATGATGCAAATAAATAAAAAAAGCAATTTATGTAAACTAGAAGGATTTATGTAAACTAGAAGGATTTATGTCAACTAGAAGGATTTATGTCAACTAGAAGGATTTATGTCAACTAGAAGGATTTATGTCAACTAGAAGGATTTATGTCAACTAGAAGCTTGGGCTAATATATGGCAAATTAACTTTAATGGGGATAAATGTAAGGTCATGCACTTGGGCAGAGGAAATAAAATGTATAATTATGTGCTTAATTGTAAAACACTGGGCAAAACTGTCACTGAAAAAGACCTGGGTGTATGAGTAGATGACAAACTCACATTTAGTGGCCAGTGTCAGGCAGCCGCTGCAAAGGCAAATAAAATAATGGGATGTATTAAAAGAGGCATAGATGCTCATGAGGAGAACATAATTTTACCTCTATTCAGGTCACTAGTGCGACCACACTTAGAATACTGTGTACAATTCTGGTCTATGGTGTATAAGAAAGACATAGCTGAACTAGAGCGGGTGCAGAGCAGACGACCAAGGTTATTAGAGGACTGAGGGGTCAGCAATACCAAGACAGGTTATTAAACTTGGGGTTATTTTGTTTGGACAAATGAAGGCTTAGGGGTGATCTTATAATAATGTATAAATATATGAGGGGACAGTACAGAGAACTTTCTAATGATCTTTTTACTCTTAGGCCTGAGACTGGGACAGGGGGGCATCCTCTACGTCTGGAGGAAAGAAGGTTTAATCATAATCACAGACGCGGATTCTTTACTGTAAGAGCAGTGAGACTATGGAACTCTCTGCCGCATGATGTTGTAATGAGGGAGTCACTACTAACATTTAAGAAGGGCCTGGATGCCTTTCTTGAAAACTATAATATTACCAGTTATATATAATAGATTCTTTGATAGGGCGTTGATCCAGGGAATTAGTCTGATTGCCGTATGTGGAGTCAGGAAGTAATTTTTTCCCCAATGTGGAGATTAGTGTTGCCACATGTTTTTTTTTTCGCCTTCCTCTAGATCAACATGTTAGGCTATGGGTTGAACTAGATGAACTTAAAGTCTTCTTTCAACCTTAAGGTACCTTTGCACGCCACCACTGCGTGGTAGCAACTGCCTGGCAATGGGGATTGTTGTGCCTGTTGCCTTGAAATTGCTACGAAATGGCGGCGTGTAAATTTGCAAAGTCATCGGGTTTCCTGCAGTTGACTCGGATACCTGTTTCTGAGCCGTGTTCAAAAGCCCAAGGCACAATTGCCATGGTTGTGGCGTGTAAACGGGGCACAGGGATTGAATCACCGTCGCCTAGTGATTTCCCAGGGGCGTGACACAGTCTCATGGATACCGCGCCCCATCAGCGATCATTGGTGGGGGCTACTGTGTTTCCATTGGCTGTCCCTTCACAGGGCGCCATATTTAAAGAGCTATCTATTCACACTCCACAATTGGAATGGCGTCATGTATCAGCCAGCCTTCCTGCGCAGGTTGCCCAATCATGACGCTATTGCAGGGGTCTCAAACTCCAGGCCTCGAGGGCCGCACACAGTCCAGGTTTTCAGGTTTTCCATAGCATTTGACAGTTGGCATTCAAATAAGCAACTGTCAAATTCTAAGGAAATCCTGAAAACCTGGACTGTGTGCGGCCCTCGAGGCCTGGAGTTTGAGACCCCTGCGCTATTGCGTTGTCCAATCAGCGTATTAGCGTCCCGGAATACACAACTCCGTCACGCCTATGTACTTGCGGCGCGAAAGATGTACGCCCACATTCCCCTACTGATTGCGGCGTGTGAATTGGGCGACGGGATTCAACAGGCAGTTATCCGCAGGATCTGTGGGAACTGCCCGGGGAACCACAATACCTTCAGTTGACAATGTAATGGCGCCTTGTACATGCGGCATCAGTGATCGGTATTAACCGTCAAAAACGTGCGCGTGCACGTATGGTGAATACCTGTTGCTAGGCACAGTGGTGGCGTGTAAAGGTACCTTTAAATACTATGACTGAGCAGATCATCCATCAAAGGGGGTAGAGCTTATTTCCCTCCATTTTTATGGGGGAGAGCAAAATGGTGCTCATAGTGGTTGTTCTTTAGCTTCTTGTCAGATTTTATCAGACGCTGGCTAAGTGCGTCTGCCTGCTCGCTCCTGCATGTATTTTATACTGGGTAGCACTGGCAGAGATGGTGAAGCTTTGGAAATTGTGGTATAAGATGTTATCACCTCTATTTCTAGACAGCTCCTTTGCTGAAAGTATCTCTCCAGACGTTGGACAGATGAGGGAAGCACCAAATCGGAACACTGGATAATAGCTGGGCAGATCAGAAGTTAGGGGTCAAGGGTCACAGGAAGCTGGAGTTGGGGTCACAACAAAAGCAGAGCCACAAAGAGGTAAAATTGCTGAGGGCACTAACCTAAAACTATAGTAAAGGAGGAAGGGTGAGAGGTTGTGTTACTCTAATTATAGGGTCGAGGGAATAGCTATTCTCCTTATGGAGATCAATCTGCCTGCCAGCAGTGAGAGTTTTAGCCGCAATGCTCCTCTGGGAAATATGCAAATTGCCACTTCAGGGAGGAAGCAGCCAAACTCTAGTGCCGCCTATTGGAAGTCACAATCCTAAAAGTCATAATTCAAAGACAAACTATAAAAAGGAAAGAAAGAGCAATAGAGTCTATTCTTTTGACATTTTTGTGTAGCAGATTATTATTATTATTTATTTATATAGCGCCATTAGGTTCCATGGCGCTTTACATGAGGATGAGGGAGACAAGAACAAGTACACTAAATCTAGGCGATCAGGACGTACAGGTACAGGAGGGGCCGGGACCCTGTCCACGAGGGCTGACAGTCTATGAGATAGATGTAACTGCTGACCTGGAACGGTTGTGTGACCCACCACCGGTGTAAGCGTATGGTATGGCTGCTGCAGGATCCACACTCCACGTGGACATAGTAGTGATAAAGGATGAATCCAAAGGGGGACAGTGTTTATCTGATCCGCCCTGCTCATATGATGAAAGGATCACAAATGTCAGGTAATGATAGCTTTATTCTGATGCGTTTCAGTGGGATAGCCCCACTCCTTCCTATTATAATGGATCCCTGAGGAAAGAGCAGGGATATCGCTCTGAAACACATCAGAATAAAACCATCATTACCTGACATTTGTGATCCTTTCATAGTATGAGCAGCGCGGATCAGATTAACACTGTCCTCCTTTGGATTCGTCTTTTAAAAGTCATTGACTCGTTAACGCTTTCAATATGATTTAGGATTTATGCCAGATCAGAACCCCAATCTGCTGATGGTGCGTTTCATTTTCCTACATGGAACAAATCCTAAGTCATATTGAAAGTCTTGTTAAAGAGTCAATTATGACTTATAGGATTGCTGCTTTCAATAGGTGGCACTGGAGTTAGTCTAATTCCTCCCTGAAGTGACGATTCACATTCTAACTATAGACATGAGAGAACATATCCACCAAGAGCTTCCAAGTCAGAAATGTGCTGTTACTTTTATTCCCACGGCTAATGGGCCTTTTTATTTAGGGCTAACGTTTAAGGACTTGGCCAAGGGGTGTGGCTTCCTAGGTAATTATGCACAGCAGCATAAAGTCACGCCCCAGAGGATCCTGTCAGCCACACCCCTCTAGTAAAAACCATAAAATCAGCACTAAATAAAAAGGTCCATATCTCTGAAACCAAAAAGAGGATTAGAAAAAAAGAGTAACAGCGAGGATAAAATAAGAGCTAAAACTGGTCAGTATTTATTGATATGGTGACAGGTTTATTTTCAAGGTCAATCATTCCCTAATCATTTCTTAATTGAGGTTTGCAAGTGCTTGCAATGATTCCAGGTAGAATAACAGGGGGAAAGTGTAATGACAAACCCGAGAAAAGATGCTGCAATATTCTTACTTTCTGGGGAATACAGACGCCATAACATTGTCTTTCACAAAGCATTTAGCATGGACTTGACCTACCGACACTTCCCAATAAAAGCTCGGCCGGCACTATATATCATACTATAAATAAATACACTCATTGTTTGTTGGACCTAGAAGTCCTCACCACCCCCCCCCCCCCCCCCGGTCAGACTTAGATATTTCACATTGTGCAGCTAAATTTAATATACCAGTGGGAGACATACGAGGAAAGGATTAATTATATCCTTTTTACACAATATTGTTTCAGTGCGTCCTTGAATTGTATGAATATACCTGATGCTTTTCTAATGGGCAGAGAATAATAGTAATAACCATCTATGTTTCCAAGGACTGCACGCCCGCTGGCGATAAGTCACCGCAATATTTACGGTAACAATAACATTTATCTTATTTTTAGGCTTCCTGAGGAATTTCCTACACGGGTCTGTATTTCTTAAAGACACCTGTTGGAGTGAGCTACCATGTTTTATTTCATTTTGTTCACAGCCAAGATCTTATATATGATATATATTTAGTTTGTATCTATCTGATATAAAAGGAGTTGCATAAAATGATTGTTTCTGGGAACAGTGCTGATCTAATCCATGAGTTGCTCTTGGATTGTAGTTTCTGAAGGCATAGAGCTACATTGCTATACCAGATATGGCCTATGGACAAGAGCCAGGATGTTTTTAGGTAAAAAAAAAAAAGCAAAACCTGTTTTAAAACCTCACATAATTCATTATTGTTAGTTATGTATGAGTGGGAATAAGGTCTTGAATAGGATGTCATTTTTTCAAACAATGGCATGGTCCAATGGACTAAACCAGGGATGGGCAATTCATTTTCCCGAGGGTCTGCATAAGTGACCCTTAAATGTAGTATGAGCCTGCACACAGCCTCCTAAATACAACATGAGCCCTCCCATAGCCTCCTATATACTCTGAGCTCTCTCACATTGCCAGCTATATTTATTATGAATCCCACATAGCCACCTATATACAGCATGAGCCCCTCCATAGCCTTCAATATATACAGCATGAGCCTTCACATAGCCTCCTATCTACAGCATGAGTCCTCACATAACCACCAAAATACAGCATAAGTCTTCACGTAGCCTCGTATCTACAGCATGAGCCTCTACATTGCCTCCTATTTACAGCATGAGCACGTACGTGGCCTTCTATATACAGCATGAGCCTTCACATAGCCTCCTATTTACAGCATGAGCCCCTACGTTGCCTCCTATCTACAGCATGAGCACCTATGTGGCCTTCTATATAGAGCATAAGCCTCCACATAGCCTCCTATCCACAGCATCAGCCCCTACGTGGCCTCCTATATACAGCATGAGCACCTACGTGGCCTCCTATATACAGCATGAGCCCTCGCATAGCCCCCTATATACAGCATGAGCCCTCACATAGCCTCCTATATACAGCATGAGCCCTTGCATAGCCTCCTATCTACAGCAGAAGCCCCTACGTGGTCTCCAATATACAGCACAAGTGCCTACGTAGCCTCCTATATACATTATGAGTACATGCACATATGAAAAAGTAAGGCAGACCTTTATCCATCAATGTATTACCAATGCTATATGCATTCTGAGGATAGTGGTGATATCAGGCAAAGGGCATAGAGCAGCCTGAGGGACACTGTTTTCAGCCTTTCGGTCATCTCAGTTCATGGGCCAGGTTGGAACAGCCAGAAGGCCGGGTGTGGACTACGGGTCGCAGTTTGACCTGCCTTGGTCTAGACTGGTGGTCTTACAGCAATGGCACATTAGACATTATTGTTATTGACATATCTACACACTTTTGGTCACTCTTAAAGGGGTAAAGCAAATTTATTGAGAGGATAGAGGATAATGTCTTAAAGAACAATTAGAGCCCTCATTTAACAATAGAAAGGGGCACTTTTGTCCCCGTTTGAATGAAGAGGAAGTGTTCATGTCCAACCTCCACTCCATTCATTCTCTATGGCGCTACCAGAAAAAGTGCTTCCAAAGGATGGAGCAGTGGTATGACATGGGCTAAATGGGAATAAAAAATGCACCTTTCTCCCAATCGGTCAACCCTATTTACGCCGATAGAGCCATGCACACAGCAATATTGACATTACAGATGCACAATTGGCCATAAACCGAGCCAAGGGAAAACTGGTTTTCTAGGGAGAAGCTGGGAATGTCGTCTCATAGAAAGATTTTGGCTGACTAATGACTAAATGTCAAAAACTTTAAACAGGCCACCCTTTGCCCTGATGACGACAGTCCACCCATGGCCAGTTAAAGCGGACAAATGTGTGTGTGCGGAACAATGGAACTGATGATGGAGATGGATCCCTCTCCTGATGGGTGCAAACTAGATGAATGTGTTGACTATAAGGAGGTCCATTTGGTTGGTGTGAGCTTTATAGATAGCTGTTGGCCAAAAGCTTGTTCAGCTGACAGTTTTCACTCCTTATCCATCCAACAAACAGGTGTGATGAGTTGTAATGGTGGATGTAATGGATGTGAATGAGCCTGTGCAGACAGAAGATGTGGTCACAATGATCCTTCACACTCCTTCCTGCACCATGCCTGGATTTACGATGTTGATGTCTTTTTGCTGAAAAGTGGTTATTTCTGTAAATAGAGAACTCTACAATACACAGGAAACCAAGAGATAATGAAATACAGCTCAGAGTACATGACAAAAGTCATAAAAAATAGTCAATACGTTTCCTTCAGCAGAGGCATTCACAATACCAGGGGATCTCGGAGGAAATCGTCAATGTATAAATCAGTTATCTAAAAGTCTATTTATTTTCTGTATTGAGTAAGATTCTTATCTTTATTGTCTGGGTGTAATCTCATTTTCTGACATTGTCAAGAATTGCGCAACGCTGTTCACTGATTTAGGTCAATACATGTTGGAGATTATATACTCGTACATTCCTTCCCAACGTAATGCTGTGAGATATGCCCACATGTTTTCAAGACTATTCTATAAATGTATATACAGTATATAGACAGAAACATGGCAATATGATATTGATGTGTCCTGAAGAAGGGGCCAGGGAGCCATGAAACGTGTTAACTAAAAAATCAATATTATATTCACCCTTTGATGTCTCATCGAATAATGGCAGGTGTGGTTTTTAACCCTTCATACTCTATATGCCCCACGCTGGGACTTGCAGCAGCCGTGATTATAGTGGTTGAAGCCTCTGATACCTATTCAGGTCATATTTTATCTCTCAGACTCTTCATCCTCCCTACCTTAATTTTCTGGGATAATGACGTTTGGGTTTTCATTGGCTGTAGGCCATAATCATCAACATTAGCAGAAATAAAGAAAACACTTGAAATAGATCCCTCTGTGTGTAATGACTCTATATAATATCTGTGTTTCGCTTTATGTATTGAATTACTGAAATAAATTTTAATTTTAAGTCATTGCGATGCACCTGTATTTATATACTAGTGCACAGTGGCGTAACTTTAGGCCCAGGGGCCCCGATGCGAAAGCTTCAATGGGGCCCCCAATTTTTGCTAATCTTTAATAATATTAGTCTTTTTCCATGGGCCAATGGGACTTTTGGGGCCCCCCTAGGCTGCAGGGCCCGGGTGCGATCGCAACCCCTGCACCTATTGTAGTTACGCCCCTGCTAGTGCATCTGAATGAATTAGAATATCATCAGAATTCAATATCATATTGCCATGTTTCAGGGTGTGTCTGGGAGCCCTGACTAATAAATCAATATTATATTCACCCTTTGATGTCTCGTGGAATACAGCAACACGGTTTTTAACCATTCATCCTTCCTACTTTAATTTTCTGAGATAATGACCTTTGGGTTTTCATTGGCTGTAAGCCATAATCATCAACATTAACAGAAATAAACACTTGAAATAGATCCCTCTGTGTGTAATGACTCTACATATTATATGCATGTAACTTTTTGTATTAAATTACAGAAATAAATCAACTTCTTGATGATATTCTAATTCATTGACATGCACTAGTACAGTCATATGAAAAAGTTTGGGCACCCCTCTTAATCTTACTCATTTTTTTTTGTTTAAAATTGGGTTTTTGCAACAGCTATTTCAGTGTGATATATGTAATAACTGATGAACACAGTAATATTTCAGGATTGAAATGAGGTTTATTGTACTAACCAAAAATGTGAAATATGCATTACGTACCTAAAGGGTACGTAGTAGTGATAGGCGAATCCTAAATTACTCGGAATCGCTTGACTCTAGCGAGTCTGAGCCCGGGACTCGCTACTCGTTGTGACTCTAGCGAGTCCAATGTTAATGAATGGGGAAGCAAGTAATAGCGAGTAGTGTGCGATTTACAAATCACAGATGTGTCTTGGAAGCTTCAGCCTGAAGCAATCCTAGTTTTGTCAGGGACTGACAAAACTAGGATTGACATTGATTTGCATTGGACTCGTTTACTGTGCAAGTAATCGCTGGGAAACTCGCACAGATCCGGCTGTCTCCTCTGTGCAGGCTACCGCAGCTCCAGGGTCCTAGAGCCCGCCTGCTGCCTGATGTAGCAGAGCTGAGATTGTTCTCAGTCTGCTCATTCCCTGTGCATAGACATCTATATCTATGCACAGGGGATGTAGCAGAGAGGACATCGCGTTTTGGACTCTGTGTTGTGTTTTTTTAAAACAATTTAATAGAAATTCATGGCGGTCATGTCTAATATTGGCGTGACCGCCATAAATTTCGGGCTTAGGGCCAGCAGATAATACAAAGCTGGCCCTAACCTCTTTATTACCCAGCGTGCCACCGCCACCAGGGCCGCTGGAAGAGCGGGGTTCAGCGCCAGAGGATGGCGCTTCAATGAACGCGCCATCTTCTGGGGCGGCTGCGGGCTGCAATTTGCAACGGGGGGTCCCTGCGCTGTGGATTCCAGCCCCCAGCTGCTTAGCTGTACCTGGCTAGACATAGAAATTGCGCGGAGCCCCACGCATTTTTTTTAATTATTTCATGAAATTCATAAAAAAAAAGGGCTCCCCTATATTCTTGTGTCTGGCCAGGTACAAATAGGCACCTGGGGGTTGGGAGCAGCCCGTCGCTGCCTGCTGGATCCGGCTGGTTCCAGAAATACGGCGAAGACCATGTAATTTTTTTTCTGAAAAATCAATAAAACAATCCTAAAAAAGGGACTGCATCTTTAATAATAAAAGAAAACAAACGAAGTAATCCATAGCACCTACGCCAGGACTATAGGAAAAGGCCTACAGAAAATTCTGATGGGACATATTCCCTGAATGGATCCTCTTTGATACATATTTATCGCTTTTAATATTGTTTTTTATATAGTACATGGCAGCACGAGAAATCAATAAAATATTGTTTTAATTTTTAATGAATAGGGATTTTTATTATATTTGTGGTAAATGTAGCTGTTTATAATAAGAGCAATAACTTACAAAATATCGATGTAAGGCATTTCTAGCGATTCCTATAATGTATTAATATTTTGTTTCTGACAACATTACTTAAACTATTGTTTTCTGTTAAGTGCATAGGCACAGATATTACTTTTACGTACCGTTGGTATTAAGTTTGATTGATATCAAGTTTGATGAACCTAATATCTTCATAGCCATAGGTACAGATCTACCTGCTAGTATAAATTAAGTCCCCCCTTTACATATCTCTAGCTCCCATGGGACATTGAGAGAGAGAGGGTGAATGACAAGGCGCGGGGCACTAAAAACAAGTCTCTGCTAGCCAGTTTTGTTTGCTTTGCAGTTGTCAGAAATAGTGTTATCTAGATCTGTGATATATCTTGCAATATGTTGTGTATATAATTCTGTTGTTATTTTTTGAGAACTTGGCACTTATCACAATGCGGTGTGGTGATTTTTAATTAATTTGTATTTTTTTACGGGGATTTTTTGATTCTTGTGTTTATGAGCACTAGTGATGAGCGAGTACTAAAATGTTCGGGTGCTCGAAGCTCGAGCCGAGCATCCCGAGATACTCGTGTACTCGGCCCGAGTAACGAGCCCAATGTTATCCTATGGGAGACACGAGTATTTTTATGAAATGACTGCCGGCAGCAAGGAAAAAGCCTAAAAATGTCACAAAAGTCTCAGAAGAGTGCTGAAATGACATGGCAACACCATGGGGAAGACCCCTGGAAGCATTTCTCACTCAAAAGTCACAGCTGTGAACAATCTTGTCCGAGTTTCACGCCAATTTTACGGAGTCTCCAGAAAACCTTCCAAAATGACACCAAAATGAATATTTAGGGTGGAAATGTTAAGGGCACATACCCAATAGTGAGATACAGCTGGTGTATGTTACTTTTTGTGATTACATGAAACATTTTACGTGAAAACATTGTGCGGCACTCCGATGACCCTGAGAAGAGACGAACATGAAGCCCTATCTTGAAATAATGTGCCCATTTTGAGGAACTGGGTGTATTGTAGTATCTTCCTTTGCCAGGGCAGTCCAAAATTGGGAGGTTCACAAATGCCCCTGGATACAGACATGCAGGAGGGCCTGTAACCCTCAAGTGGGTGTATTGTAGTATAGCCCTTTGGTCAGGGCAGCCAAAAATTGGGAGGTTCAACAATGACCCATGCATACAGACATGTAGTAGGGCCTGTAACCCTCAAATGGGTGTATTTTAGCCTAGGCCTTTGGCCAGGGCAGCCAAAAATTGGGAGGTTCAACAATGACCCATGCATTCAGACATGTAGTAGGGCCTGTAACCCTCAAGTGGGTGTATTGTAGTATAGCCCTTTGGTCAGGGCAGCCAAAAATTGGGAGGCTCCTCTTTGTCCCTGGATAGAGACGTGCAGGAGGGCCTGTTAACAAGAACTGGGTGTATTGTAGTATAGCCCTTTGGTCGGGGCAGCCAAAAATTGGGAGGTTCAACAATGACCCATGCTTACAGACATGTAGTAGGGCCTGTAACCCTCAAGTGGGTGTATTGTAGTATAGCCCTTTGGTCAGGGCAGCCAAAAATTGGGAGGTTCAACAATGATCCATGCTTACAGACATGTAGTAGGGCCTGTAACCCTCAAGTGGGTGTATTGTAGTATAGCCCTTTGGTCAGGGCAGCCAAAAATTGGGAGGCTCCTCTTTGTCCCTGGATAGAGACGTGCAGGAGGGCCTGTTAACAAGAACTGGGTGTATTGTAGTATAGCCCTTTGGTCAGGGCAGCCAAAAATTGGGAGGTTCAACAATGACCCATGCTTACAGACATGTAGTAGGGCCTGTAACCCTCAAGTGGGTGTATTGTAGTATAGCCCTTTGGTCAGGGCAGCCAAAAATTGGGAGGTTCAACAATGATCCATGCTTACAGACATGTAGTAGGGCCTGTAACCCTCAAGTGGGTGTATTGTAGTATAGCCCTTTGGTCAGGGCAGCCAAAAATTGGGAGGCTCCTCTTTGTCCCTGGATAGAGACGTGCAGGAGGGCCTGTTAACAAGAACTGGGTGTATTGTAGTATAGCCCTTTGGTCAGGGCAGCCAAAAATTGGGAGGTTCAACAATGACCCATGCTTACAGACATGTAGTAGGGCCTGTAACCCTCAAGTGGGTGTATTGTAGTATAGCCCTTTGGTCAGGGCAGCCAAAAATTGGGAGGCTCCTCTTTGTCCCTGGATAGAGACGTGCAGGAGGGCCTGTTAACAAGAACTGGGTGTATTGTAGTATAGCCCTTTGGTCAGGGCAGCCAAAAATTGGGATGTTCAACAATGACCCATGCTTACAGACATGTAGTAGGGCCTGTAACCCTCAAGTGGGTGTATTGTAGTATAGCCCTTTGGTCAGGGCAGCCAAAAATTGGGAGGTTCAACAATGACCCATGCTTACAGACATGTAGTAGGGCCTGTAACCCTCAAGTGGGTGTATTGTAGTATAGCCCTTTGGTCAGGGCAGCAAAAAATTGGGAGGTTCAACAATGACCCATGCTTACAGACATGTAGTAGGGCCTGTAACCCTCAAGTGGGTGTATTGTAGTATAGCCCTTTGGTCAGGGCAGCCAAAAATTGGGAGGCTCCTCTTTGTCCCTGGATAGAGACGTGCAGGAGGGCCTGTTAACAAGAACTGGGTGTATTGTAGTATAGCCCTTTGGTCAGGGCAGCCAAAAATTTGGAGGTTCAACAATGACCCATGCTTACAGACATGTAGTAAGGCCTGTAACCCTCAAGTGGGTGTATTGTAGTATAGCCCTTTGGTCAGGGCAGCCAAAAATTGGGAGGTTCAACAATGACCCATGCTTACAGACATGTAGTAGGGCCTGTAACCCTCAAGTGGGTGTATTGTAGTATAGCCCTTTGGTCAGGGCAGCCAAAAATTGGGAGGCTCCTCTTTGTGCCTGGATAGAGACGTGTAGGAGTGCCTAAAAACATTTTTCCCATTGAAAAGGAGCGTGTCTCCTGTCGTTGTAATGCCCATTGTAACAGAATGGGCTAAAAAATTTACCACTGCGGGTATACCTCAAACAAAAGCCTAAGTATTGTAACGGTCATCATGGTGTCACATGAGGAGAAGGAGGAGCAGTCCAGCGATTAGCCAAAGTCCGGAAGTGTGTACCCATGGGTGAGTGGAGGTACATGTCAAATTCAAATAACAAAATTTAATTCAGTTGTCATTTGCTGGTGGTGTGGTGAAGTCTGGCCCAATCCAACCCTTGTTCATCTTGATCAGAGTCAGCCTGTCCGCATTTTCAGTTGACAGGCGGGTGCGTTTATCAGTGATGATTCCACCTGCAGCACTGAAAACACGCTCTGATAAAACGCTAGCGGCAGGGCAGGCCAGGACTTCCAAGGCGTAGAGAGCCAATTCATGCCACGTGTCGAGCTTGGAGACCCAATAATTGAAAGGCACCGAGGAATCTCGCAGTACAGGTGGTCGATCTGCAAGGTACTCCTTCAGCAACTGCCCAAACTTAGCATTTCTGGTGGCACTACCCCGCACCTCAGGGGCTGTGGTACGTGAGGGGCTGAGAAAACTGTCCCACATCGTAAAGACAGTTCCCCTGCCTCTGGCGGATTGGACTTGTGCCCCTCTCGGCCGTACGCCTTGGTTGTCCATCGAATCCTGAGCTATGCCGCTAGCGTTTTGGGAGGGGAATGATTTGACAACTTCCGTGACTATGGCCCTGTGGAACTGCTGCATTTTGGCTGACCTCTCCGCCTCAGGAATGAGAGACATAAAGTTCTCCTTGTAGCGTGGGTCTAAGAGTGTTGCCAACCAGTACTGATTGTCGGCCAAGATGTTCTGAACGCGAGGGTCACGAGACAGGCAGCTTACCATAAAGTCAGCCATGTGCGCCAGACTCTTAACAGCCATCACATCAGTATCCAGACCAACACGATGACTGAGCATGCTGTCCTCCTCCTCCTCCTCCTCATCTCCCCTGTCCTCTGGCCAGCTTCGCTGAATCGAGGGTATGACTGGTGTGCATGTCATATCCCCAATTTGGCCTGAGAGTTGCTCCATGTCTTCATCCTCCTCCTCCTCGTCATAGTCCTCCACTACACGTTGTGATGACATGAGGCTGGGCTGTGTGTTTTCACCCACACCCACTACAGTTTCTTGCTCTAAGTCATCGCGCTCGGCCTGCAATGCATCCTCTTTTATTTTCAGCAGAGACCGTTTTAGAAGGCAGAGTAGTGGTATGGTGACGCTAATAATGGCGTCATCGCCGCTCACCATCTTGGTGGAGTCCTCAAAGTTTTGGAGGACAGTGCATAGGTCCGACATCCATCTCCACTCCTCAGGTGTTATGTGTGGAGTTTGACCCATTTCCCGACGGCTTAGGTGATGCAGGTAGTCCACAACTGCCCTCTTCTGCTCACATATCCTGACCAACATGTGCAGCGTTGAATTCCAACGCGTGGGGACATCACACACCAGTCTGTGGGCCGGAAGACGCAAACGGCGCTGAAAGCTGGCAAGGCCGGCTGAAGCAGCAGGTGACTTGCGAAAATGTGCAGACAGACGCCGAACTTTTACCAGCAGGTCAGACACCTCCGGGTATGACTTCACAAACCTCTGAACCACCAGGTTGAGCACATGGGCCACGCATGGAACATGCGTCAGCTGCCCTCGCCTCAAAGCTGCCACCAGGTTCCGGCCATTGTCACACACGACCTTTCCTGGCTTTAGGTTCAGAGGTGTGAGCCAGTGATCTGCCTGCTGTTTCAGAGCTGTCCACACCTCTTCTGCATTTGTCCCCTATGCAGACTAGCTTCAGCACAGCCTGTTGCCGCTTTGCAGAGGCAGTGCTGCAGTGCTTCCAGCTTGGGACTGGTGTGGAGGGTACAGTGGATGAGGATGCGCAGGAGGAGGAGGCTGAAGAGCATGACATTCCGGAGCTGTAGAGTGTCGGTGAAACCCTGACAGAGGTAGGGCCTGCTATCCTTGGTGTGGGAAGGACGTGTTCCGTCCCTCGCTCAGACTGGGTCCCAGCCTCCACAATATTAATCCAGTGTGCCGTCAAGGAGATGTAGCGGCCTTGCCCACAAGCACTTGTCCACGTGTCTATGGTTAGGTGGACTTTGGCTGAAACAGCATTGTTCAGGGCACGTGTGATGCTGTTGGACACGTGGTTATGCAATGCGGGGACGGCACATCTGGAGAAATAGTGTCGGCTGGGGACCGAGTAACGTGGGACAGCATACGCCATCAGGTCGCGGAATGCGTCCGTCTTCACCAGACGGAAAGGCAACATTTCTAGCGCTATGAGTCGCGAAATGTGATCATTCAGGACTGTGGCATGTGGGGCATTGGCAGCGTATTTGCGCCTGCGTTCAAATGTTTGCTGAATGGATAATTGAACGCTGCGCTGGGACAAGGACGTGCTTGATGGTGGTGTAATTTTGTGTGGGCAACTTCAGGTGCAGGGCCGGAGGCTTGTTCGCGGCCAGCATGGACAGGGGATTGGCTCGCATGCACAACAGGCGAAGATGTAGCAGTGACATCAGCACGCACCGCTCCTCGACTCTGTGGTACTTCCCACAAAGTCGGGTGCTTGGCTGACATGTGCCTGATCATGCTGGTGGTGGTCAGGCTGCTAGTTTTCGTACCCCTGCTGATAGTGGTATGGCAGGTGTGGCAAATGGCCTTTTTAGAGTCTTCTGGAGCCAACTTAAAAAACTCCCAGACTCGGGAAGACCGAACAATTGCACAGGCACCTTGAGTCGTGTTGTTGTTCCGGGGAACGGTTGCCTGCCTTCTGCCTGCGGACGCAACCCTGCTTCGTACTGCCTGTTGGGATGCTACGCCTCTCTCCCCCTGTGCACTGCTGTCCTCGCTCTGCATATCCTCCTGCCATGTTGGGTCAGCTACTGGATCATCCACCACGTCGTCTTCCTCTCTTCCGCACCCTGATCCTCCTCCTGACTTCCTGGCAATTGTGTCTCATCATCGTCCACCCCTTGTTGAGACACTTTGACAACGTTCCGTTCGTCATAACGTGGCTGCTCAAATATTTGGGCATCTGTACATACCATCTCCTCATGACCCACTTCAAGAGGAGGTGGCGACAGGCCAGATTCTGCAAATGGATACATGAACAGCTCTTCCGAGTGTCCTAGTGTGGGATCAGTAATGTCCGTGGACGTGTACTCGGCCAGGTGGTAGGAAGGAGGATCAGGTTGGGAAATGTGCGTTGCAGTATCACGGCTACTGACAGTTGACCGTGTGGAAGACAGGGTGTTTGTGGAGGTGCCCATCTGACTTGAAGCATTATCCGCTATCCAAGTAACAACCTGTTGACACTGGTCTTGGTTCAACAGTGGTGTACTGCTGCGGGCCCCAAGAATTTGGGACAGGACGTTAGAGCGAGGAGATGTGGCCCTTTGTTGTTGCGAAATTAGTGCTTGCACACGACCTCGGCCTCTGCCTGCACCACCATCATGTCCACTTCCTTGTTCCTTGCCAATGCCCTTGCCAACGCCTTTGCACATTTTGCCTGTATACAGCGACAACTGTCTAGTGACTGTTGAGGTCACAGGAGATTAGGATTTTAGTTCCCTAACCTGTATAAAGGTATGACGTACAACAGTGTGGTGACTGTTGAGATGACAAGAGTTAGGATTTTAGTTCCCTAACCTCTTTAAAGGTATGACGTACAACAGTGTGGTGACTGTTGAGATGACAAGAGTTAGGATTTTAGTTCCCTAACCTGTAAAAAGGTATGACGTACAACAGTGTGGTGACTGTTGAGATGACAAGAGTTAGGATTTTAGTTCCCTAACCTCTTTAAAGGTATTACGTACAACAGTGTGGTGACTGTTGAGATGACAAGAGTTAGGATTTTAGTTCCCTAACCTGTAAAAAGGTATGACGTACAACAGTGTGGTGACTGTTGAGATGACAAGAGTTAGGATTTTAGTTCCCTAACCTCTTTAAAGGTATGACGTACAACAGTGTGGTGACTGTTGAGATGACAAGAGTTAGGATTTTAGTTCCCTAACCTGTAAAAAGGTATGACGTACAACAGTGTGGTGACTGTTGAGATGACAAGAGTTAGGATTTTAGTTCCCTAACCTCTTTAAAGGTATGACGTACAACAGTGTGGTGACTGTTGAGATGACAAGAGTTAGGATTTTAGTTCCCTAACCTGTATTAAGGTAGTACGTACACCTGTCTGGTGTCTGTTGAGATGACAAGAGTTAGGATTTTAGTTCCCTAACCTGTATTAAGGTAGTACGTACACATGTCTGGTGACTGTAATGGTTTCAGGAGACGATTTTAGTCCCTAACCTGTATTAAGGTAGTACGTACACCTGTCTGGTGTCTGTTGAGATGACAAGAGTTAGGATTTTAGTTCCCTAACCTGTATTAAGGTAGTACGTACACCTGTCTGGTGACTGTTGAGATGACAAGAGTTAGGATTTTAGTTCCCTAACCTGTATTAAGGTAGTACGTACACCTGTCTGGTGACTGTAATGGTTTCAGGAGACGATTTTAGTCCCTAACCTGTATTAAGGTAGTACGTACACCTGTCTGGTGACTGTTGAGATGACAAGAGTTAGGATTTTAGTTCCCTAACCTGTATTAAGGTAGTACGTACACCTGTCTGGTGACTGTTGAGATGACAAGAGTTAGGATTTTAGTTCCCTAACCTGTATTAAGGTAGTACGTACACCTGTCTTGTGACTGTAATGGTTTCAGGAGATGATTTTAGTCCCTAACCTGTATTAAGGTAGTACGTACACCTGTCTGGTGACTGTTGAGATGACAAGAGTTAGGATTTTAGTTCCCTAACCTGTATTAAGGTAGTACGTACACCTGTCTGGTGACTGTAATGGTTTCAGGAGACGATTTTAGTCCCTAACCTGTATTAAGGTAGTACGTACACCTGTCTGGTGACTGTTGAGATGACAAGAGTTAGGATTTTAGTTCCCTAACCTGTATTAAGGTAGTACGTACACCTGTCTGGTGACTGTTGAGATGACAAGAGTTAGGATTTTAGTTCCCTAACCTGTATTAAGGTAGTACGTACACCTGTCTGGTGACTGTAATGGTTTCAGGAGAGGATTTTAGTCCCTAACCTGTATTAAGGTAGTACATACACCTGTCTGGTGACTGTAATGGTTTCAGGAGACGATTTTAGTCCCTAACCTGTATTAAGGTAGTAAGTACAAGAGTGTGGTGACTCTAATGGTCACAGAAAAGCTTGGATTCCAATCTGTATCACCCTGCCTATATCCTCCTAGATTAGTCCTGAGAAGGACTGTTCTGGTCACTGGAAAGCTTGGACTCCGATCTGGATCACCCTGCCTATATCCTCCTAGATTAGTCCTGAGAAGGACTGTTGTGGTCAGCAGCAGCAGTTTGCAGCCCTGCTCCGGATCTACCTGTAAGGGCCGCAAATCTGTCCCTAAGCAGCAGCAGACACTCTCCCTACACTCACTGTCTGGAAGGCTGTGTGCCGAGCACAGCGCGCCGGGAGTTATAAAGGCTCGGTGACGCTGTGCAGGCCGGCCAATCACTGCTATGCCACAACTAACAGGGCTGTGGCATTGCAGTGGTCTGCCAGCCAATCCCTGCACGTGGGCTGATTCTCAAAAGAGCGCCAACATGCAGAGATGACGACCACGAGCACAGCACGAGTATCGCGAGATTACTCGGTGCTCGGCGAGTCGCCCGAGTACAGTGATACTCGTGCGAGTACCGAGTAGTGGCGAGCATGCTCGCTCATCACTAATCAGCACTCTTGGCTCAGCTTCATCTGTGCTACCTGTTGTGCTTGTTTGTCTGTCATCCTGCACACTCTGCTGTGCTGATCCTCGCTGATCCAAGACCTGCTCTGCTGCACCATCAGCTCTAGTCAACCAAGCCCAAGATCATGTGAGCACTTAACAGGGTAATTTTTCAGGTGATTAAATAATTTATGCATAAAAAGTATGCATGTGTTCTCAATAGGCAGAAGAAAATTGAATGCCCTGGTGAAGGGGCCATTAGAACCCAGAAACACATAGACAAATAAACCAAAGCCTTTATACAAAGTTCAATGCCTCCTGGATTCTGATGTCCTGTGTAGTCTAGCAGCACAATGTGGCGCCCCTGCGACCAGGAGGCCACAAAGGGAACTGCAGCCAGGAAGGTAGGAACGACAATTGCACCCCAACACCCTCACAGGTAGCCCACACAACCAATAGAGAGCAGCAGCTCGGGAACTCTAGGCAGGCAAGGGGTGGTGGGTTTAGAGACAGTGGGTGGGCCGACAAGCAGGTCAGGTGACAGAGGGTAGATATAGAGCAGGGGGAGGAGAAAGGAGTCAGTAGGCCGGTGTAGGCTGAGATGCAAAGACAGAAGCACATGTCCTGGAAGAGTGGGGTGGAAGGAACGCAGAATCTGGAGAGCCAGTGCGAGCCACAGAGAGAAAGCCTATCCGGAGCAAGCACCCCAGGAGTGTGAGGGACGAGAGGACCAGTGATACTGGGTCTTAGAAACACGGCTGAGACGGCAGACTGCAGGTGGAGTAGCCCTCCTATTGGACCCAAAGACACGGTTAGAAGGAGCCTGGTAGAACCTCACCCAAGAGGACTATTGGAGGCTAGGCTAGTAGCAGACTGTTGGCTCTGGAGGGGACCGTTGATCCACCCGGTATCCCCAGACAACCGACTGGGAACTCTAATTTCACGGTAGGGTTCCCACCCCAAAGGACGGGTAGCTCAGTGGCGACCACGAGAGCCCACAGGGGTCCGAGCCACCGCCATACCATCCGGAGACACGCACAACAAGTGAGAGAGAGCATCAGAGCCTGGAATGGACAGAGAACGAGTGAGGGGTCATAGAAAGGAACAACCTGGCTGCAGGGAGTAAAGAGACCCGGAGGGAGAGTGATGCCCGTGTAAAGACTGTGAAATGTGATTGTGAACTGTAACTGAGAAGCTGAGAAGTAAACACGGTGAACCCTGGCTCTGACTCACTCGCATGATTCTGCCTGCACATGATTCCCTCCAAACAGGTCTGCAGAAGATTACAACCTGGAGAGCCACAGCCTGTCAGCTCTGAACGCTGAAGGAGGATTTCTGCAGCATCAGGACAGTAAGTGCACTGCACCCAGCACCAGCCAGCATCATACCCTACACTATAGACTTTATCATCACTGCCCCGGGGAACCTAGTTCTACCTGCAGAGAACTATTCCATCTTAGCTACCATCACAACATCCCCGGAGGTTCTGCAGCAGCGGTGGTCCCACTACTGACCACACACAGTGGGTGGCGTCCCGACTGACATTCTCCCCTGTAAATACCCCTTTATTATTGCCAGGGCCCGGGACACGGTCCGGACCAGGACCACCCGTGACATCCCCAGTAGCCGACCCGATCCGGTACCGAGTACCCCGCCCCAATGGGCTCGACAACAATCTTTAACCCTGCTGGGGACTGCTGCAGCTATGGATTGCTTTCATAGTGGTTGTGACTCATCACAACCACGAAAGGTGAGCCTTGTCACTGAGATTTTTATATATATTTCTCCTAGATAAGATCCTATTGCGCTTTTTTACTCCAGTCTCTTTAGTTGGTCTGAACCCTTTTAAGCATGCCCTGAAAATGTCCCCAAACACAATATGGGAATGGCTCAAATTTTTCTCAGTGGTTTGCCTTTTGTGTAAACCCAACCTCTTTATAACCTGAGACGACCCCTGAATTTGGCAGGATTATTTTTGAAAAACCTGGACATTCCCAGCATATTACCGACTGTGAGAATGTGTAACTGAGGCTCCAACCATGAGGTCTAATACCGGTCTACTAAGCAGCAGAGGAGTTTTTGGCACTAAATCTAAATGCTTCACCTGCACTCTCTTGATAGAAGGTGGTATATTGTTTTTCCAGGTTTCTATGTTAGGATGACAGTGATACCTCAGTTTTCGTTGACATCGGTTATCATCGGTTTCTGATTACAACGTAAACTGTGCCTTGGTTTTCGTTGGTTTTCGCTGATACATCGCTGCTAATTTTGCAATACAAAATGGTGTCCTTCATGATTCCCCTTACAAAAAAATAATATGTGCACCCATCTCTCCCTTACGTACGTCAAAAAGAGTGTTTATAAAAATACACTACCAAGTTAAATGTTGATTCATTCATTACATTCGTATTTCATATTCATTTTATAGTCATTTCAGAGTGTTTCTCCTAATATCTGCTATCTTTATTCTCTATAAACTGTTCTTGCTATGTACTTTGGAATGTCTAAAATGAATGTTACATTCTTTTCTATGGAAATCATTGCCTTGGTTTTCATCAGCTTCATTTTTCGTCGATAGTTTTCGGATGGATTATCACTGAAAGCCGAGGTATCACTGTATTAGAACTTTTAGATATTTTTGTAATCTTGCGTTGCAATTTGACTGTGGTTAAAATAACTCCAAAATTCACTTTGATGATGGTTTAAGCCCTCTGCCAACCTCACGGTGCTCTCATTCGGGTGGGTTCTCCCAATAACACATTATTTTTATAACAGCACGTTCACATCTCCTTCTAGCCTCCATCTCCATACTGCAAATAATACTGCTAGGGACCTAGCACATATTTTATAGCCATTTTAATCCAAGGATCCTGTAAATATACATTACGTTGAGTGACTCGGATATTTAATACCTGCCATGTCTTAAACACTCACACAGTTGGAATGACAAAGCATTAAACTCCCTAATTGGGGAAACATAACTTGCAGAGAAGGCCTGAGCTTTCCCATACTTATCCGCTTCCCATAGCTGGGATGTGAGGCACTGTGCTCTGTACCAGGCAGTGCCCTGTGCTAGACTCATCTGATTAATGTTTGTTAAGAACATAAAAGCTGCCGGGGATGGATTCTTACATTCCTAAGAAAAAGACAAGATGTAACAGGCTATCACACTTATGGTGGAGCTAGCGGACAGCTGACACAACAAGCTGCGTAATTAAAGGAGAAAAGAAAAACAAGCAGTGGCCACTTTATAAATGCATTACTATATCCTGCATTAATTATTTACAGGAAATGGAGAAGAACTGCAGTGCGCTGCCTGTACATTATAGCCAAGACGTCTCAGCAGACTGCAGATATTCAGTGGTCTACTAATTCTGATACAGATGCATATGGCAGGTGAAATAAGTATTGAACATGTCACCAATATTTTTCTGAAGGTGATATTGACATGAATTTCTCACCAGACATCAGTAACAACTAGTGATGGGCAAACCCCAACTGTAACGTTCGGGGTCCGTACCATGTTGGGGCACACACACAACACGAACACAGACTTCTCTGAGAAGTCTGTGTTACTGTTCGGGTTTGGCTGGGGGCTGTAAAAATTAAACAGTGATTAAACATCAGCATCATTCTTACCGGGGTCTGCGCGCTTGTACTTCTGAGCCACTCATTAACTTATTTATTCACTACACTGTATATGCTAAAATCAATGTGTTTCTTCCAGGCTACTGCACTTACTCCTCGGCCAAACACAGACAACCACTTTCTGTTGCGCCCCACACCCATTGTGTCGGCAGCGGGGTCACATGGGTTCACTGGCGCAGGGAGACCTCAGTGACTCAGTGAGTGACATCACCGCGGCAGTCATTATGACCGCAGAGACTGCAACAAGAAGATGCTTGTTCCATCGCTGCAACCTCTGGATGAAGCAGAGATAGAATCGTATGCTTGGTGGGACCATTGTTGTGGATTATTGTCGGAGGATATGTGTAGAGTTAATAAATGAGGATTGTCTGTGTGATTTATTTCAAATAAAGGATTTTTTCCTGTGTCATGTGTTTTTAAACTATTTACTCACAGTATTGATAACAGGAGGGTCTCATGACAAGTCAATATTCAGCTGTCATTAACCCCTTCTGGATGAGCTGGGTAAAGCACCAAGAATTGGCGCTTCAAATGAATGTGCCAATTTTCTTGACATGTGAGGGCTGTTATTCTGTAGCCTCTGGGTTCAATAACTATGGGCTTCACCATGCTGAAAATACCAGCCCCAGGCTGGCTGTTATATTACCATGGCTGGCAATCAAAAATAATGCAAAGCCCACACATTTATTTTTATTTATATATTTATTTATTTATTTGAATAATTAAAAAAAAATTATAATAGGCTTACCTATATTTTTGATTGCCAGCCAAGGTAAAGCCAGGCAGCTGGGGGTGGCAGTCCATTACTGTCTGCTTTATCTGTGCTGAGATAAAAAAAAACAGCAAAGCCCTACGTCATTTTTTTAATATTTTTTTTTTTCACTACTATGATGTCATGTTTGTTGTCCATGGCAAGAAGTCACAGACGCCGGCACAATGGGTGAGGGGCGCAACAGCCAATTACAGACGCTGTGAAAGAGAGTGGGTGTCTGTGATTGGCTGTTAAAGCCAGTGTAGTAACCTCGAAGCAGCCTATACTTTCTAGCATTCTATGATTAAGGGCACAACAGCACCAGAAAAGCGTTAGTTGTAGCCGAACACTGTGACTGTCTTCCATCTTCTGATCTTGGATTATTAATAAAAAAGCATGCATGGATTTTACATATGTTGGTATGAAGTTCTGTAATTTCCTATACATTTTTTGGATGTTATATTTAAACAAAAGTGAAGGACATGCACCTGCCACAATGTCAAAGCTGAAGTTTTGCGTTGGAGTCTGCAGTGTGGTGAGCTCTTATTCTTATGTATACACCCTAGCATCTACCATGCAATGAATAAATTAGAAAGTTAATGAGCGACCCTGGCAGCTCAAGCGCACGGACCATGTGAAGTATGATGCTGATGTTTGCTTCTTTTTACAGCATCTCAGCCCCCTTGCCACCATTTCATAACTTTAAAGTCCGTGTTCGGGGTTTGGACTCAAGTTCGGGTGAAGTACGATCCCGAACCGGGACTTTAAAAAAAGTCCAAACCTTAAGTTCGGCGGGTTTGCCCATCACTAGTAACAACCCATCCAATCCACACAGGCAATGAAATCAAACCATAGATGTCCATAAATAAGTTATGCATAATAATGAGAAATGACACAGGGAAAAAGTATTGAACACGCTTATTGAAACTTATTTAATACTTCATACAAAACTCTTTGTTGATGAAGAAGCTTCAAGACGCCTCCTTCTATGGAGACACTAGTGTCCTGCATTGCTCCGGTGTGATTTTGGCCCATTTTTCCACACAAACACTTTTCAAATCTTTTAGTTATCGTGGATCCTTCTATGAACTCTGAGGTTTAGTTCATTCCATATATTTTCTATTGGATTCAGGTTCTGTGATTGGCTGGGGTATTCTAGAAGCTTTATTTTCTTTCTCTGGAACCAATTGAGAGTTTCCTTGACTGTGTATTTGAGATCATTGTTTTGAAGAAATTTCCACCATCGTTTCATCTTCATCATCCTAGTAAATGGCAGCAGATTTTTATCAAGAATGTCTTGAAATATTTGTCCATTCATCCTTCATTAATGATATGAAGTTTGTCAATGTGGTATACTAAAAAACTGTCCTACACTGTTACGAATTTGCCAACAAACCTGGCAGTTCTCTAGCACCCCTCCTATGCTCAGGACAGTCAGGGAACTGACAGAAGATAAGGGAGGTATTGCAGCTGCCCAGTAAGTGCTGGTCTTTTAAGGCGTCCTCAGTGAGAGTGGCATATGCCTTCCAGTCCCAGGCCAGAAGAACAGGGGCGTAACTACAATAGGTGCAGGGGTTGCGATCGCACCCGGGCCCTGCAGCCTAGGGGGCCCAAAAAGTCCCTTTGGCCTATGGAAAAGACTAATACTATTAAAGAGTTGCAATAATTGGGGGCCCCGTTGGAGCTTTCGCACCGGGGCCCCTGGAGCCTAGGGGGCCCAAAAAGTCCCTTTGGCCTATGGAAAAGACTAATACTATTAAAGAGTTGCAATAATTGGGGGCCCCGTTGGAGCTTTCGCACCGGGGCCCCTGGGCCTGAAGTTACGCCACTGCAGAAGAACATATAATAACCACCACCCAGTCACTGATAGAGGTCCTAATATATATTATATATATATATATATATAAATGAGTTATGCAGATATTACAGATGTTACAGTCATATATACAAATAAAAGATAAATGAGGTACACATAGATATGCAGACAAATGTAGTGCAGTTAGTTCCTTGATGCTTGCGACCACATGGGGCAGTGTAGAGTCACAAGTCCTCCTAACACGTGACGAGACGAGTCCCCCTTGAAGAATCGCACGCTGAAATATAGTCAACGTCAGCGCCACCCACTGACCTCCCTGATATGGGCTGTTTTTTTCATACCTAGAGATGGCTATGACACTGCAGCCTTTCCCATAACTCTGCCTGGAAGCATTGTGGGTGGAAGATAATGCTCTCATATTTTCGGTTATGATAAGTTAGTGATATGAAGGTTACAGGAACCTGCCACTCCAAGAAACCATCAGAAGGAGGAGGATGTAGTGCACAATGCAGAATCCAAGAGAGATGGGGAGCAAATAGAGTGTGAAGCCCAACAATAATTTCTCACTGCCACTATGACCTATTGTGGTGGATAGTGGCATGATGATTATACCCATTGAATAAGGGCCCTTTCACATCAGCGGTAATTTGAAATCGCGGCAGATGCGGTGAAAAAAACGTATCTGCCGCGATTGCCGCATAGCCGCAGCATAACCGCTGCACTTGCGGCGCGGTTGCGGTAATCGCCATAGTAAGTATAGGGGGACTTGCGGCAGGTGCGGCAAGTGCGGTTTTGCACTTGCGGCAGGTGCGGCCGCGAAAAAAACCGCGGTCAGCTGCGTTTTTTTTTCGCGGCCGCACCTGCCGCAAGTGCAAAACCGCACTTGCCGCACCTGCCGCAAGTCCCCCTATACTTACTATGGCGATTACCGCAACCGCGCCGCAAGTGCAGCGGTTATGTGGTGGCTATGCGGCAATCGCGGCAGATGCGTTTTTTTTCACCGCATCTGCCGCGATTTCAAATTACCGCTGATGTGAAAGGGCCCTAAGACTCTAGCGGACCCTTCGCAGTTTGAATATTACATTTTAGAGCAAATATTTCCAATATGTATTTACTCTACATGACTGTAGCCTACGGCAAGGTGTTTTTAGCACATGTTAGTTTTACATTTTCTTTTGTATATCCTGGGCAGCTTTCTCTCAAATCTCTATAAAGTACAATTTAAGACAAAACCCTCAATCGCTTCTAACAGAACACATCAGTTGTATTGGGTACTAGCGCTAAAACCTCATATATCTTTTTTAATGCTAATTTTCCATTATATCTCTCCTGGCTGGATATACTTTGGTAAAATTGACTGAATAGTTAAAATATTAAAAGCACAGATGTTTCCCAGTGTACATCAATCATCTGGCTGTAACACATCAGATCCATGGGAGGATGAAGATGTCTACATCGCTGTGAAGTTCTCAAGGTATTTTTGAGCAACTGATCTCAGTTTCCATGGTAACCTCATTGATACAAATTATAAAGATGATTCCATCAACGGAACGGAGAAAGGGAGGCATGGGAAAAAGTCAGAGCGAGATGTCGTGTAATCAGAAGAACACGGGAAAGAAAAAAGGAAACAGATCAAAATAAATAGAGCAAATTGTTCTGAAAACAAGGATTAGACACGATCAGGAACAGGAGGCAATCATCATATGGGTCCATAGTATCTATATGTATCTAAGGTATCAGCTACTCAGGAAAGGGTGCTTTCACACTGGCAGTTTTGCCTGGATCAGGTGGATCCGGACAAAAAAACACATCTGTTGCAAGTGCCGCCTAACGGCATCACTTATGGCACACTTGTTGCAAGCCACATGCATCGTCTATGGGGCTTGCGGTAAGTGTGTGGCAGACGCGGCAAGTGCAGTTTTGGCAGTTGCGGCAGAAGTGGCCGCGAGAAAAAACACAGCTGACCGCGTTTTTTTTTCGTGGCCGCCTCTGCCGCAACTGCCGAAACCGCACTTGCCGCGTCTGCCACACACTTACCGCAAGCCCCATAGACAATGCATGTGGCTTGCCGCAAGTGTGCCATAAGTGATGCCGTTATTCGGGCAAAACTGCCAGTGTGAAAGCACCCAAACATAGTTTTGCATATTTTTTTGTGAACTGGCCATAAATGTGTGAGAATTTTTTCAGAAATGAAAATCTTTGCCCATGACCGGGCCATTCATAACTACGCCCTTTTCCCCCATTCAAGTTTCTATCCTACACTTCTAAAAAATGTTCTTTTTTGGATTTTGAAAACGCCTCCTTTATCCATGATAAATTGGACTTAATATTTATGTAATTGTTATATTTCCTTGAAATACATGTCTATTTTTTACATTTTTTTGTTGTTTATTTATTTAAGACCACACATGATCATGGGACTTTTATCAAGTCCTTATATTTCTTTTTTGTAGTTTTTTTCTGCTGATAGTAAATATGTATCTGTTTTTCAATTCTTTTGTATTCATTTTTTATCACCAAATACCACAAAAACACATTTTAAATTGCGTTATATAGAAATGATTTTTTTTATTGGAAATATTTTGTTGGGCTAGAAACAATGATTTGAACTTGCATCATCTCTTTTTGTGTTGTTTATTTATTTATGCTTTTTTTTGTCTTTTCGATTTATTTTTGTATTTATTTCACACATGATGCCCCCATAAGATCTGAAAACAACTTTGAATGGAATTTTAATATATTAATATGTTCTTTTTTTGATGATTTACCCTGTAACTGTGGTTAATTTATTGGCCCCAGTTATAGTGGAAATTCAGCCACCTGACTGTAGGCTGGTTTCACACCTCAGGTTTTTTCAAATCAGAATCCATTTTTTTGCCCATTCACTTTACTGCTATCAGGTAGAATCCTGTTGCTTCAGGTTGCTACATGACACCATTAAATGGTCAATGAGCAATTAAGGCTGGCTTCACACCACGGCGCAGTCTGGTCCGGGACTGTCCGGTGTAAACCAGAAATCCAAAAACCTAAATATCCAAATTAATTTGATGAAATGCAGTTCCAAACTTGCAAGTAACTTCCACCATGCTTCACTTTTGCCTGTGAACACTTATTATTGTGCTCATCTACAGACCTTCGGAGAGCAAACTGCCTTTTGTTGCAGTAAAATTTTGACATTTTAACTCATCAGCCCAGAGCACCCTCTGCCATTTTTCTGCACCCTTGTTTCTATGTTTTTGTGCATAGTCAAGAAGCTTGTGATTATTTTCAGGTCAAAAGCATGGCTTTTTATTTGCAATTCCTCAATAAAGACCACTTTTGGCTAGACATCGCTGAATACTAGAGAGGTATAGTTGGATCCCACTGGGTGCTACCAGTTCTCAGCTGATCTGATGGCATTGCTGGACATATTCCAATTTCAAAGGGAATTAAGGATGACGTGTTTTTCATCTGTTGCAATAAATTTCCTTGACCGGCCACTGTCTACAGACCTCAGAGTTTCCCATAACTTGGTGCTTCTCCAACAGAGCTTGAACAGTAAATCTTGAAACCCCAGACTGCTTTAAAATCTTTGCCTGGGAGAAGCCTTGCTAATGCAGTATAACTACCTTGTGTCTTGTTGCTGTGCTCAGTCTCGCCATAGTGTATGCCCTGCGACATGAAACTCTCTTCCACATCGTCACCTTTGTCACTATTTCCTATTGGATAGTGATATGATGGTTACACCCTTTGAATAGAACCTTTTTGGACCCTTGGCATTTTGAACACCAAAATTTATGTGGCCAATACATGTGAGACTTTTCCAATGTTTATTTACTCTGGATGAACTTAACCTAAGTCAAGGTTCTTTTAGCAAAAAGGTTGTTTTTTACAATTTCTTTTTTAGACCCTGGGAAACAGATTTGGTCTAGTCCTTATGCCTTTTTAAATCTCCTACACAGCTGTTTCTGTTTCAGTAAATGACTGTGTTTCAACTTATACAGTAGATACAAATGTTGAAAGTTATCATCTGTTTAATAGAATTAGTTACTCATACACCTTACTATAATATTACAAAATCGCTGAAGAATTGATTGACATTTTGAAGGCGCTGGATGGGTAAATTTATAAGAGTAGAATTGGATTCTACTCAAATTTTACAAAAATCCAGATCCTTTAGAATATTTGTTTTGTAATTCGTTTCTCACAAATTCAGCAAGGTGCGAGGTTTGCACTGAAACGCGTTGGTTTATGGTGGAATAAAGAAAGAGATGGAGGAAACAACCCATTTGGAGTACATTTATTAAAGCAGCAGTGCGGACCGCGAAAACCATTCCTGTTTTAACTTCAAATTCATCAAAATGGCAGCCAGCTGGCCTTGGAGGTCATTGTGTATCATGGGACACTGGCCATGTCTTAATGTTGTGACATCATGACATATGCAGCACACAGGGCATTTGAGGCCTGGTCACTCTCGTAAGTCCCATCCTAGAGTCAAGATTCCACAACAGCAGAAAAAAGAGCAATGGAAGAACAGATGTTGGGTAGCGAGCACCTGGGGCAGCCTGAACACTGAGGTGAGGTGAATAGGGTTTTTTTCTTAACATTGAATCATAGGATGGTAGAGTTGGAAGAGATCTCAAGGGCCATCAGTTCCAGGTCCATGCATATGCCAGTTTTCCTAAATCATCCCAGCTATATGTTTATCCAGCTTCTGCTTGAATACTTCCATTGATGGAGGCTCCCAACCTCCCGTGGCCACCGGTCCCACTCTCTGACTGCCCTCAGTGTCATAAGGTTTTTCCTAATGTCTAATATGTATCTCCTTCCATTTAGTTTCATCTCATTGTTTCTTGTACTTCCTTGTCCTCTGCAGCTTTCAGATATTTGTAGACTACTATTTAGTCTTCTTTCAGCCTTCATCTTAAATGTATTATGCTCATCGATCTGGAGAGACCTGAGAGTATAATAGAAAACATTCAATTTACAGAGAATAAGTTTTCTACAAATCAGATTTCAGGGTAAGATCTTTGCGATTTGGCAAATTTGAGTTTTGCCATATCCACTTATCTCTAGTAATTTGATTTAGAGTTCTCATTTGTTCATTCACATTTCATTATGTTAATTGATAAAATATTAACACTTCCATTTTTGAAAGCATTCTCAGGGGCCTTTCACATCAGCATTTTTGCTGATGTGCTGCAGATTCAGCAGATTTACCACATCTGACTGATCTGACGCCTAATGGCCGCACTTGGTACACCGATCCAGCAAGCCCCATATGGGGCTTGCAGTCACGTGCAGCAAGTGTGGCCTTGCCGGATTCAGCAGATCCAGCTTTTTTTTTCACAGCTGCTGCCAGATCCAGCAGCTCGCTCTTGCTGCACCTGACCGCAAGCCCCATAGAGAATGTATGGGGCTTGCCGGATCAGTGCTGCAAGTCAGTCGTTAGGCGGACGATCGGGCAGATGTGGCGCTATTTGCTAGATCGACTGAAAGCATCAGCAAACCGCTGATGTGAAAGGACCGTTATTTTGCAGGATTTGCAGGTTTTATTCCACCTTTACCTAAAGCTTTTACACAGTATTGTATACTGTATATAGGTGGAGTAACATCTGTCTATATAATTATCCTATCCCGTCATCCACTTCTTATGTCATGTTGACCCGACATTACCTGCTCTGATTGGTTGCACATTGGTCCAGTAGGTCAGTACCAGGCAAACTTGGGCAAATGTCAGTGCACAGTGGGGCTTGTGGAGCCCATAATGATAGAGGGAAAAATGGTCTAGTCAGGGGGTCAATTGTGATTCTATACCCCCAAGTGTCCCAAACCATCAAGAGGCTCATGCAATGTGTGAGATAATTCTATGTGGAATATCTGTATTATATATGAATTTATCTTTTTAGTCAAGATAGTAAAAGAAACTTGGAGAAAAATTGCTGACGACGAATGTATGCAATGTAATATGATTTATTCTAAAACTTACAGACAATCTCATTAAATCTAGGATCAATATTACAACATATATTTAGCCTTACCTGCCCCGATCTGTCTCCACCATACAGCCACTTATTCTTAAAAAGATTTTACTTTACAGAATGACAGAATCTTGGCAGAATGTTTCTTCCTGGAATCTCCGCAGTCTTGCATGTGTAATTTGCACCTTTAGTTCTATAATTATCTCTGCATGGAGTTGTTTCTGGGAGAAAGTAGGGCTGGTTATTAATAGAATTACTGCAAGAAATCCAAAATATACCCTCATCTACAGTATATGGAAAATAGAGTTTCCATTCACTAAAAAAAAACCTATTTTCGAGATTGGGCTCAACATTTGGCATCAACGATATCATGTGAAAAGGATTAAAAAACTATCACCGATAAGGGATCAAATAATGGAACCAGCAAGAGTGTTATGGCAGCCCGGAGGCAGGCAAGGAAACAAGGTGGTGGAAAGCTAAACAGAGTCTTAGGCTAGGGTCACACTTAAAACATGAATTGCGTTCACCGCATCCAGATCCGGATGCGGTGAACGCAATTGTCTTAATACATTCAGCAATCAGGGAACCAGATTGCTCAGGATGTGTAATCCTGAGCAATCCGGTTACCGGATAGTTTGCTCATCCCTGCGGGATGAGCAAACTGTTCTTAGTGTATTAAAAGCAGTAATTGTATTAATAAATCTTTATATATAATGTCTCTAGGGGGTGCCTAGTCCCCCTAGAGACCTTACACCTACTCAGGTGGGCTTATCCTGCTATAATCTGTTCTGTCCAAAAGAACCGGACTCCTCAGAGCCGTGCGCATGACCCACCAAACTGACCCCCCGCATCTTTAGACCTGTCCCTGCACCCCTCTTATCCTCATTTCTAGCCATCCCCTTTGCTGAAGAAAACAATGGTGTAAAGTAGAGAATAGAGGTCCTAAGCACCTCTTCCTGTGTGAGTTCTCTGTTTCTGTCCAAGTGTCCAAAGGCGGGCCTGTCTGCTGCACCCTCCACCTGCTTTGTAATTATGCACGCCCCCTCTCGTCTTGCTGCAGTGCTGAGAGCCTAGCCGCGTCATGAAAGGGGCATGGCTAAAATCGCGTCATACCCGTAGCCCCGTCCCTTTCATGACACGGCCAGGCTCTCAGCACTGCAGCCAGCCGAGAGGGGGCTTGCATAATTACAAAGCGGGCGGAGGGAGCAGCAGACAGCCCCGCCTTTGGAGACTTTTTCAGAAACAGAGAACTCACACAGGACGAGGTAAATATATCTGTTCTCTACTTTACAAAATCGTTTTCTTCAGCAAAAGGGATGGCTAGAAATGAGGATAAGATGGGGTGCAGGGACAGGTCTAAAGATGCGGGGAAGTCAGTTTGTGTGGTCATGCGCGCAGCTCTGAGGAGCCCGGCGCTTTTAGACAGAACAGATTATAGCAGTATAAGCCCACCTGAGTGGGTGTAAGGTCCCTAGGGGAACTGCACACCCCTAGAGACATTATACAAAGATTTATTTATTAAAATAATAGTTTTACTAAACACAGAGCACTTTGCTTATCCCGGCGGCAGCCGGGATAAGCAAAGTATATGTGGAAACCGCATTGCTCAGGATTACACATCCTGAGCAATCCGGTTCCCGCATTGCGGATGCTAAAACCGCTCTGAAAACTGCAGCCTGCATGGTTTTTCACACAGGCTGCAGAGACGGAGATGGAAACCGGATTGCTTGTGAAGCAATCCGGTTTTTAGCATTGGCTCCTATGGGGAGCATTTCTTGATCCGGTGTTGAGCTTTTTGAAAGCTCAAAGCCGGATCAGGTTTAAAAAAAACAAAAACGTAGATGTGACCCTGGCCTTAATGGTAAACTATCCTTAGACAATAATCTATCATTTAACAATGTTGGTAATGTTTTATTTTTTTTCATATCATGATCTTTTATAAAAAAAATTGTATCTTGCAATTTTCACACCGGCCACTGTTGTTTTGATTACACTCATACTTCCTGTCTTTTTAATCAGAGTTTACAGCAGTTTCTGTACCATCAGAGGCAGGATGACAATATCACCTCTATACACAGCTGATAACACAGGCTTCACCAATAGCAAAAGGCGATATCACTACTGACCCTGCTCCACTTCCCTTCATTTTTGCACCCGCTCATTACATGCTTTATTACAAAAAAATAAGGTCAGGATACAACCATTGTGGCTAATGTGCAAGTGAAACAAAAGAAAGTTTGGGTCTATGAAATAAACAGTGGCCAAATTGCCACTCATTTTCCTGCCTACCTCATCTTAACTCTCTACCATGGCGCTCCTGCCACAGGCATGTATAGCCATGCCGGCCACAGATCTCTTGGTTGCCTAATGTGTTTCATAATGCTAGACTGTTCTACTTCTTCCAGGGCTTCTATTGCTCGGTCCAAAATGCCTCACATCTGTCACATGTTGGCTGCTCTGCAGTCTGTATTTTAAATGTGGTTCATTTCCTTTAAGACATTTAGGCTTAATGTCAGTTGCTGCTGCTGTCTTTAGTCAGGTGATGAGGTTGACTATCCTCCTACATCCTTTAAATAGACCTATCACCTGATGTCATTATTAGAGTTTGTTCTCTGGCTAACCATTGCGCTGTGTGTTAGTAGTTCTCTGCTGCTGCAGAAGCTATTCCTGGAATCCTGGAAGACCCCTTTGCCCTGCCTTGGAGGGCTGCTGCTAATTCCATGTATACTTATTGTGCTTTCTCCTGTCTGTCTTTACCTATCTTTGTGTTTTATTATCTGCAGTGGCAAGGCTAGCAACCTTGCTGACCAATGCACTGGCCGTGTTACCTTAAGTCAAACACCAGGACTAGGCCCGTGATACCGGGAGGGGGGAAGGACCTGCTCAGAGTGTCTAGTCAGTGAAGGACAGACAAAGGCCAATATCAGGAGGTGTCCCCATCCCCCACTCCCTACTGTTAAATCCTTTCTTCCCCTTTTTACTATCCTGCTGTACTTTTATGTCGCGCCATGCTGCATACATTCTTTCTGTCCGTATGTGACAACATCTCTTTGCTTGTCCTAACTCTCTACCATACTTCTCCTGCCACAGCCATTGCACAGCAATACCAGCCACATATCTCCTGGTTGCCCACTGTACTTCACGGTGCTTGGCAGTACTACTGATGTTGGGAAATGTACTCTCTTGAGGATACACAAACATGAAATAGCTCCCAAAAAAAGGCTAATTTATCAAAAACGTTGGAGTCAACATGCCATAGCATCTTCAGTTTAAAACTCAGTACTCCTGTTTTGTGTATTTAAAAAAGGGGGATAATTTTTGGACTGTTTGAGAAAAAGCCTTTATAATTGCTTAATCACTTTGTAAACAAGTTGGAGACCCTCCAAAAACAGACAATTATTTTCTCCTAGTTGGGAAACAGTAACTTCATCATGTTCCAAACACTACACGTGTTTTGTCTCTTTAATTAAAAGTATCACTTTTCTGATTAGCAAGTGATAACAAACTTCTTGTTACTCCTCAACTTAGGGTTAATTTTGCACCCAACTGTGTGAAAATCCCCTGACTTCTTCCGTTTGTAGTGTCTGGAATATAAACAACAGCAAGACAGCCTTTAATCCCAACAAAGGGATAATTTTTGGACCATTTATACAATATAACTAGCCTATAATATCTGAAACTGCTGTGTGTGGTTTGATTGAAGAGGTTGCTGGTTACTTATCATCTGTTTTACCCTAGTCAAATAGGTTGAGATCATTTGGACAATAAAAGGCTGTGTTTACATTACAGATCTCAAAATGGGATCAATAGGCTTCAAGATGAATTGAGAGTATTGCACACATACTTTCAAGGCAATTAGAGATTTTTATTTATGTAAATCAAAACAAAATTTGGGGAGGAAATTCGCTGAAGCTGGCAAATTTGATTCTCAAAAGATCCACTCATTTCTAGACATAGACCTTTAAAAGTGGATGTGCACATGTTTTGTATAGAAGGAGGGCAAAGGAACCAAATCATTTTTTTTCTGCTTGGTGTGAAGAATCCATTGCAAATTTGTCAATGTTTTATTTGATTAAACCTGAGTGACATTGTGATTACCGTATATACTCGTGTATAAGCCGACCCGTGTATAAGCCGACCCCCCTACTTTTGCCCCCAAAACCTGGGAAAATCTATTGACTCGTGTATAAGCCGAGGGTGGACCCTAGCACAAGTATACAGCCCCCAGCAGTGTGGTATACAGCAGTCCCAGAGGTAGATACAGCAGCCCCAGTGGTAGTATACACGCAGCCCCAGTAGTATATACAGCCCCAGTGGTATATACAGCCCCAGTGGTAGTATACAGCAGCCCCAGTGGTAGTATACACGCAGCCCCAGTAGTATATACAGCCCCAGTGGTATATACAGCCCCAGTGGTAGTATACAGCAGCCCCAGTGGTAGTATACACGCAGCCCCAGTAGTATATACAGCCCAGTGGTATATACAGCCCCAGTGGTAGTATACAGCAGCCCCAGTGGTAGTATATATAGCCCCAGTGGTAGTATACAGGGCCCCAGCAATATATACAGCCCCAGTGGTATATACAGCCCCAGTGGTAGTATATACAGCCCCAGTGGTAGTAGATTGCAGCCCCAGCGGTAGTATACAGGGCCCCAGCAGTATATACAGCCCCAGTGGTATATACAGCCCCAGTGGTAGTATATACAGCCCCAGTGGTAGTAGATTGCAGCCCCAGCGGTAGTATACAGGGCCCCAGCAGTATATACAGCCCCAGTGGTAGTATATACAGCCCCAGTGGTAGTATATACAGCCCCAGTTGTAGTAGATTGCAGCCCCAGCGGTAGTATACAGGGCCCCAGCAGTATATACAGCCCCAGTGGTATATACAGCCCCAATGGTAATATATACAGCCCCAGTGGTAATAGATTGCAGCCCCAGCGGTAGTATACAGGGCCCCAGCAGTATATAGCAGCCCCAGCGGTAGTATACAGGGCCCCAGTAATCCAGGGCCCCCCCAGCCTCTCTCCGGTCACCTGAAAGGCAAACTATACTTATCAGTGTCCGCTGTCCGCGCCCGCTCGCCTCTGCCGTCTGCATCCTCCATCTTCATGCGGCGTCTTCCGGGTTCCTGTGCTCGTCGCAGGGAATGACGTTCCGCTGTCCGCGCCCGCTCGCCTCTGCCGTCTGCGATCCTCCATCTTCATGCGGCGTCTTCCGGTTTCCTGTGCTCGTCGCAGGGAATGACGTCATTCCCTGCGACGAGCACAGGAACCCGGAAGACGCCGCATGAAGATGGAGGATCGCAGACGGCAGAGGCGAGCGGGCGCGGACAGCGGACACTGATAAGTATAGTTTGCTTTCCAGGTGACCGGAGAGACGCTGGGGGGGCCCTGGATTACTGGGGATGCGGGGGCTGCTGTATACCGATGTATACATCGGTATGTACCGATGTATACATCGGTATACAGCACTGACTCGCGTATAAGCCGAGGGGGGTACTTTTCAGCCCAATTTTTGGGCTGAAAAACTCGGCTTATACGCGAGTATATACGGTAAGTGAATGCTCAATTTGTGCAAATGAAAAGAAATACTTTATTGTTCTCCACTGTAATTCTAGGTTCATAAATCTGTCTTTCAGGGCTCTTTTAGACGTCCATGCAACATGATTCTTGCACAGACCAAAATGCACAGACTGGCCGAAGCTCTCCTAACCAGAACATGCCAGCTTCATCTATTTCTATAAGGGTGTTTCCACTTCTATGCGCTCCATGCGCTAGGCTACCCTGCCTGCCCTGCGCCAGTGCAAATGCAAGTGCAGGGGCATTTAGGGCCTGGGGCAGCCTAGTGCATGGAGTGCATAGATTCCCTCATTAGCGCTCCCCTGTGCGCTCAGCTGCGCTCGTTGCCCCCATTATCTCCTATGGCCGAGCACAGCTGAGTGCGCCCTCTGTATACTCAGAAGTGCGAGTGAAAGTGGCAGAGCGCACGGTGCATGCGCCTGGCCAGATGCACCTGGAAACGCCCTATTGGGGCATTTCCAGGAGCATCTGACCAGGTGCATGCGCCGTGCGCTCTGCCAATTTCACTTGCGCTTCTGAGTATACAGAGCGCGCGCTCAGCTGTGCTCGGCCATAGGCTATAATGGGGACACCGAGCGCAGCTGAGCACACAGGGGCCACAATGCGCTTATTGAAGCCGGGCCGATCACGTGATCAAGCCCATAATGCACTGGGGCCGATCACGTGACCGGCCCCATAATGCACCGCGCTGGATGTGACGTCCGGCCGGTGCATAGAACTACAAAGAGGGCGGGAGATTCCAAATAAGAGGGCAGAGAGGACACAGAATAATGCCGCCCAGCAGGGCGTGCATTACACTACAAAGGTGTGCTGATGGAAGCGTGGGCCCGCCTACCCAGTCCCCCAACCACGGGGACTGCATTAAGTTTAGACTTATTTTACACATGTTTACTAGTGACACTTTAGATAAGAAAGGGATAGATAGGGAGCTGCTAGGAAGGTGTAGGGACAGCTAGTGATAGTGTAGGAGCTTAAAATCAGGTGACAGGTTCCCTTTAAGACTGTCATGCTCAGGTCAGGAGACTAGTCTGTTGCATTACGGACTGTGTATGAACTGGCCACAGGTCTCTTGTGCCGAGCATGACCGCTTCATAAAAATACTCGAAGCTTTCTTGCTCTGGTCCGCAGAGCCTCGGCTAGTCCGTGCAATGTGGTCTGTGCACGGACCGTATTGCACAGACATCTGAAATAACCCTCACTGAGTATGGGCCACTATGATTGGAACGGACGGGGATCTAATAACCAAACTCAACAACTTCATACTGTATATGTCTATGGGGCTGTGAGTTCCGGTCAGTAGAGCTGTGTCTATTCGAAAAATTGCAAACACTGTGAAAGTCAAATGTGTGAAACCGGATTAAAGTGTTCAAAAAACAAGGTGAAGAGAAGAAAAAATCCAGCAATCGACTACAGTTAATGAGGTTATATATTAAAAAGTGCAACTTTTATTCTTTTCAGTTCGGCATGAGGGAAAACAAGTCAGTCTGTTCCTATTTTACTGCTTATAGCAGGTGTTTGCCAGAAAGTTAATTAAAATCACAGCAGTAGACGTCCAGCATTTACCTCCGAGAAGACATTCCTTCATCGGACAACTTTCTTGAGGGTCTGAATTGGAAAACATTCGCACCTACCACAAATGTTATTTAGGTTTATTTAATAAAACACGTCCAAAAAAAAAGAACGAAAAAAAAAAAATAAAAAACAGCTTTTCCTAGTAAACAACCCTTAAATTCATTTATAATGGCTGGAATTCCTGGGAGGGTCGGTCTGTTCCCATTCATTGGGAGGCCTGCTAGTCGTACTTAACTTGGGGTTATGAGTTGAAAGGGAACAGGATACAATTTAGTGAAAGGATTTTCTACTTAAAGAATCACTTCCTCGGGGCCTACTGGAAAGAGGTGGAAACCGGTCCAAGTTATAGTATAAACTGATTAATTTCAGCTCCGATCTTCAAAGAGAGACGGAGTCCCACAAATGTGTTTATTTTGCAAACATGTTACTGCCATTTACCGCTGAGGTGCAGGAAATCCATTCAGCCATTGTCTTAATGAAAGGGAAGATAACGCAGTTATCCCTGGATGGGAGATGACAACACCTATTCTTGAAGAGAACGGTTTAGGAGATTTCATTTGGAACGCTGATTGCTATTGCGTTACAACTTCCATTACATGGGAGGGTAGGAGGTGAGGCGTCTGAAACCTTAATCTTACTGGGGATTGTTATTAGAACTCGAAAGTAACAGAGCAGATTTACACAAGTTAAAATTTCCTGAAACAATCAGTATTTCTATTTATACCCTTCAGATGAGAAGATTACAGTGGGACATACAGAATGCATTTCTTTACGGAACAGCACCACACCTGTCCTTGGTCGTGTATGGTACTGCAGTAAAGCCCCATTTTCTGCAGGATCAGCCACAACCCATGGACAGATGTGATGCCTTCAATTTTGCAAGCACTTATCTGTTTCATGTACTTTGGGTTTCTTCTGGTTGTTACTGGAAAGGGTCTTGGTCTACCTATTTAGATTTAGTGGGAGAAAGCAATTCTGAATTTGCTATATGTTATAACCAGGGCTGGGGAGTCAGGAATGGAGTCGTGGAGTCAGAATTGAATCCAGGGAAAATGAAGAGTCAGAGTTGGTGTCCATTTAGGTGGAGTCAGAGTTGGAATTGGATTCAGGGAAATTGAGTTGGAGTTGGAGGTGGATGTTTGGCTTACTGACTCCCCAGCCATGCTCTTTGAGTCGGAGTTGGTGTCCAGACGGGGGTTGGAGTTGGATTCAGGGAAATTGAGGAGTTGGAGTCGGAGGTGGATATTTGTGAGGCGGTCGACAGAGTTGGGGGTACTCGGGTATCGGGGCAGATGGCGGCTTTGATGGGGGATCACGGCTGGTATGTCCCCAGTCCCGTGCCCTGGACCCTCAATGGCGAGGAAATGTGGGGGGATAAAGGGATTGGTAATGTGATGCCACCTGTAGTTCCTGGTAATGGGTATACCAGCGCTGCAGCCGGCCGGTGAGGTGATGGTGGGTGCAGCAGAGTGTGGTACAGCTCCCCACAGGTAGAGCTTTACCTCAGGGCAGCGGGGATGGATGAGGGTAGTAGTAGTCACGTCTCTACAGTCAATGCGGTGAATAGTGGTGGTTTAAGCAGGCACACATAAACACAGTGATCTTTGTTTCGGTACCTTTTACTGGTGACAGGGTAACAGATACAGTCCAGAGTAATAACCAGGTCCCCGGTACAACTTGGGACTTCCACCTTAGAAAGTTGTGAGGCCTCCTCTGTCTCTGTGCTCTGTGGTTTGGAGTAAGTCCTGCCTGCGCCTGAACTCACCGCTTCTTCTCCCTCTCAGGGCTTTGCTCTAAAATGACAAGTAGATCCTTCTGCAGGTTCCTATTCCTCCTATGGCCCCTGGTCCTGTGTTTGGTCAGTTTTTAGTGTCTCTTGTCTGTTACCTCAGGGGGTTTTTGGTCCTCCCGGGCTTTTACTGTTGCAGCGGATGCTGGTAGTGTCGGACTCCGGTATCCGGGTGTACTACAGGGACACCTTAACTGGTTCCCTTTCTTGATTCCCTGTATCCTCCACTGGCTTCCGACCCTCTCCCTAGGGTGCAGCACAGCGGTCAGTGGTCCCTGGTCCTGGGCCTGGATCCTTCCAGCGACCAGCTCCTCACTCCAGCTCTCTCCACACACTAACTGGAACTAATACTGGGACTATCTGACTCCTCCCCTCAGGTCTGGATCTTTTAAAGGGGAACTGGCTTAAGGCAGCCAGTAGAGCTCCCCCTTCATATCCCTCCATAAATTATACTGCAGCCTCATATCCCTCTTTATAGTAAAATGCAGCCTCATATCCCTCCATATAGTAAAACGCAGCATCACATCCCATCATATATTATACTGCAGCCTCACATCCCTCTATATAGTAAAATGCAGCCTTATATTACTCCATATAGTCAAATGCAGCCTTATGTCCCTACATATAGTAAAATGAAGCCTTACCTCCCTCCATATAGTAAAGTGCAGTGTTATAGCCCTCCATATAGTATAAAGTGTAGCCTGATATCCCTCCACATAGTATAGTGCCGTATACCTCCATATAGTATACTGTGTAGACTTACAGTGCCTACAAGTAGTATTCAACCCCCTGCAGATTTAGGTGGTTTGATAAGATGCAAATAAGTTAGAGCCTTCAAACTGCAAACAAGAGTAGGATTTATTAACAGAAGCATAAATCTTACAAACCAAAAAGTTGTGTTGCTCAGTTTGAATTTTAATACATTTTAAACATAAAAGTGTGGGTCAATTATTATTCAACCCCTAGGTTTAATATTTTTGGAATAACCCTTGTTTGCAATTACAGCTAATAATCGTCTTTTATAAGACCTGATCAGGCCGGCACAGGTCTCTGGAGTTATCTTGGCCCACTCCTCCATGCAGATCTTCTCCAAGTTATCTAGGTTCTTTGGGTGTCTCATGTGGACTTTAATCTTGAGCTCCTTCCACAAGTTTTCAATTGGGTTAAGGTCAGGAGACTGACTAGGCCACTCCATCACCTTGATTTTTTCCCTCTTGAACCAGGCCTTGGTTTTCTTGGCTGTGTGCTTTGGGTCGTTGTCTTGTTGGAAGATGAAATTACGACCCATCTTAAGATCCTTGATGGAGGAGCGGAGGTTCTTGGCCAAAATCTCCAGGTAGGCCGTGCTATCCATCTTCCCATGGATGCGGACCAGATGGCCAGGCCCCTTGGCTGAGAAACAGCCCCACAGCATGATGCTGGCACCACCATGCTTGACTGTAGGGATGGTATTCTTGGGGTCGTATGCAGTGCCATCCAGTCTCCAAACGTCACGTGTGTGGTTGGCACCAAAGATCTCGATCTTGGTCTCATCAGACCGTAGAACCTTGAACCAGTCTGTCTCAGAGTCCTCCAAGTGATCATGAGCAAACTGTAGACGAGCCTTGACATGACGCTTTGAAAGTAAAGGTACCTTACGGGCTCGTCTAGAACGGAGACCATTGCGGTGGAGTATGTTACTTATGGTATTGACTGAAAACCAATGTCCCCACTGCCATGAGATCTTCCCGGAGCTCCTTCCTTGTTGTCCTTGGGTTAGCCTTGACTCTTCGGACAAGCCTGGCCTCGGCACGGGAGGAAACTTTCAAAGGCTGTCCAGGCCGTGGAAGGCTAACAGTAGTTCCATAAGCCTTCCACTTCCGGATGATGCTCCCAACAGTGGAGACAGGTAGGCCCAACTCCTTGGAAAGGGTTTTGTACCCCTTGCCAGCCTTGTGACCCTCCACGATCTTGTCTCTGATGGCCTTGGAATGCTCCTTTGTCTTTCCCATGTTGCCATGTATGAGTGCTGTTCACAAGTTTGGGGAGGGTCTTAAATAGTCAGAAAAGAGATAATTAATCCACACATGTGAAGCTCATTGTTCTTTGTGCCTGAACTACTTCTTAATACTTAGGGGGACCAAACAGAATGTTGGTGGTTTGAGGGGTTGAATAATAATTGACCCACACTTTTATGTTTAAAATTTATTAAAATTCAACTGAGCAACATAACTTTTTGGTTTGTAAGATTTATGCTTCTGTTAATAAATCCTACTCTCGTTTGCAGTTTGAAGGCTCTAACTTATTTGCATCTTATCAAACCACCTAAATCTGCAGGGGGTTGAATACTACTTGTAGGCACTGTATATCCCTACATATAGTAAAATGCACCCCCGCACACACGCAAACTTTCACCCATAATCCTTAGGCCACCATGCACTTATTGATAAAAAATACATCAGTATTCACCTTTCCTCCGTTCCCCTGCAGCTCCAGTCTCCCTGCAAGCATCCTGCACTCTGCACATCTCAGCACAGCACGGTGCACAGTAGTGACGTCACCCTGCTGCACTGATTGTTAGAGTGCAGACAGAGGGGAAGAATGAGGAAGTAGGGAGCACCGGACAGTGTAAAACCTCCCCTTTCTTCATTCCGAGTGGGCAGGGGGTCCACAAGCAATGGGGGAAAATGGTGCCGGAGACTTACGATCGCCATGTCGGCCACGTGGTCTACCGCTCAGTGACATAGATATGCATCCTCGGGGAATGCACATCCATGTGAAGCAGAAGCTTGGATCAGCGATCCCCTGTACCCTCGGGCCCCGTGACCACAATCAATACGCCTCTGACAAGACATCTTGCTCTATACCCAGAAGCAAAAATTGCAGTTCCTTGGCCCTAATACAAAATATGTAACAGAAAATCCAACCTGCAATGTGCCATATAGAATATGTTCTAAGTAGCAAGGAAGTTACTTTCCCAAGACCAGGGTGCCACTCAGTCTCCACACAACTAAAGTTACGTATGTGACCGTATGTCCTAAATGGTATTTCTCCTAATCCAACTTTATATGTATCAGTTTACTCCACAGACATTTACTAAATCCCAGCTCAATCTGTCTCTGGTTTACCGTGCCGATTCCTGTGTTGAGCAACTTTCATCCCTCTTAACGCTGTGTGTATTGTTTTAAACCTATGTTATGTCTTTTGGAATATTACTTGTGCTTTAACCATATGAATAATGGGGATTGGAATGTGACTGTGCGGTTTTATCTAATGCCAGCTCTTGTCTGTAATTTCCACCTTCAAATGTATTTTGATAAATTACAAATGTTCTGCTCCTTGAGCTTCCCTTTGTTCCGTGCTTCATTCTGACTGCAGAACCTCCCTGTTATCCGGGAATGTCATCCATTTTCTATGCCGTATTCCCAATCTTGACATTTTTTTACAGTAAAATTATATTTCCACATGATAACTGGTCACACAGCAGAAAAACTAAGGAAACTGTCTGGGATAGCGCACAATCTGTTTCAATTTTCTTTCATTTAGCTTTGGTGACTCATTGCTCAGCATGTAAAGTGGTTTTGCAAGCATATTAGATAGTGCGTGGTCATAATGGCGCGTAGGGGCTTACAGTACGTGTTACAAAGAAGATTTAAAAAAAGCTAAGAGTTTGTCTTATAAAGATAATTCATGTCCCTATGGGGTGTTAAAGAGGGGATCTCAAACTAAGACTGTTGTCTCTGGTGGACCACTTCCATTGACAATTGTAGTCTATTTGAAAAGTTGGAATGTAAAACTACATTATAACGTGTAAGGCAATTTTTTGGCAAGCCAAACTGGATCTGTAATCAAATTGCTTTCGTAAAGACAAATTTTTGACTTTTGACCTGCTATTAAAAAGGTAAAATCAATGGTCGGCCATTGACCAGAACTGGGACCGTGGTTGTGTCACGCTCCACAGAAGTATCTAAAGGGTTGAGAATGCACAAAAATAGGGTCTTATCCTTTATAGACAGATATAAGTTATCAATATTGGTATTGCTCACCTGGTGTGGTTGTGTAGCACACAACCAGCGTAATCGCTCAGGAAAAAACAGCTGCTGCAGGGACCGTACTTCCACAGGATGTGGTGCTCAAAATACAGGTTATTTTTCGGACGAAGTACCTTCTTGTCCGCGCTGCTGTCAGAAACATATACCACCGACACGGGATTCTAGGTATTAGTGATGATTTATTGCCTTATTTCCAACGCGTTTCGGAGCCACTTGCCGAGCTGAGGAAGGAACTCGGCAAGTGGCTCCGAAACGCATTGGAAATAAGGCAATAAATCATCACAAATCATCACTAATACCTAGACATCCCGTGTCGGTGGTATATGATTCTGACAGCAGCGCGGACAAGAAGGTACTTCATCCGAAAAATAACGCTCCACAGAAGATCTCCTAACGAAACTGGCATAGTTTGGGCTCATCCAAGGAGGGGATGGAGCATCGGTGTTGAGAGATATGGGTTGCCTCTGAGGTGGCTGATAGTATCCTGCTAAATGCAATGATATTTGTAAGCGGCCAAATTCAGTGAGCTTTTTCTATTTAGTAGTTTGTGTACCAATTCGGTGATTTTTGTCTCATCCAAGGAGACACAGTGAGGATCATAAATGAGCTCCAGAGCATTAAAAAATTCATCATCTGTATGAAACGACTGAGAACCGGGCAGACGTGAAAAAGTCCAGGCTTGGGGTCCCCCTTAAGAAGGGAGATGACTATTACCACCTTCTGATCCTCGTTACCTGAGTACTACAGTCAAAACCTAAAGTACTATTTATAAGCATCCCTACAAACAATAAACTTGTCCCAACCTTCAGAGATCTTACCTGGCAAAGCCAATTTAGGAATTGCCTGAGGTCTGTGGCTGGTGCTGAAGTATTACAGAGTGCAATTGCCAACTCAAAAGACCGATTTTGCGGTTAATCTGCCAGAACAGCCACAGGGTTCATAACAGACCCGAATAAAGAGGGGCCAGTGATAATGCCAGGCTTCACAAAGAAGCCAAAAGGTGCATGGCAAGACAGAAGGTAAGGGGAATACTGTTACCTAGGATAGACAGGAAGGTGAGTAACATTGAGGGTAATAAGTCTTTCATCATGTTAAAATTGACCTACTAAAGACCAACCATTTATGACAAGAGTGATCTGGCAGCTGAATGTTGGATTCCTAGTTGTCACGTGTAGAGGGATGAAAGGGTGGATGTAGGATCGCCCTGCGTCAGTGAACCGTCTCAGTTAGTTCCAAGTGACTTAGTTTAAACTATTTTATTGTTCTCAACACTTTTAATAAAACGCATTGAGAACAATAAAATTGTTGGAACTAAGTCACTTGGAACTCTTTGAGACTGTTCACTGACAGCAGCGAGATCCTACATCCACCTGTTTCATCCCTCTACATGTGACTCCTATACAACCTGGCTGGCTTGCTGCAGCCTCATATGTGTGGATAGTGGCTGTGTCTCACACAACCCTATAAGGTGAGTGTTTCCAACGCCATCCTTTTTCCAGTTTTTACCAGATAAGACCGTATTCTGTGCTTACCTTTTTCCGAGCTTGGATTCTTAGTTGTTTGAGAGTGCCAGCACTCCGGAGAGAAAAAAGTCTTGTCTATAGTATAGATACAGCTACATCGTCTATTGCTGCTTGGGGTCACATTAATCATCGCAGAATCAGAACACTGGTACATACTGTAAGCTGCTGAGTAACTAAATTGGGTACCTACACAGTTGAACTGTCGGCACTGATTGGACGTTATCAGATTGTATAGGGTCAGCCTCTATTGCTGTAGTAATTACCTCCTAGTTGGTTATCCCTCTTGGTGGTGGGTTGGTGGGTATGCCGGGAGGTCAATGCACACAGCATACAGTCACCAGATAAATCAGTGATATGATTACTCAGAAATCTAGATGCTCTTTTTTTCCCCTACGTCTAAGTCTCCATGTCCATTATTAGATTTATAAAGCAGGTTGCATTTGTCCATTTGTTCTTGTATTTTCGTTTCTCCTGTTGTTTTTTCAACCATGTTTTTAGATATCTCCTGTCCTACAATTTAATCTGATAATCGTTGTGGACTCTGAACTGTCTAATGACCGGCTTTGATATATCCCTGACACTAATGGCTTCCATCTTGATTGAGGCCCCTCGCCGTTTTCTGACTTATTATTGTCTTATACTCTGGTTTATTATTCTCCTGTCTGACTTTTGGTGGTGACCCAGATGCGGGTTTGACTATGTCATTGCTTCTTCTAAGCCATTGCTTCCATTTAGTGACACTCCTGGTTATGGCGACTTGAGGCATCTCCCAAAAGTAAGACCAAATGTTCTTGATGAAAGTCTAGATTGAACACTTGGATGTTCCTTATGGCCTTTTATATGGGCTGATCTGGGCCATAAAATGACTGCCGATCAGCTACAAGCAAACCGATCGGTGGTAATTTACTGAAGTATTTAAATAGTCTGCCAAACATTCTGTGTGTGAAGTACGATTGTCAGTATTACCATTTTATACCTGTAAAATATCTGTTATTGGCATGTCCTATTTACAAGGGGCAATGTGTTGCCATAAAAGGGTGAAATTAAAGCCAGACAAATGAGTTTTGCATGCTCATGTGTAATGCCGGTCTGTTTAGAGAAC
>JARQOC010000001.1:42127552-42221650 GCA_033576535.1 Allobates femoralis
AAGGTCATCATCTCAGAAAATTAAAGTAGTCTGTGGATAAATCTTTACAATTGTCAAGGGGAAGTCAGGTGGTAATTGCCAATTTATTTCCAGATTTCTGGGGGCAATAACAGTGAAAGGACACAACACAAACTTAAGAAAGTGTTCTCCAGAATTATTATCTCATATGGGAATATTTGTTAATACAGACTTATCAGGGAATATTTTGATGCTTTTTATAATCCCTTTGAATTTTAAGGAAAAATTGCATATGGGTAAAATTCATTCATCCCGCCATACACCGGTCCCACCGCTATAGAGAAATGATTTGACACATTGCTGCTCATCAATGGGGATGAAAAGAAAATCCATGCACTATGTAAGTGACCGAATCCCATCCTGATTTACTGCTCCACGTCTAGCTCGTAAAATGCGAGAGCGCAACTTGAAAGACAGATAAGTCCTTATGAATCGCTCTATAGAAAGTGGGTTTATGTTTCAGACACAGACAGTAAAGCCCTTTTTTTTTTTGGTAATTTTCTATCTGTCATCAGAGTGTGATTCAGACCACATCCTGTTCATTTGTGTTTCCTGTGAAATGCGTTGCGGAGAGGAGCAGCTGACCCTACGGGATGAGAACACGCATTACATCAGCTGAGCCTCCATACAAAAAGCATATGTACAATTCATTGTGGAGACGGCAAACAGGATAAGTGTCTAGGGGGCCCTTTCATGCTGGATAGGGATCTTCGCCTAATTCCAAATATCACATGAAATAAATAATATCCGGACGTTACAGAGGACAACGGCGACGATGGTGATGAAGTTACACGATTAGCATTGCAAATGCTGCAGAATGAATCTTGATTTCCGCTAATGGATGTATTGTTTTGAATCAATCTATTGTCAGGGTCTGTGGAACTCGTGTGTAGGAGGGGAGAACACTGAGGGTTATATTCTAGAAAATTATCTCTCAGCTGCTTCCATTCTTTCATTATAATACCGAAATAGCCCGGATTTTTGCAAATACATGCTCCAGATTTTTATTCCAGTTCTTTCATTGCCGTTGTACAAAATAACACAATATCATTCAAGTGTATAATGTCAATGTTGATGTGCTCCACATTTGGATTCATGGTACAAACACTTCTGCTGGCCTTTTTTTTTACGTCGTTTCTTTTTGTACAATATATTAACCCTTTAGAGTGAGTTTTTTATGATGAAAGAACAAATTCAAACACTGATACCAAAAAAGTGATCTTTAATATAAATTAGGACTGAATCAAGGCCTGGGGACAACCAAGGTATAATATTATTACAGAGCTTTAAGACTAGCAAAGGAACAGTTTGTTGGCTCAGTGGTTAGCAGTGCAGGGTTAGAGTTGTTATCCATATGTCTTGCTTCCAGTGTCATGCAGTCCCATCTATTGTCCCACTCAACAGGTTGCTTTATCCACCAGGGTTATTTAAATCCAACTCAGGTTGCAAGACACTGCCTGAGTATTCAGGTAGTTGATGTTCCTGTTGTTAGACTGCACCACTACTGCACACACAACTGTACTCTTCCATGGTTTTAGCACTGCTAGATCAAGGATCTCAGTGCCGATGCAAGGATCTCTTGCATTGATCTGTCATTGAAAACTCAGCTCTGGTACACCAGACCCACATCGTTAAGTGAACTGTGCTACATTGCTGTACAAGCTTTTCCACTGTTGTTGCAACTAGATTTTCTCACTGCACTGTGACAGCTAGTGGATGTAGATCCACTTTGCCATTGGCCAGGCTTACTCATGAGTAGCATAACTAAGTGACTACCTCATCTTCACTAAGGCTTCTGATGGTGAGGACAGGATGGGCAACAGATAATTGCCAGGAACCATTGCAGGGCAGTAACCAACAGGTTTAGGCAGGTGTATCCAAAAACAGAGGCACAGGTGTAGTTAAGCAATCGAGGTCAGGGCAAGCAGCACAGGTTCAGGAAATGGAAAGGTGAGAATAAACTGAAGGCAAGCCGAGCCAATATTAGAAGAACGCAGAGCAGAACACTGCAGACATAGCACGAGACAAAGTCAGACTAAACCTATAATCAGGTAAGGTGTGGAGAGGGGAGCTGCCTAATATAGCATCTGCTGGCAGGGAATAGGCCAAGGAAGCAGAACTTTGCTGGACACAGCAGAGTCTGGCCATACCTCCCTATAGCCAGAAGGCGAATTCCAGACATGAGGATACAACAGAGTTGGGGTGGGAATGCTGCAAAGCAGCTCACTGAGAAGACCTGCCACAAGGGGCAGCAAAGTTGAGAACACGTTTAGTAGGACGGCACTGAAAAGGCGTGTGAGACACTGGCATGACATGTACTAGTGCCACCTGTTTGTGCTACATGAGAACTGCTCATTCGGACCAAAGGCTTCAGAGATCCAGCCAAGCTGGGTATTGCATTAATTTCTGACCTAGTTCAAAACATCTACTTGGAGTTTGTATGTAATTTTGTGGTTTTTTTTAAGTATTTCTTGGTGTTCCAGTTTTCTCCCACACTTTAAAAACAGTTAGCTCCTTATGATATGGTATAAGGCAGAAATATTAACTTGTAAACCCTACTGGTAACACTAGTGTGGCACCCTGCTCACGCAGGCAGTCCACAGACTTCTCTAATGCACAGCTGGGTTTCCACAGCAGGTACCTACTACATACAACACCTTCCACCCCGCACAGTAGGGGAGCTCTACTTGCTGACCTTAGGCAAGATCTCTTATAAATACTGCTGCTGGGGGTGGAGTTAGTTTGAGTGTGCAGATGCTAGGAGAGCTGCGAAGACGTCCTGGTGGTCGTGCTGCGATTAGGCCAGAACCAGTGATCTGGAGTGGCCCTTCTACGTCCCGCAAGCCTAAGTGGGACTGAAGGCGAGTGTATAGAACAGAAAGGGAGTGAGGAACTTGAGGGAGTTTATCCAAAGCGAACCACCGGATATTGGGGATACGCACCTGTGGGATACTATAGGACCACAGAAAACCCTGTTACACCGTGTAGGCTTCAGCTACCCGGTTTCCTATGTGGGTCAAGAGAGGGAACCAGACACAGCAGGGAAACGCCGCAGTGATCAGAGAAGATAACCCAGAGACTGCACAGGAGGCAAGACAAACACTACAGTCAGGAAGAGAGAGGAGGCAAGTCAGGCTGCAAGCAGGCTGTGCTTCAGACAATACTACAGAGCAGAGGAGGCCTTATACCCACTTGCTGTGGGACCACTGTGCAACCTGTCCACCCGTCAGTGCCCTGGACCATTTTACCTGCTCAACATCAGTAAAAGGTAAAAGAGACTTTGCTGCGTGTGTGTATCCTTCTTCTCCACTCCCAGTACCCTTCATAAACTTTTCCCAAGCACTCCCTATACCATCCCAGCTCCACTCCAAGCTGCCCCTCTCCCTACACTGCCCCGGAGGTCCAGTCCTACCTGTGCAGGACTACACCATCCTAGCTCGATACCATCTACATCCGGTGAGCTGTGGCGGTGCTGGTGCAAATTACCAGAAACTACAGGTGGTATCACGACAACAAACTTTGTAAATAGTCCCCTGTAAATATCTACCCCCCTTTTCAAAAGATACCCCAGGACATGGGGTCAGGCGCGGCCGCCATTCCCCGTGACACAGTTATCCCCTTTGCCGCCTGACACCCGAGTACCCCAAAGCCTGGGCGCTACACTAGTTTTTAAAAAATTGTGTTACATGTACAGCGGGTGAAATAAGTATTGAACATGTCACCAATTTTCTAAGTAAATATATTTCAAAGGCGGCCGTCACACGCTTCAATGTTGAGAGCGATATTGTTAGCGATCACATGCACGCCGATCGCTAACAATATCGTTCACATCACTGGTGAGCTGTCACACAGGCAGACTCACCAGCGATGTGGACCAGCGAGATCGCTGGTAACCATGGAACACATCGGGTTACTAGGCGCCGCGCGGGCTTAGTAACCCGACGTTTACCATAGATACCATCTCGAGCATAGGCTCTGCCGCTGGGAGATCGTTCATCGTGGTGTCACACACCCAAGATGATGAGTTTGATCAAGCGATTATCGCTTGATTGAGCTCCGGCTCACAAATCTGCGGATCAAAACACAGCGACGCACAAACGATATCGCTTAAACGATCAAAAAGCAGATCGCTTAAAACATATCGTTCAAGAAATTGATGCGTGTGACGCCCGCCTAAAGGTGCTATTAACATGAAATTCTCACAGGATGTCGGTAACAACCCATCCAATCCACATGGGTAAATTATTAGTATTATTATTAGTATTATTATAGTATTATTAATTATTTATATATAACACCATTAATTCCATGGTGCTGCACATGAGAGGAGTTTCATACAAAATATAAATATAGGTTAGGCTGCTTTCACATCAGCGTTTTATGCTGATCGCGGCAGTTGTGGTGAAAACAACGCAACTGCCACGATTACCGCATATTGGCCGCACTTGAGGTTCACCTGCGGCGAGCCCCATGCAATGTCTATGGGGCTTGCGGCAGGTGCGGCAAGTGTGGTGTAGATGCGGTTTCGGCACTTGCCGCAGATGCGGCCGCGAAAAAAACGTGGCTGACCGTGTTTTTTTCGCGGCTGCATCTGCCGCAAGTGCCGAAACCACACTTGACCACGCAAGCCCCATAGACATTGTATAGGGCTTGCCGCAAGTGGCGTGGCCGTTATGCGGTAATAAAACGCTGATGTGAAAGGGGCCTTGCAGTGAACAAATTAACAATGACAGACAGGTGCAGAAAGGAGAGGACCCTGACCTCACGGGCTTACATTCCATAGGATGATGGGAGGGGGCGGCAGGTTGAGTGTTGCAGCAGCACCGATGGTGGTGAGGCAATTACACGGGGGTGGAAGTGATGAGGTGGCCTCTCCGTGGTGGTGAGGTGGCCGCCTTGGTGGTGGTGAGATGCCACTCCGGTGATGGTGATGTAGTCACTCCGGTAGTCAAACTGCAGATGTCCATAAATATAGTGATGTGTAATAATGAGAAATTCATGTCAATGGCACATTTAGACACACTATAGACTGTGAGCCCTTGTGGACAGGATCTCTGCCCTAATGTACCTGTATGATTTATTCGTCGTTATTTATCTTCTCCTCTTGTTCTGCCCTTACACATGTAAAGTGCCATGGAACCAATGGCGCTGTATAAATAAATAATAATAATAAAATTTAGAAATATATTTACTTGAACATTGGTAAGTGTTCAGTACTTATTTCACCCACAGTATGTGCATTACTTAGACATGGAGCACCAAAGTTCTTAATTATTACATAGGTTGACTGTCTCTTTAACATCAATCTGTCCCCCCCCCCAAAAGCCACACACTGTACCTTTATAATTTTTGCTATATTTCTGAATGGGGCTCTGCCAAACAGAACAGCAGAGCACATTATGATCCTCACCTCTGTCAAAGCTGGTATTGATTCAGCATACAAGGTCTCTGCACTGAATGTGGGATCTCACACTTAAAAAAATTCACCACAAGGCCACATTCCAAGTTGTTTTGACGCAGAACCACACTGAGCCTACAGAATCACTATGAAATGTCCTTGTTTTCACTCATGATATTATGACCCGTCATTAATCACAACTTGTTTTGATTCATTGATGATTCACAAGAAGCAGCTATCAGTGTTAGGTGTGTGCACGGCTTTCCAAATAGACAGATTTAGTATATTCCAGTCCTCGCCGCCCACGTAAATGCTGAATGCCGCAGCATTCCTTATACTTATCAATTACACAGTAATGAGCATCATGTGATCATAATATTTATGTATTCTGTGCACTAAGAAATGTGTGAACATTGAATTTATGAATTTTGAACTTCATCACTGCTGTATAGATTATAGTTGTGGAATTGAGGTAATCAGTGTAGTTGGATCAAAATGGGTGTCCCATCTGACAGTGACAAGGCAACCTCTTTAAAGGGAATCTGTCAGGTCAAAAATCCATATAAAACTGATATCATTTTCTAATTCCTTTCTCCAAGCTCTTTCTATTCCTCTATTTCTTTTATTTATACTCACCCCTATCCTCCGTAAACTGCAAAAAAAAGAGTAATTCAATCTTTCAATCACAGTGAGTGATCACTTAGTTCTCTGCTACACACATCCAAGGAATTAATATTCATGCAGTGTCATCACTACACTGCACGCAAAGAAAGTTCAGTAGAAATGTTCAAATAAACACGCAGAGTCTCTCACAGACAGCATGTACTTCTGCTAAGAGAAACAGGGGGCGGAGATTGCCTTATCTGCTATCTAACTGTCACAGCTCACCTGCATTCTCTTCCTCCAGCTCCTTCTCAGAAGCATCACAGGAAAATGAAAATGAAAGTGAAACACAGAACACAGGGGGAGGGGAATAGCTGCCTGGCAAGGAGTGAATAATAACTGAAAATGTGCATATTGCGGATTATTCAGCAGTAAAAGCAATGGACCAGACTAGTGAAGCAGCTGTCTGCTCGGTGTGATGGTGCTTATAGCAAGAGAACTACAAAGGGTATAGTAACAATTTTTACATATTCTAACAGGGCTGCCCAGGCACTATTCAAGGCACTATTAGTATTGTGGCACCCCACTAAGAGTGCGTCACAGGAGGGTACTACACCCCTGACTGAAGGTGTCGTATTCTCTGTTCCAGTGATGAGTAGGAGAATCCTGAAGCTCCAATACCACACATACACCTAATGATCAGGGGACCAATCAGACACCCGTTGCTAGGGTAACAGGTCCCGGTGGGAGGAGAGCTAGGTTATATAGTGAGTGGGAGAGCAGAAAAGAGTTAGACCAGGAAGTGAGAACAGAACAGAACAGAAGTCAACTCGTGACAGGAGAAAAGCTCAGAAAGGCAAAGTGAAAGTAACAGATGTAGCAGAGTTGGAGAAGCTACAGAGAAGCACTGAGAAAGCTAACGGGGAGGGCACCTCAACCTGGTGACCCAAAAGAGAAAGGGGCCAAGAGCAGAACGGGTAAGCTAATACCCGAGCCCAGTCTAGAACCCGGCTCCGAGGTGGTTCAGTCGATTCAACCTGCACCACAGAACCCGGAGTGGTCGAAGGCTTCCTAGGAGCCCTATCCACAACCCACCAACCACCGCAGCTATACCAGGGGGTACCCACCATTGAGGGCCAGGGACCTGTGAGTAGGGCCTAGATCGGGAAACCCAATCGAGGGTCCTCAGTACCCTGGCAAGGTATGCCAAAGCAGCGAAGAGAAGGGACAGTAAGGGATAGAGAAGGACATTTGTGGAGCCTTGAAAGGACACTACTCACCGCTGGGACCACCGATCCACCACCTGGCATTGAGAACCGTGTTACCCTGTATGCCATGGTGGGAACTCCAGTCCTCGAGGGCCGCAACAGTTCAGGTTTTCACGATTTCCTTATATTGCACAGGATTGGAATCATCACCAGTGCAAGTGATTATGTATCACCTGTGCAATACTAAGGAAATCCTGAAAACATGCACTCTTTGCGCCCTCAAGGATGGAGTTCCCACACCTCTGCTGTATGCCATTGAACACTCAAGTAATACCCGTTCAGAGGAGCAACGTGTCTGAGCTTATTAGGGACTACCGTTTTTAATTCCTTGCTTGCAGAAACAATCGAGCTGCCCTATTACTCTACTGCAGCTCTACACCTCCGGGGACACCGTCGTCCTGTAGGAGCAGTTCCACCTTGCTGCCGCCATCAACCCGGAGGTCCAAGCAGCGCCAGTCATCACCGGAAACCCTACAGGTGGCATCACGAATAATAACTTTATCCTTTATTAATTTATTTTCACCTTTTATTGACTACCGGCCACAGCCTCAGGCACGGAACCGAGACTGACAGCTGCGCTGAGACCTGAGCACTCGACCCGCGGTGCGTCAGTATCATACGAAAAATTACCTGACCGGGTCCTTTAAATAGACCTACACTATCAGATTCTCTGGACAAGACGATCTAAAGGGTAGGTAGGATTTAGCTCTGATTAAAATGAAATGACAGATGGAATAATGCTTAGCTAAAATGGAGCCTGTTACATACCCCCAAATGTACACAGCAAGAATCAAAATTTACAACACCAATTAACAAAATTAAAGCACCACACTTAAATGTAAGTCCCTTGCCCTTGTATTATACTTACCCTCCGGTGTTTTCAAGCTTTTTCGGTGCCCCACTAGTTCAGCTAAGTTGGCTTCTGACTATAGCTTCTTACTCACTGGAAGTCAGAAGTTACATGACAAGCGCTCAATGTGAGTCTATTAGGGCCAGGAACCCATAGAGTTGCAGTGATTTGTTACCTCTCATGCGCTCCATGAAACACTGGAGCTGACAGCAGATCTCAAACTGCCAGAGACTGACAGGAGTGACATAGATCGAAGATGAAGGTAGGGTGAGTATAAGACAGGACAGGGGACTTAGATTTAAAGCAACACGCTAACCGTGCAATAAAAAAAATGCTGCAGTGCTACATTTAAAAACATACAGGTTGCAGGCTGCGGTGATTGCAGTGCAAATATAAGGGCACTTTGAGCATGCTACTGTGTGAATATTAAAGCTATTCAAAGACATGTCTCGATTGTCCAGCCCTGAAGCAAGAACTCAGTTTGCACCTCCCTCTTATACACAGTCATCATGTGACTGCTCATATGCCATTTTAAATCTTACAGTCACATACTGATGAGCTGCTTTGCCTAATTTTCTCACTGTTCAGTGAAATTCTAGATTCACTACTTCGTTGAGAGAACAGAAAAGTAATTTGCCACGTGACCGTAGGTATGAAATTCAAATATAAGTTGCCATGTGATCACTGCGGGATCTGGCAAACATTGTTAAATCTTGACAGTGAACATATTAGGCAATCATAGACGCTGTCACAGAGAGTGTTGCATCTGTGATTGCCTGTTGCAGTCAGTGCAGTGAACATGCATGAGGATTAATGCGCGCACCCGGAAGCAAGTGTGACCGCAGTGCCAGAGATTTGGTAAAAAAAAAACTCCTGCTTTAATTGACATTTTGCTTTTTTAAAGTCCCCCCAGCCGAACCCAAGCAGTAACATAGACCTTTTAGGGAAGTCTGTGTTTGGGATACATGCACGAATACTGGTGTGGCGCCCCACCTGGTCAGGTGTCACAATTGGGGTACTGCACCCATAAATGAGTGTGCGATAACCCCTGTCACAGTGGGAAGGCAGATGTCAGTGGGAGGAACCCAACCCAGCACTCCCACACTCGGGCCTAGGCAAATGGTTGGAGCCCAGTCCCTAGAGGGAGAGTTAGGGGAGGAGGGAGGACGCACAGTGAGTTTTAGTCGTCACTGACGAAGCCAGTTTGGCAATACGCGTGGGGCCTGGCCGCCACCCCTCCTCTGTAGGCACTACATCCAGGCATCAGTGGTAACCCTTGCTCTTCGGCTATTCGGCTATTGTGTTGTTTGACGCTTATGCTGCATGATTGTGGTGACCCATACCTCAGGGGGTCTATCTACCACAGCCTGTTTTTGGGACCTCCAAACCATTACTCTTTCCCTTATATCTTGACTGTGTCTTAAACAGATAAACTACTGTGGTAATGTTTATATCATCTTCTCTCTGAAGTTCTGGTATCTCCATCTACATTGATGTATATACATGGCAGTTGTGTATGCATCACAACTGATCATATCTATTATATAATCACGAATGGGTTTTTTGCCCCTTTTGAGTCCGCTCGCGCTGCGAGTCAGCGTGGTCATGTGGATACGCCCGAAGCATTGGCCGCGCAGCGGCCATTGCAAGCAGTTCTAAGGCGACTCGCTATGCCCGCGCAGCGGGCATGGCGAGTCGCCTTAGCAGCGCGAAGCATTGGCCGCGAAGCGGCCATTGCGAGTCAGAGACTCGCTCTTCTAGAATCCCGATGCATGTGCATCGGGCACCCAGCTAGTGATTTATAAATCTGTATGTACTTATTGATTGTATCAACTGTATAATACTGTTTGATTATGATAGAACTACACTGTTATTATTTTTTGTGTATGTTTTATCCAGTATAAATAATCTTTTTGACCTGTTGTATAACTATGTGCCTTATACAGAGGGAGGGCTGGTCCGGACCAGTATTGTTTTAAATGTTTTTAAGTTTTTGCTGGCTCTTTGTTGCCTATCACTTTTTTGATATTCTAATAAAATCACATTTTTGCATACTCAATATTGGTTGTGCTTAGCTCTATAGGGGTACACATTTCTCCTTTGTCTCCCTCACAACTACCCCTTGCTGATGCACCCAACTTATTCTGGCCAGACAGCTGCAACCCTGACCCTTGTTTTGTGATTGCCTGTTGCAGTCAGTGCAGTGAACATGCATGAGGATTAATGCGCGCACACGGAAGCAAGTGTGACCGCAGTGCCAGAGATTTGGTAAGAAAAAAACTCCTGCTTTAATTGACATTTTGCTTTTTTTAAAGTCCCCCTAGCCGAACCCAAGCAGTAACATAGACCTTTTAGGGAAGTCTGTGTTTGGGATACATGCACGAATACTAGTGTGGCGCCCCACCTGGTCAGGTGTCACAATTGGGGAACTGCACCCATAAATGAGTGTGCGATAACCCCTGTCACAGTGGGAAGGCAGATGTCAGTGGGAGGAACCCAACCCAGCACTCCCACACTTGGGCCTAGTCAAATGGTTGGAGCCCAGTCCCTAGAGGCAGAGTTAGGGGAGGAGGGAGGACGCACAGTGAGTTTTAGTCGTCACTGAGGAAAGACTTAGAACGGGGAGCCTCCGAGTGAGAAAAGGAGACTTCTAGGGAGGGGTCCTGGAGAGAGATAACAGGCAGCCCAGACTGAAAGAGGGGACCCCCGAGCGCCCATACTCAGGGAGGGAACCCTAGTCTACATACACTGGAGTACCAGTTTCGAATATGGTCAGGGAGTCCATCCCATGAGCCGAGAACACCGGAGGTCATGGGTCTATTTTCTGGCCCCGACACCTTGTCTGGTGGGATTAGTCACACCAGGATAACCCACCGGGGTCGAGTCCCAGAGCAGGAGAGAGAGAGAGAGTGGAAGGCGGGATCTTCAGAGCACCTCAACGGGCCTGGTATTAAGCAGGTTACCCCAGGACAGGCACGAGCAGCAGGACACAGGTTAGATCCAAAAAGGCATACCACAAGAGACTCCCAGAGACTTTGCAGCCCACCTGGCCAGATAAAGACTGATTTGCCACTGTGAACTGTACCACCATCTGCATTGTTCCAGTAAAGTACCTGGGTAGAGTGACTGAGTCTCCATGTATCTGTTTCTCTGCTATACCGTGCTCCACTTATTTTCATCATCAGCACCTCCATTACCACCAGTGCATCCCTGCCACAGAGTGCTAGTGTTGTGAATTCATTAAGGAGGAATTCTGGTTGTGAGCTCCCTCCGGTGGTTGTTGCTGGTAATGCAGCTGGCTGTGTGTTGGAGAGTTCTACAGCTGATCTTGATGCTTGGCAGTCAGAGTCAGATTGGAGCATATAGTGGTTTGAAGCTGAAGTCCTTGCCAGTTGTAAATGTTCCTGGAGGTGTCCACACCTTTTCCTGGTTTCTCCTGGTCTGCTGAAATCCTTGCAAGCTAAGTGAATAATTTTTGTTACTTTGTGGCGCACATGTTGTGTGCTTGTGAATCTGCTTTCATTTTGTCTTGTTCTGAGTTGTGGGTTGATATTTAGTCTGCATATTTGTTTACCTGCTCTCAGTTAGGAAGTTTTCTTCCTGGACAGAATTTGCTATTCACTATTATCTGCTATTTCTAGTGTTGTTGGTGTTGGTACTTGTTTATTCTTGTTTGTTTCACAGAAGTTTTGCAGATATAGAGGGCGGGGAGTCTTAGTGGAGTCAGGTTAATTTTTGACCCTATCTGCTGTTGGAGATTTTTTGATGGTATTTCAATACTGACCGCAATAGTATTCTATCCTGTCTTTACTATCTAGTTAGTGTGGCCTCTTTTGTTGAACTCTATATTCTGCCTGTGTGCATATTTTCCTCTCCTGTTTCCCAGTTAATATCTGTGGGGGCTTTCTGCTCTTTTGGGGTACTGCTCTGAGGCAAGATAGCTTCTCCTATTTTCATCTCTAGGGGTAGCTAGTTCTACGGCTGTGTTGAGGTGTCTAGGGCATGGTTAGTTACATCCCGCGGCTACTTCTAGTTGTGGTATTTAGTCAGGTGTCGTGGTCAGTATAGTTCCAATGACTTCTGTGGAATCTTCATGTTACTCCTAAGTCATCGGATCATAACAGGCCAGCTCCACCTGCAGGGAGCTGTGCCATCTTTGCCGCTACACTACCGCCCTCCGGAGGTCTTAAGCGGCGCTGGTGCTCAATCACCAGAAGCTGCGGGTGGCATCACGATAAACTTTATAAACTCTATTCCTTCCATTTCAACTACCCCTTTTCAAAAGCAGACCACCAGGGCCAAGGGTCTGGACAGGTCACCAGTGACAACCCCAACAGCAGCAGAGGCCCAGACACCTGAGTCCCCATACCTGGGGCGAGTCACTAGGTGTTCGGTATGGACCACAAACTTTATAGTTCAGGTTCACCCATCAGTATTCATGGCACCACTCCACGCATTTTGGTGGAGCTGGGAGAAACTGTCTGGAAACACCAAAAGTTGAAAAATTTGCTTTGCCCCAATTATTTTGAGGGAATTATTTGGAAGGTACATTCATTACATATCTACAAATAATGAGGAGCTTGGACGTTTATTCCATATCCATCGAGGCTCTGTCTCTAGGACCTACACCTTTTTGTGGAGAACAAATTGTCCTGTCTAAAGATTATTTGCAAGAAGAAAAGCTGGCACCTGAACCATTTCCAACGAACTTTAGTTTATTTGACATAAATCACATAAAATGTAAAAGCATGTCGGTGGGCACTTGGCTCCGTCGGACGCGTTTCGTTGTAAAACCTTCATCAAAGGTTTGACTGATGAAGGTTTTACACCGAAACGCGTCTGACTTGGCCAAGTTCCCACCGAGATACTTTTACATTTTATGTGATTTCTGTAAAATAAACTGAAGTTCGTTGGAAATGGTTCGGGTGCCAGCTTCTCTTCTTGCAAATAATCCTTGGATTGGGGTGGTTGACAGACGCCGCTGAGCACCTGACTTGGATCAAGACCAGAGGTATGGTGAGCTTTCCATTCCCTGTTCCCTATTCAGGTTGTCCTGTCCAAACCCTGTTCTCCAAATCGTGTCCTGTCTCATGTCTCCTGTCACCGGTTGTTGCATTCTGGTTTAAAATGAAGCAATGGAAACTTATTTTAGAATCTACAGGAGCTATGGAAAGAGCCAACCTTTTCAGGCCGGATGAAGGTTGGGGGCTCCACTTGTTCGACAACTTTTTATTTTGAACCTAGAACATTCGGTCAAATGTCCATGTTTTCAGTGCTGAGAGGGTGGAATACGTGGCTTCCAGACACCTCTTCCTTGAGGACAAGTGATACATGTTGAAATCCAACAGTCCAATCCTTCTTTTCTCTGACATCTGCTATTAGGTAAAGGTCAGGACACCCCCATAAACCCAGCAATATTAAAGGGTTTGGTCATTGAAAATCTAAAAAGGAGAAAACCTGAGCCAAATTCCTTCGCATGAGACAGCGATGATCTAATTGCTAAATTCTAGTAAAACATCATTTTAATATAGTAGATTGCTATTAGTCTGATAAGACCCAACAGAAGATGTCAGTCATTTATATCACATGTGAGATAACATCCCGAAATGGAAAACATGACAGGCATTTAATTGTTCTAGTCATCTGCATTATCTATATCTACATTGTCCATTAATTATGATATATTCATTGTATGAGCCTCGCAGATCTGAGCTCCACAGCATGTAAAAGTATAGGTCATAACTCATTTATATTACACAATAAAATTATATTAGCAGCTGAGGTAGTGTCTCTGATTGCCTGGTAATGAATGAACTGGAATGAATCTCAGACAAGGAAATAGAAGATCAATTTAGAAAATTCTTTGTTGCACTTGTGGAGTTTAATTGAAAGCAGAGCCGATCTTCTCTGGATTCCAGGGCAAGATGACTGGGGAGATACATATACGCTTTCTGCTCTTATATTTAATGCTTTGTCCACCTTTCAGTTAATCCACCCTAAATAATAGTTTGTGATTAGGGGGATTCATGCTTTAACCCATTTTCTGGTAAGCCAAAGTTTGCTCCATTCATGATGGGTCTTAAAAAATGAATTGTGTAATGCCACGTAACATAGCAAAGATGAAAAAGTTCATTTAGTTTAACCATTACACTGAAAATCCTTTCTTTTAGAAGCTAATGCCATACTTACCAACAGTACAAAGCAAATTGTTGGTCATTTAGCCTCACCTTACGGATACCCCTGAACGCGCCCAGAATTCCAAATTTGGGGCATGGCTTTGTTATGCCCTTCCTCTTTGTTGGGACTGTTTTTGGGAAAATTTGGGCTTCCTTATTTTAGTAATTGTTGGGCTTCAGCATCTGGATCTCTTCTATTGATAGGTGTCTCTTATGGTGGGTTTACATGCCACGATATCGGCGTCCAACTCCGATTCAACTCCGACAAAAAGTCACGTGGTTCGTGAGTTGGACCCGATATCGTTCCTGCATCGTACTGTTTGAAGGTACAATACGATGCAGGAACGATGGTAATCCGATATCGGGGGTCGAATGAGCGTGCTATTCAACCGCCCGATATCGGATGCCTGTTGGAGCCGGATCGCTGCGTGTAAACATCCAACTCCAATGTGTACGCCAACGCTACCCATTAACTCCCATGTTAAATGGTCGTTACTGGGTTGGTGGGCGTACACATCGTAGGGACTTTGTTTCCCGATATCGCAACGTGTAAACCGCCGATGCGATATCGGGAAAAGCGCACTAAAAATGCGCGCTCCCGCGCCGTTGTATAGCGATATCAGAACGATATTGCTACGTGTAACCCCACCATTAAGGTACCGTTACATAAGGCAACATCGCCGGCAATTCAGGGGCGTGGCGAAGTTGAAGCAGCATCGCTAGTGCATTGCTACGTGTAACAGGGTGATTTCAACGGCGATAAGTTGTTTGAGCGGAGTTGCCAGGTTTACGAACATGTTGGTAAACCAGGCGATGTTGCTCAGGCGATCTGCTATCATCCCTTTGTGTGACACCACAACAGCGATGTTGAAAGTAACTTCCCCTATTCACTGCAATGTTAATGATCGCTCACTGGGTTGAGTTTAACCCTGGCAGCGAAAGTTGCTTTCAACATTGCAGCTGCGTTGCCGGCGATGTCGCCTCGTGTGATATCTCCAGAGCGATCTTGGCTAAATGCCCAAAACGTGCGTGCTCCCGTGAGTTGCCAGCGATGTTGCCCATGTAACGGTACCTTTAAGGGGAATCTGTCAGCAGGATTTTGCTATTTAATCTGAGTACAATATGCTGTAAAGGCTGCTTTACACGTCACGATATCACAACGCATCTACGATAAAAAGTCACGTGGTAGGGGCGTTGCAGTTGATATCGTTCGTGCGTTGTGTCGTGTAAATGGGCAATGCAACTCAAAAATGATGCAACTACGATATCGTTTTTGAATTGTGCATTCTCTTCCACCGTGCAATATTGGCTTGACGATCTGGCAGGATCGTGCTGTGTGACAGCGCAACTACGATTTGGAGCGCAACTTCCCCTATTCACTCCAATGTTAATTGGTCGTTCCCTGAGTTGCTCAGACGCAGTGTGCAAGAGGGGCGTACGACATCGTAGTTGCGTTGCCTGCCGATATCTCCCTGTGTAACATCTACAATGCGATTTTGTACAAGTGCCAAAAACGTGCGCGCTCCCGTGAAGTTGTATGCAATATCGGAACGATATTGCAATGTGTAAAGTGGCCTTAAGAGTTAAAAATACAAACAAAATGCAACAGGGCTTCTCTTAGCAGTGTGTGTAATTTTTGACTTTAATGAGTTTATTACCCTGTGATCATGATTACAGGACTAAAAACTCACACACAAGGCAGTCCGACACGCACCCTGCTGTGATTGACACCTTATGGTGCTGTCACACCTGGCGACGTCGCTAGCGACATCGCCGAAAAAATGACGTATCAGCGATGTCGCTAGTGACGTCGCGCTGTGTAAATGAGCGGCGCAACCGCGTTTTATCGCAGGTTGACAGGTTTACGGGAAGAACCATAAACCTGACAATCGGCGACCCGCGATAAGGCTGGATCGCGCCGTGTGACATCGCCAGAGCGATGTCGGTGGCGATCCAGCCTATACCGCAGCGTTGCTGCGGATCGCTCGCTGGGCCGGCGATGCTGTGTGACAGCTGGCCAGCGATGTCGGAAGCGAGCGGGCACCCGTGCATCGCTTCCGACATCGCTGGCCAGATCGTGCTGTGTGACAGCACCATTACAGTCAATGCACAATCTCTATTAAGAGTCTGGTGTTGGCGGGGACAGCTCTCCCAGCTCAGCTAAGAGGCTGAATCTAAACTATTTGATTGTTTCAGAATGGCTTCAGCCAGTAATCTATGTGATGCATCATTGGATTCAGGGTTTCTTTGTTTACATTATATTGCTTTCAGTTGAGGTTGTAAAAACCTGTTGACAGATTCCCTTTAAATACTTACACAGAAAAGTTTCTAACGATTCATATATACTTCATAGATAAGGTTCGCCGGTATATGTGACTATTCATTACGACTTCTTACTGAACATCTTAAAATAGTAAGCTAGAAAAAAATTGTGCATATAATGCAATATTGACCTGGAAAATAGTTTTTTCTCATATGCACCTCCTAGGTTTGTATCCTGGCCCCCAAGCGAAATTGTATGCACATTCTGTATACTGTAAGTATAATGACTTAAAGCTGCACTTTAGAAATTTTTCTGTGCCAGTATAGTGTAGCATAAAATACTATTCAAGAATAATGTAGATTCTCTTATGTATGCATTGTGTATGCCTATTTTAGATTGAGTGCTATTTCTCATTTGTCTTCCCTGTTGAAACCTTGTCTGTAACTAGTATGGTTTCCCTAAAGTACAATTTACATTTACCTTGATGCCTCTGACTTTGCACATCAAGCAGCATGTTATCAGAACAAAGAGCTGAAGAATTTCACAATATCCTATATCATGCAGTTAAAGTCAGTTTCCTCTGCCTCCTGCTTGTGATAGGTTTCCCACTGTCAGTTTTTCAAGCAGCAGGAAGGGAGACAGATTGAAGCTTTATCTCATAGGATTCACTGAATATTCTAAATACAGTACTCATAAGTAGTACAGAATAGATAGATAGTTTTAAAACTGCTGCTTATGATTGTATGGATTCACACTCTATTTCACTACACATAAGAAAAATGATACCTTTAACAGCATATGGATATACAGAGTAACATGGAGGGTTGTGCTTGGAAGGGAGAGGAAGTATCTGAGAGCTGCCAATGAAAGAACGTGGTGGTTCACAGACATTCTGTACCGCTTGGACAAAGGATCGCCTGGCGCATAGCGCAACATAAAGATATCAACGGAAATGGAAAGGGAGGAAAGACATATTGGTTGAGAGAGGGGATATTGGTCAATTCCTGATACTCACCTCTATCTGTACCCTGATGTCTGTAACGTCCCTATATGGGTCCTTCCCCCCGTCACAATCACAGATCTAAATCTTAGCTATCCCTTTATTAACCCTGGATAGTGTAAAGACCGATTAAAGCGCTAGGGGAAGAAAGACAGACAGAGGAGATAGACAAAAAGGATATTCTCCAACACCTCAGTGGCAGCGAAGGACCAGGGCTGGAAGCAGCATGACTTCCACAACTTCAGAGACTTGCTCTCTCCATGGTGGTCAGCATAGCAAAGGATTCAATAACCGGCATCAGATGATGAAATTTCAAGTGGAGAAGAGTGGTCACAAAAGGCAGCACAAGAGATAAGAGTAAAGGTACCGTTACACCATAAGATATCGTGAACGATATCGTTTAAACGTCACGGTTTTGGAGTCATTCAAATGACATTGTTTGTACGTCGTTTGTGTAACAGCGAGATACGACTACGATAAATTGTTGGATCATATGATCGCGGATTTGAGAACATGTTCTCAAATCAGACGATCCACGATCAGCCAACCTACTGCATCGTTCTGTGTGACACCTCGATAACGATGAGGTTCACGACTTCGCCCATTCACATCAATGAACAAGTGTTGTTCCTGGGTTGTGCGAACGATAGCTGCTCGCTGGATCGTTGGTGTGTCGTCCACAATATCTATACGTTTGACATCTCACCAACGTTGTCTAAACGATGTCCTAATGACCGCGCGCCCCCAAGGTCGTAAGTGAGATCGGTACAACATTGAAGCGTATAATGGTACCTTAAGAAAGATCTACCAGCAAGCAAAGAGTCCTTAACCCATGCAGCACTAAAAGAAAGAATATACATTTAAAATCCAGAGTAGCACAAGGTTATGTGACCCTCAGGTCCCAGACTCCTCAATGGTCTCCCAAAGACGGGAGACACCCATGACTCCTCCCGTCCAATGGCCACAGATTACTGATCTGGATTCTGGACTCACACCAACCCTAGTCATCTTTATGAGAGTACAAATACACTTTTAATAATATCTTCACAATGGATACACGATAATTGACTGAATTTGGGTGATCTACAATTATGGTGACAATTTCTCTGGATATTATAACCATCTCTTGAATTCTGACTGTCATATAAAGGAATCACTCTTGCGGCCATACAAGGATTTCCATAAAAATATGTGAGAAATGTTCCTTCTTGGTTTTCAGGATCACATACTCTGCTCGATCAATTAGTGTGAAGTAATTTGCTTAGACATGGGAGAGTAACCTGAATCTCAACCTTTAACAAGCCTCAAATACAACAGTGTCGATTGTGTCACTCCTTTCCCTGCAGATTATGGAGAGAATGTGGCATTTTTTAGAGATATTAACACTCAGAGCTAATTTTGGTAGAGTTTCCAGAAGTCTGTTGCGACAGAAATGTCTTTCATTAGTTTCCGGGTCAACAATCTCTTGTAGATTAAATTGACTAATAACATAGAAGGAGCGAAAATAGTTGAGCATAAATAGAAACAACGGCATTATCACCCCGCCGCCCCAAGGCAAAGCGTCTAACGTAGCCTACTCATTTAATGATGGTTGACAACGCAGCGCTACTGCCTAGTACATGTGACACAATGGATAATTTACTGACTTCCTCACAAGGAAAATCCATATCTTCTAACATCCAAGACTGACTTAACAAAGAGATATTTCAGCTTTTCTCACTATTCTGTATTTCAGAATATTGAATGAAAAGTAATTGACTGCTTTATATACAGTTCAAGCAAGCGAAATATGGTCATGTAGGTCATATGTCTATCCATAATTGCATGATCATATCCAAAAAAGACTATTACAACATCATCTCTATAACTTTTAGTTTAAAGAGGACCTGTCACCCCCTCCCCCACGGATTTGAATCTAAGTGCAACACTGAATGCATGTATGCTGCATTCAGGCATGGGGTCCTCCATGTGTCTGTGTGGTTGGTACCCCAAGATATAGCCTTTGTAAAACTCACAGTTAGAAGCCATGAAGGCAGTCCCTGGTGCTTGGAGCCACCTGTCCACAGCGGCACTTCACGCCCCCCTGCGTCTCTGTTCGCCTTCTTTCCATTTCCTTGCCGCCTCCCTCCTGTCAGTCACTGCATCCTCACCTGCACCTCCTTGTGATGCTTGATGCAGGCGCAGAGCGAGGTATTGCTTTTTGTGGTCCTGGGTGCCTGTCCCGCCTCCTGCTCTGACGTTGTCTTTTTTGCCCGCCCTGCTCCGTGTTATGCTGTATACACGGAGCAGGGCGGGAATCTTGCGCTTGCGCAGAAGCCCTCCTCAAGCAGGGCTTCTGATAAGAATAACAAGGGAAAAAAGAGATGGCACTCACCGGGAGGAATTGCTGCGGTGCTTTATTTAAAGATTCGTTAGAACATCGTGCAGGGAGGGGGTGCCTGAAAAGATGACGGCACCTTTTCGGTCACTTGTTGCGCTTCAACGGGTCAATGGCTTCTTGAATCAGTCTTGGTGGCCTTTTTCTCCTGGTATACTCGCTTCTGATAAGAATGCCAGTCCCAGCCCCCTTCTTCCCCTCCTCCTCCTCTTTCTTCCCTGCTGACCTTGGTTAACCTTGGAAGATTGCCCATGACTCACCGTGGCCGGGGACTCCGGTTTAGACAGGCTGTAGCTTCTTCCTCCTTGTCACGGGTGGACCGCGCCTGCCGGTAGTGGGGCCCGGTTGAGTGCAGATCAAAAGTTGAAGACGTCTTGTGGGAACAGATTAAGGGCTTAATTGTTTCGTGACGCCACCTATGAGTAGTTCGGTAAGTCTTACCGACGCTGCGGGGCCTCCGGGGGATGGATAGCAGCAAGATGGAACACTCCCCACAGGCTGAGCGGTGTTCCCCGGAGGCTGGAGCTGCTTAAGATGTTGTGCGGCAGCTGCAGTTACCTGGTGTGCAGGCGGACGTAGTCATAAGGAAGCACGGACACTGTAAGTCTCTGTAACGGGTCTTTACTGTAACCAGCAAGCAGTACATGGCACACAGTGAGTAGATAGCAGACCGGGTGGACTCAGCAGTGATAGGTGTCCCTCAGAGATCCACGGTGTACCTCCATACTAAGTAATGCCGTTGTCGCCCGGGAATACCAGATCGGGTACAGGGAGGCTGCTTCAATCCCTAACAAAAGTATACGTGATGGATGTTTTGGGGAGCCTTGGGTCCCTTGGTGGGTACACCGCTGGTTAGACAACTGGAATTTGGCTGGTGGTGGGCTGCTCCTGGAAAGCTGCTCCTCCACGCCTCTGGTTCGCATAGCAGAGATGAACTGCTGCTAGCTTCGGTACCAGCAAACCGGCTGTATAAGGGCACGGGAGTCTTTGGGAACCCGTTTCTTTAATGCCCGCAATTGGTAGGGAGATGGCCGGTAGAAGGTGGCCAGGGGGTTGCACCGGCTGTGCAACCCCCTCTCCTAGGTTGCAGAGCTGGGAGTCTGCAGGGGTCTTCTAAGTTGCTGTTACTTCTCCAGACCCGAGACTAGAACTCTCTAAGCCTGGACTAAACTTCCACTACACGCTACTCTTGCACTCCGCCCACCAGGACCTTGATTGGCCCTCTATGCTAAGTGAGGCATGCAGAGTATGGATCTCCGAGTTAACCAGATGACTGCTGGGTCAGAGAATATTGCTGCTGCATTTAAGGCTGCAATACCCTCCTGTGACGCACTCGGTGCGGGGTGCCACACCCACAGCCCACAATGCGGGAGAAGAAAGAGGAGGAGGGAAAGAAGGGGGCTGGCATCCTTATTAAAAGCCCTGCTTAAGGAGGGCTTCTGCGCAAGCACAAGATTCCCGTCCTGCTCCGTGTATACAGCATAACACGGAGCAGGGCGGGCAAAGGAGATGACGTCAGAGCAGGAGGCGGGACAGGCGCCCAGGACCACAAGAAGCAATACCTCACTCAGCGCCTGCGTCAACCAGCACAAGGAGGTGCAGGTGAGGATGTAATGACTGACAGGAGGGAAGCGGCAAGGAAATGGAAAGAAGGCGGCATAGAGACGCAGGGAGCGTAAAATGCACCCATGGAACGAGGTGACTTCAGTACCAGGGACTACCTTCATGGCTTCTAACTGTGAGTTTTACAAAGGCTATATCTCGGGATACCAACCACACAAACACATGGGGGATCCCTTGCCTGAATGCAGCATACCACACTATACCATCAATTTTTGTGCTCCAACAGTCTTGGAGGGATCTATCCACTGTGGGTTAGTGTCAGACCAGTAGCGCTGGTTTTGTTTATTAACTTCACCATTCACAAAAAAGTCTTCCTCATCCCTCATCTGAAGGCAATTGTCTATGCTGTGCAGATACGAGATGTGCAGCATCTAAAACAACGCATACTGGAAGCCTGTGCTAGCATTTCTTCTGCAGTGTTGCTATCAGTGTGTGAAGAGTGGGAGAAGAGGGTTGCATTGACAATCCAACACGATGGGCAGCACTTTGAACACATTTTATAAGTGGTCATAAACTTGCAAATAACTCATAGAAGAATAAAGTTACGTTAAAACCAAGCACACCATTGTGTTTCTTATAAAATTCTCAATAAGTTTGATGTGTCACATGACCCTCTTCCCATTGAAAAAAAAAAAAGTTGGATTCAAAATGGCCAACTTCAAAATGGCCACCATGGTCACCACCCATCTGGAAAAGTTTTCCCCTCCCATGTACTAATGTGCCACAAACAGGAAGTTGATATCACCAATCATTCCTATGTTATTTAGGTGCATCCATATAAATGGCCCACCCTGTACATACAAATACATATGATATATCTTCCAAGCTGTCAGGGAAGTTATATTTCTTCATGCTAGGGTCAAGCCCTTGAAATCAGACACAACAGGATGCCCTGGATACCAAACCATTGTTTTAGCACTCAGCGTCTTTTTTCGGCTGAATTCTCTTTGCTGATCGATCAGTTGCAAAGTAATCAAACAAACATAATGCTGATGACAGAAAAGACAAAATAGAAGAAAAAAGTCCAAAAAACATGAATAGTTAATAGGGTGAAAATATTGTGTATAGTATGATCTGCAGGATAAATAGGTACATGGTCTGTATGATCAGATTACGTGGGTCAAGGCTCCAGGTTTATTGGTCCATTGGGTGACAAAGTCACAGTTGGACGATCCCTTTTTAACTTTTTTCACCTCTTTTCAAGTAGATGATCCATTTGTATTGTTTGGGTGAAATAAGCTGTAGTAATTATCATTACCATATAGGGATCCATGATCCTTTTGGATCTTTTATTATTGCCTTTTCTGTGAGGCAAAGGGACCAAAATAATACCAATTTTGCTATTTCAATTTTTTTTTTCAGTTGAAAACTGACTGTATAGAATAACTTTTATTACAATGGACAGCTACCCAGAATATCAAGTATGTTATATTTTTACATTTTTTTTAGATTTTATTTATCTCCCAGGAAAAGCAGGTGAATTAGACCTACATTTATACAGTTAGGTCCAGAAATATTTGGACAGTAACTGAATCTTCATGATTTCGGCTATGCATACCACTATTTTGGATTCAAAATAAAACAACTGCGATGCAATTGAAGTGTAGACTTTCTGATTTCATTTAAAGTGTAACCGCCATTTAATTTTTTTTTAATAATAACATAGAGCAAGTGATTTTAATAAACTTTCTAATATACTTCATTAGAAAATTCTGGTTGGTTACCATTCATAAACATTCCACAAGGTGACCTCACTACACTGGTGTGGAAGCAGACATATGTTCATTATCAGTCAGATCCATCTTCAGTGAATACGGGGCATGTAACCATATAAGGGAAATGGGGCGTGAAATACACAGTGTGAGAGTTCCTTACTGCAGCTGGTGAGGAAACAATGTATCAGATTACAGCACAGAGCTGAGTAATGTCAGGATGTGAACTTTTTACAAGCTTCTCTGTTCTGTCATGTGTCTCGACACAGCTTAGTCAGGATCTCTGTTAACCCATTCTCTGCTGTCACACTGCTCCCTATTACCCTGTTCTCAGATACTGTGGAAATACATACACAGACGCTGGCCACGCCCATACAAACATAAAATGCAGCTTTTAAATAAAAGGACAGAAAAATGTGAGAAAATAAGTGATATGACACAAAAAAGCATTACCTTAGCTGATGTGTGACCCATCATTAACATCCAATGTAGTATTGTGTTGTTGTTTTTTCTTTCAATAAAATTACATTTACACTTTAAGGGATTTAACAAATATATCCTGTGAAATGTTTACTAGTGCAATACAGGAGATATGACATCAATATTGGGTGTGCTGACATCTCATCTGATTAGTTGTGTTGCGGGGTGCTATTAGTGCACAAGCAAGGTAGAAGCAGGAAGGCAGAGATGGACTGAGGGAATCAAGGAAGCTAATCTGACCCTGTAGATTGGGGTTCCCTAGCTGACACCTGATCCCAGAGTTACCCTTAAAGGTGGAGATGTCTGAGTGGCCTACCTTGCCCTTCCTGCTATCCATCCCTGGACTAACACCCCCTCACCTTAAGCCAAGGAAAGGACAGCAACAGCCCGAAGATGATCCTCACAGAGCAATACACTTCTGGAAGGCTTCTGAAGCACAGCACATGTCTTCACAGCTTAAGGTCAAAGCAGAAATTAAACTCTAACAACAACAACACCTGCTCGTAGGAAAGGGAACTATTACTATTTAAAGACCAGTATGAAATAAGGTGATTCCCTGTAGGATATATATAAAAAAACAAACATGCGGCGCCAATCTAAGCGTGTTACCAATGTAACTCTCTGGTGCCCATTTAATGAAGTTTTATGCACTCACCCTTTTCCAAAGCCTCCTCACGCTTTGAATATTTATCCGGGTCTGCTGCTTGCCTTGAATTGATCCTGTGTTGGGTCCTGCCACGGATTCCCACAGGCATAAAAGTTCAATAGGAAGTAATCCAATTCTATGGTGGCCGCGCTCCCCGTGGTAATCATTTTAAGAACTTCTTGTCCACAAAAAAATTTTATTACTCAAAACATGCGAGAATATAAAAAATGGATACAACGCGTTTCGGCGGAGACAACCACCTTCCTCAGGTATCTTGAGAAAGGGGTGGGGCTACCGGTATGACATGATTTAGCCCCGCCCCTTTCATGATGCGGCCTCCCTCTCAACACTGAAGCAAGGCCAGAGAGGGCGGCCATAATTAATAAGCGGGCGGAGGCATCAGCTACGAACTGAAACTGCCACAACACGCAACTATAAGCTTGATTCTCTACTTTAATACTTAGTTCTAGTCACCAAAAGGGATAGCTAGAAAAGAGGGGTGCAGGGACAGGTATATAGATACAGGGGGGGGTGAGTTTGGGGGTCATGCGCGGAGCTATGAGGACCCCGGCGCATTTGTACATTGCAGGATAAGCCCACCTGAGTGGGTGTATGGTCTCTAGGGGGACTAAGCCCCCTAGAGACATTAATCAATCATTTAATTATTAAATTTATCAATTTAATAGACACAGAACAGTTTGCTCATCCCTGCAGCAGCAGGGATGAGCAAACTATCCAGTAGCCGGATTGCTCAGGATTACACATCCTGAGCAATCCGGTTACTGGATTGCGGTTTTCTGCACACATTTTTCCTAAAAAATGTGTGTAAAGGCAATTGCGTTCACCGCATCCTCATCTGGATGCAGTGAACGCAATTACCTACGCAAATGTGACCCTAGCCTTACTCTGGCCTCTGTCTGGCCTATGTTCAGTGGTGTCTGTCTTTTCAGAGATGCACAAAACTGTGATCAACCGCACTTTTGTACATCCCTTAAAAGATGTCACACTCCCGGGAAGGAGGCCAGATAGTTCATCTTCCTCATTACAGTGAAGCTACAGTCTGTTTTTCATCTGAATCCTATTTTTTTGAGATTTTGACTGAAATCCCATGGTTAGTGTTCAGCGTACAGCACAGGACATTTGTGAACTCAGCCTTATTGTGATCTTTTGGAGGTAAAATGAACAAATCAACAGCAGTTCAAGAATTGCTTTTATTTATTTTTTTCTGCCGCTTATCAGAACAAGTGATCAGAAGTTTTTATTCTTCAGGTCAGATTACAGCAATTCTAAATTTATATAATTTTTTTCAAGGTTTTGATATTTTTTGCACTAAAACCATGGGTTTTTTACAATAAAAAAAAATTAGCACCATCATATTTTGAGAGCTAAGTTTTTCTATTTTTCTGCTATCAAGAGTCATGTGAGGGATTATTTTTGGTGGGATGAGTTAAAGATTTTTTTACTATCCTTGTGGGCTACATAACAATTGCTGATGACTTTCTATTCAGAACTTTGGTAGGCAGAATGAACACATCAATTCAGGAATTGCTCTTATTTGTTATGCCATTCACTGTGTGATATACGGTAAGTAATAAAATAGTTTTATTATTTATGTTTGCACAATTATAGTGATACCACAATAATATACCGTAGGTTTTTAGATTTTGCTTTAGTTGAGTTGAGTGAGGACTTTTTTTTGCATAATGAGATAACATTTTCATTGATCCCATTTTTATTCACATATGACTTTTTTATGATTTTTTATTCTACTTTTTGTGTGATGGTATGATTAAAACCTGACTTTTGTACATTTTTTTTACTGTGTTCACTGACGGAATGACAGTGTGAAAGCTTTACACATCAGATTGTTCTGAACACGGTAATAACAAAATCACCAATTGCCAATCTAATCCTACAGTGCACAGAGTGCAAGGAACTTCCCCAAGTAGGAGCTAGGGGCAGCATTGGTGGTTCATGTAGATGGACCAACTGCTCTCAACCTTTTGATAGATTGGAGCAGCTGCTTAGATAATACACGCCAATGAAGCTGCATAAGGAGTCATTCATATAAGTAGGTGAGATACACGCAGAGTGTCTGAACAGGAGCCTATTAGTGGCGCCAGGTGCAGTGGGCCAGTTAACACTGCATGACTATATCCACTGTGTCTGAACAATGGTCAATTGGTGATGCTGATTATGGAGGACAAGTTAAACACTACATGAGTGTGTATCCCACATGACAAGCTCACCATTTTACCAACCAAACTCAGAGAGCTCTATTACACCATGCAAAAATAATAAAATGTGCATGAAAAATGTGAAGAAAAAGGTTTGGTACCGTGTTAGCCAGTAGAGAAAATGTTGATTGCTCTCAGTGTGAGAAACAAGATAACAATGTTGTGGTTGTGATACCTTTTAATATCTAACAAAAATTAAATAAATGATTTTATAAGGCGAGCTTTCGAGACAACTCAGGTCTCTTCATCAGGCATGGTATGACAAGATATTGAATGAAACTCAAAATATATACATGCACAACTAAAATGATTGGACATTTGACTGAATAAACATTACAAGGACTGGACATTTGGCAAAATAAACAAAGCAGCCTTGGAGAGGATCTTCAATCAGGCAGGCCTAGTGGTCATAAAGTCTTTAGGACACTAATTTATAAGAAAACCTGGTGTCTAAGATTTCCATGAAAAATGTGAGGTATTAGATGATATTTTGGCCAAAGCGTCAAGGGTCCTCACTTACTGCAGGTCCCTGTCTACACTCGCCACTAATAGGCTCCTGTTCAGACACTATGTGTGTATCTCACCTACGTATATGACTGACTTACTATGCAACTTCATTGGTGTGTATTATGTAAGCACCTTCTCCTTTCTATCAAAATGTTGAGAGCAGTTGGTCCATCTACATGATTCACTAGCGCTGCCCCCAGCTCCTACTTGTGGAAGTTCCTTGCACTCCCCTTGTGCATTGTAGGATTAGATTGGCCATTGGTGATTCCATTATTTGATTTTTTGGAAAAAAAAGACAAGGTAAAAAAATTTTCTTGGTTCAGCTATGACGGTAATAACAAATATGTGTTTTTGAAACTGCTTTAACATAAAAATTAGTATTTCTATTATATTAGTATTTATATAGTTTATATTCACATATTTAAAAAAAAATGTATTCAATCTCATTTATTTATTTCTTTGCCCGTTTATGGGACTTCAACCTTTATTTACCTGATCACTTGGCTGATACCCTGCAGTTGATATAGTGTGTATTGTTGGACATTGGACCTGTCAGTTGTGGGTTCAGATGACTTTCATTGCTATTGACATTTGTGAGTCCATTTTTACGTTCATGTGACATCTTTGTGGCATCGGTATTTATATATCAACATTTTAAAAAACACATGATTCAATACATTTTTCTATATAGGTAATGGCAATGTATCCTTAACAATTGGATGCAATATGAATGTTCTATATGGGTTCCGATTTTATTTTTATGCACCAATAGTCATGAATGGGCCAGTCTCGTTCTATATACAGAAGACTCTAACGCATGCTACAATTTTGTTTCTCATGGGCACTCAATCATTGACACAGCCTTATTGAATTACAATGGTCGATGTGTTGACCAACTTTCACCTGGTCACCACACGTTCATATGATATGATAGTATGATCAAGTATGATCAAGTCATTAGTCTCCATTCACATATCTCCGTGAGTGTTACCCACTGAGATCTAGAAAGTAAGCTTTTTCCTTGTGGCGAGTGACATGCCAGTATGAGTAGACTTAAAGGGATCCTGTCACCCCCAAAACACCTCTAAACCTATTAAAAGCTGTCCCTAGAGCATATTAACACTTTCCCTACACTCCTTTTACCTCCTAAATGCACATAGTCAAAGTGAATAAAAACGTTATTATAGTACCTCATTACTGATGATAATGAGTGACTATGGTATTCATAGTCACTCATCCAGGCTGCCCCTCTTCTTCATATCACGCCTGAATAGGCGTGATCTACATCAGAGATTCAAATTGCCGCCTCCCTGCGCGCCTCCCCGCTCTCCCATTGCGTCTGGGCTTCAGTGTGGGGCTGTATGACGCGATCCGCGTCATTCCCGGCGCCGGGTGACGTATTTACACCCGCTCCGCGCTGTCAGCTTCAAAATGCGCACTGCGCATGCGCATGTGTATTATGTAAGCACCTTCTCCCATGGGCATGCGCAGTGCGCATTTTGAAGCTGACAGCGCGGCGCGGGTGTAAATACGTCACCCGGCGCCGGGAATGACGCGGATCGCGTCATACAGCCCCACACTGAACCCCGGACGCAATGGGAGAGCGGGGAGGCGCGCAGGGAGGCGGCAATTTGAATCTCTGATGTAGATCATGCCTATTCAGGCGTGATATGAAGAAGAGGGGCAGCCTGGATGAGTGACTATGAATACCATAGTCACTCATTATCATCAGTAATGAGGTACTATAATAACGTTTTTATTCACTTTGACTATGTGCATTTAGGAGCTAAAAGGAGTGTAGGGAAAGTGTTAATATGCTCTAGGGACAGCTTTTAATAGGTTTAGAGGTGTTTTGGGGGTGACAGGATCCCTTTAAACGCCTTCAATGCTCCCCTAAGGAGAGGAAGTAGACAAACTCTAGCACCACCTATTGGAAGTAGTATTCCTAAAAGTCAAAATCAACCCATTAACGAGCCTTGCTATATGACTTATAATAATAATAACCAGACCATAAGGTCATTTTGCAGACACAGTGTTTCAGGATATAGCCCCTCATCAGTACAAAGCACGAGATCTGATTTGAGAATCAAGACTGATTTTTTTCTCAGGTGTAAACCTAGTTGCATCCTATTTATTTCTGTTTTGTTTTTTGTCTTCCGTTTTTTTCACTGGACTTTTTTTCATCCTTTGACACCTAAGAGAGTATCGGTTAAAAACAGAAACTCGGATGGGACAAGGAACTTAGAATAACATTGTTACATCCATTTTACATAGACTTTAATGGCCTAGTCTGGGATTAGGACATGCTTTAAGCTTCATTGGCATTGTCCAAAAACATGTATATGTTTTTCAAACTGATGTGTGGCACCCTTGCGGTTCGGTCGCCACAGTGGTACTGCACCTATCCAATAGGTGTTGGATTATGCTCACAGGTAAGAGGGGAAGCTTTGCTGAGACCACCAACACACACACAACACTATCCAAACTCCGGGCCAGGGAGATGCTGGGCGGAAAAGACTCACTGATAGACCAGTCCTCATCTGCTGGAGTGGAGAGAGGACACCATTGGGGAAGATGAAGTTAGTTCTAGGAGAAGCCGGGAGGACCCCGAATCTACAGCTGATCATTCAGGCCAGGTAGAGGAATTAGCTGCACAGGGGTACCACCCCCAATTCGGCCTGGATATCTGTAGGACCAGCCAAGAAACTGGAGGCCACTGGGCTTCCTGCTCAGTGGCCACACCGTGGACTCTCCCAGGGCAAAGGAACTGTAAAGGGACAAGAGGAGTTGCAAGTCAGTCACTCGCAGGGCCCTTAGTCACCTGCCTTTGGGACTTGTAGCCACAAGGACACTAGGAAGGAAAGGAGTAGTGGAGTGTCAGACAACAAAGGACAGCAAGGAAGGCCATATTACCTGTGACTCAGCAGAGTGGAACCATATGACTTGTGAGCTGGCCAGGCTGCAATCTTGCTAAACACAGCACCCCAGCAGGGTTGAGGCTGCACTGAACTACAAGTAAAAGTGACCTGTAAGAACTGCGACCACTTTGTGTCTGTCCACTCCTTCCTGCACCTTCCTGCACCTACAACTACTACCACCATCATCATTACCTCTCAATCACTACATCCCAGGGGCCGGCTCCATCTGAGAGGAGTGCTCCATTGAGCTGCCACACCACCTATTTCCTGGGAACCACTATCATATTCAGCCCTGGTCATCACTGACCAGAAGCCTCAGCTTGTGTCACTGTGAACAATCTCCCTTTAATAATCCCCTTTTTCAACGACTGGTCGTGGCCATGACTTTCAGGGAAGACCACCATGACATCTCCCGAACTGATAACTGATAAGCTCTGGACTGTTGAATACCCTGGCCCCCTGACCGCAGAAGATGTGTGTATATTGCAAGTAAATTCTGGGTTATTGACCGAGAAAAGAACAGACAGTGCTAAGTGTCTAAGTGGCCGTTTGTCAATGAGGAAAATCATCCATGTGCCCTGGTTTTGTGGGTTCTATATGAGCAGTCTGTGGCACACACAGAAAGTACAAGTCCATACAATAAACTCTTGTGAAAAGCCCTTTTGCTGACAGGAGTCCTGTTAGACTCTGCCTATAGCAGTACCTAAAAGGCCACAATAACTTGCAGACCCCAAAGTCAAACAACGCATTGCAGTTTACCAATGGGATGAGAGAACGTGCCCCCTTTCTCTTGAAACCTTCTAAATGCCACTATCGCTAATGATCAGAACTTTTAGAAGGTTTAACAGCCAGAGACTGTGCGCACAATGGCCATGTAACAGGAGTATGGCTGTCAGAAAAGCTCTAAGTGCCCATGGTGATCGCACCAGACACAGCTTTTGTTCTCACATGATCACCAGGACGTACCAGGACATCCAATTGCTGCAACTCCCTTAAAATATGACATACAATATTCAGGGGTTAATTAACAAATCCTTCCAATGATACAATAGATGACCACTTATGGTGCCTCTACACATGAAAAGTGGTTGAATTCGACCATAATGAACAATCATTGGCTGGTATGGTGAAGTGATCTCATTTAAACCAATAACCAACCAATGAATGTTCATTATCTTTCAAAACACCAGTTGGGTACACTGGATTTTTTTGGTAGATGATAAGCACTGGCTGCACAATCCAATATTGGCAGGTATATTCTGAGATGTATTGAGGCCACCAAAAATGATGGTATGTCCAACCAATGAACAGTTTGCTTTCTCGTTTTCATCTCAAGTTTACTCTTTGTCCAAGGCCTGTGCCCTTTAGTGCAATATTGCCCATTTAGTGCGAATTTAGAAGTTGGAGAGGAACAAGCTGTCCAAACCTGTTTAATATATGTCTTTGTACAGATGCTTTTACTCAGTGCTAGGAAAAGCAGTCAGCGCCAGAGGTCAGATGGTGATTTCATCAGTTTATTTTTTCTACTTGGGACCATTCAAGCTACCAGACTGTTACCAAATTGTACTCAGGAAACCCACACATGATGGACTGTTCGGGGAAGTTGGCCCTTTCTGCAGAACAATAGAAATTACATGAAAGATTGTTCTCAAGACACAAATATCGAGTTTCTTCAGATATTTCAAGTAAAAGCATGTCTGTGCTGAAAACAAAAATACGCTTCACCCAAATGCAACTAGAAAACATTAAACAGTAAAGATACATTCACAAAAACTTTGAAAATTTTGCCTACAATGTTTGTGGCCAACTATTTAATATGTCTTAGGGCTCAGCACTCATATGCTTAAAGTCAAGGGACCACCAGTGACCGTTTGGTACTCTCCAATTAGATTAAGCTCCTGAAAATAAGGGGCTTCCCATACTATTCAAGGAGTTGACAAACTTCCATCATGCCACAGAAGTCTCCCAGAAGCAACCAACCAACCTTTTTCTTTGCTGTGATGCCGAGACCCATATCCCTGATGTGGGCAACATGGATGTTGAAGGTTAGTGATGGAAAATCACTTGGTCCACTAGGCATTGCTCCCACCTAGCCAGAATCCTACTCCTCACTGATGAGGGGCAACACCCCGAAGCAGCTGTCTGTGGATGGATACCTGGCCTTGGTATTCCCTTGTCATATTTCTAAGCTTGTAAAAGAGCTGGATATTGACTGAAAGGACCACTTAATATGGTGGTTATGGTGTTCTCCGCAAGGAGCCATCCCTTGACTGGGTCCTTCCCTGGAGGGATAACTAGCTAGTCCTGTGTTTGACCATCCTAACCGAGGCTCCACAGACTTTATTTGCATATTCATAATTCCCAGGGGGCAATGCGCCTAGGAATTCACTGTGTTGTGCGCTTTAGCCAGCTGCCCGCAGTGTTTTCTTGGACTGGTCTCCCTGAGGTCAGTGAATGCTTTGTGATAGTGATGGAAAATAGGGGGTGTGGTTATGTTTTTCATATCAAAATCACCAATCTACCTGAAGACAATTTGCAGAAGTTGGCAGGTATGCCCCATGGCTCCTTGCCCCATGTTGGCACAGTGTGTACAATGTAGATGCATAAATTAAAGAGAACTTCTCGGCAGTTACATGCTGCCAAATCTGTGGGAAGCACTGTCTGTATTATTTAAGTCAGGTATGTTTGACTGTAAAATGCTGTGGCATTTCAAAAAGAAAGACATACTTTAATATCCAACCAGAGACCATGCAGGCTGTAGACCAGTTGGACAGGTCCTCGGAAGCTTCTCCCCTTCTGCTGCCAATGACTGGTAGGTCTCTGCCTACTTGCGCATATGTAAAACAGGTAAACGGATGGATGCAGACTCAGTGATAACAGTGAAATAAGATGGAGATTTTTTAACTATTTACATTTTCAATGATCAAAATGACATTTTTGAAAATGATAGATTACAAAACACAAGTTATATTCTTAACCAATCAATGCAATTTTGAATCACAACATCTAGTCCTACAATTTCCCACACAATATTCAAATGAAAGTACTAGACGTCATCTGTCAACATTTGTCTAATATGTGTGGTTGTCCTTACTGCTTTCACTTCAATTATTTGCAATGGTAACATAACAAGTTCTAAGGGGAGTCAGCACAGTTTCCTGTTAAGCACCAGCTACCTCCATCTCTCAGGGGCTAAGCTTAGGTCGGTACCGTTACGGGGATCTCCTGGCTTTTAGCCATCTCAAGTACACTGTCCGTCAACTAGGCTTCCTGATCTTTTCAGCTCACATGGTAATTCTCTTTGGTCACTCTCTTTTTGGTCACTTGGTCATTTCCACTCACTCATTTTACATCTTCGGTAACTTGGTTCTTTCATTTCTTTCGGTTCGGTCATCCTCTTCGGTAACTTGATTCTTTCAGCTCACATGTTCAACCTCCTTCAGGGACTGTGCACCATCACTCTTGTGCTGCTGGGTGTGAGTATAAACCAACTCAGTTTGCTTAGCACATTCAACTTGGTGCAAGTTTGGTTGATGACTGCACCTCTGCTATGGCCTCATAGGGTTTATATTTACAGCTGCATCATAGATGGTCAAATGTTGTGGCATTCCTCCTGACTCCCTTCCCCCAGGAATCAATCCTCCTTATCTTGGTTCCTGTCCTAATTTATGAGTTCCTATTCTTCAAACACTATCCATCAGATGGCAATGTTCACTCATACAGAGTTCTTCTGTGCATTTTCTGATGTGGGAATTATCTACTTCATTGTACATATAGTGAGAAACGTTTCCGTCCAGTGCAGCGGACAGAAAGAAGCCACCGTGGATCCGCATGTCCAATTAGTCTACAGCTTCACTCGGTCCCCGGCGGCTAATAAAGTATGTTTTCCTCTGACAAGCTTTAGTGTTTCAGAGTGAAATACATTTGGCGGAGATAATACAGCCAGTACCTGATACAGTTGCGATCAAAAGTTTACATTCCCCGGTAGATTTTTTGCTTTCTTGGCCTTTTTTCAGAGAATATGAATGATAACACGAAAACTTTTTTTGCACTCATGGTTAGTGGTTGGGTGAAGTCATTTATTGTCAAACTACTGTGTTTTCTCTTTTTAAATCATAATGACAACCAAAATCATCCTAATGACCCTGATCTAAAGTTCACATACCCTGGTGATTTTGGCCTGATAACATGCATAGACGTTGACACAAATGGGTTTGAATAGCTAATAAAGGTAACATCCTCACCTGTGACCTGGTTGCTTGTGATCAGTGTGTGCATAAAAGCTGAGTGAGTTTCTGGGATCTGGACAGACTCTTGCATCTTTCATCCAGCCACAGACATTTCTGGATTGTGACTCATGGGGAAAGCAAAAGAATTGTTAATTGATCTATGGGAAAAGATAGTTGAACTGTATAAAACAGGAAGGGATACAAAAAGATATCCAAGGAATTGATAATGCCTGTCAGCAGTGTTCAAACTGTGATTAACAAATGGAAAATCAGGTGCTCTGTCAAAACAAAAATACGATCAGGTAGACCAAGAAAAATTTCGGCCACAACTGCCAGGAAAATGTTTCGGGATGCAAAGAAAAACCCACAAATAACATCAGCTGAAATACAGGACTCACTCAAAACTAGTGGTGTGGCTGTTTCAAGATACGCAATAAGAAAAATTAGAAAAATGGGCTGCTTGGTTGAGTCAACAGAAGAAAGGCATAGCTGCGCAAATGCCACAAAGTATCTCACCTACATTACACCAAACAGCACAGAGACAAGCCTCCAAATTTGTGGAACAAGGTAATTTGCAGTGAGGAGAACAAAATTGATCTCTTTGGCCACAACCATAAACGTTATATTTGGAGAGGTGTCAACAAAGCCTATGATGAAATGAACACCATTCCTACTGTAAAGCACGGAGGTGGATCACTGATGATGTGGGGATGTGTGAGCTACAAAGGCACAGGAAATGTGGTCAAAGTTGAAGGAAAGATTAATGCAGTACGTTATCAGCAAATACTGGAGTCAAATTTGCATTCATCAGCATGGAAGCTGCGCATGGGACGTACTTGGATGTTCCAACATGACAATGATTCAAAACACAAGACCAAGTCGACCTGTCATTGGCTACAAAGTGAAGGTTTTGGAGTGGCCATCTCAGTCTCCTGACCTCAATATCATTGAGCCACTCTGGGAGAACTTAAGTGCTCAGTTGATGCAAGAAAGCCCAGGAATTTACAGGAACTGGAGGCTTTTTGCCAAGAAGAATGGGCAGCTTTACCATCTGTGAACATAAACAGCCTCATCCACAACTACCACAAAACACTTCAAGCTGTCATCGATGTTAAAGGTGGCAATACACGGTATTAAGAACTTGTGAACTTTTGATCAGGGTCATTTGGATATTTTTGGTTGTCATTAAGATTTAACCCTAGAACGCATACCTAAGGCCTCGCAGGCCTGCCAGGTTACTTGTTTTCTATTTTCTGTAAAAGTACTTTAGTTTGAATTTTGAAAATCTAGGTAATCCTCAGGTATATAGTTGTTAGTAATTTCCAGTCATTCATATATTTTTATGTTACTGATATTTTTTTGGGACTACCCCATATTCACGCACCTGGGGCCTTTTAAGCCTGTACTAGGTTTACATGTGATACTCAGTCTTTTTGTCTGTATTGTTGCTGGGGAAGAACTTTTATGACTCTGCTATTGCTGGGAAGAGTGTGGATTCTGCACGACAACATGGTCATGTGGTCTTGGAAGGGAGGCTCCCTCACAAAATCATGTGTCTCTGACCTCATCGCAGGTCTTTTTGTCCTAATTGCTGGAGAGACTTTGAAGGAAGAAGTCAGCTTTCTTTTGTCTGGAAATAGAAACTTTCTGAGCTCCAAAACCAGAGGCTTCTACTGCACTACAAGAAAGTGATCTGTTGGAGGTAAGAGGAGGGGGGCTGCACTTTACCTGCTTTATATCGCTTGGTGTGCTGGGACCAATATAGTCATGCAGGAAAGAAAATTGGAGCGTTTCTGTTCTACTTGCGGACAAAATGTATGCAAGGAACATTCAGCCGAAAAAATAATATGCGAGAATTGTCGGAGGAATATGTAAAGTTACAAATAAATATTCCTGCACCAAGTTTGCTACAACCAAAAAATGTTTTCATAAAAAAATTGTATATAGAATGCCTATATTTGGCGTGCCCGTTTACTTACTTTTTTGTTGTTTTATGCACATAATTCTGTTTTGAAATATACACATCTTAGGCTGTGTTCCCAGTAGGGCTGGGGTTCGCCAGAAGGGGATACATAATAGATCTGACCTCCTGGTAACTCCAGCTAAGGCTGCCGGAATGGCAGGATTCCGCCAGCCTTAGCTGGGGTCACCAGGAGGTCAGATCCATTACGGATCCCCTCCTGGCGGACCCCAGCGCTACTGGGAATGCATCCTTACTTTGCAATTGTAAAATAAATTTTGAAAAGTATTTTTATTTGAGTTATTCTGTGTTATTTGCACACAGGCCTAAAAGGCCCCAGGTGCGTGAATATAGGGTAGTCCCAAAAAATGGTTGTTATACCGAAATGCCTATAACATAAAAATATATGAACAACTGTAAATTACTAACAACTATATACCTGAGGAATACCTAGAGTTTCAAAAATCTAACTAAAGTAATTTTACAGAAAATAGAAAACAGGTAACCTGGCAGGCCTGCGAGGCCCCAGGTATGCGTCCGCCAGCCTTAGCTGGGGTCACCAGGAGGTCAGATCCATTACGGAATCCCGTCCTGGCGGACCCCAGCGCTAGTAGGAATGCATCCTTACTTTTCAATAAACTTTGAAAAGTATTTTTTTGAGTTATTCCATGATAATTGTAAACAGGCCTAAAGGCCCCAGGTGCGTGAATGTGTAGATTTCTATGGGTATGCGTTCTAGGGTTAAAAAGAGAAAACCTAGTAGTTTGACAATAAATGGCTTCACCCAACCGCTAACCATGAGTGGAAAAGAGTTTTTTGCATTATCATTGATATTCTCTGAAAAAAGGCCTAGAAAGCAACAAATCTGCCGGGGTATGTAAACTTTTGAGGACAACTGTACATGCTGCCCATGGATTAAGCAGCATGTATCAGCTGACATGCTATCTTTTTAGCTTTTAAAAAAATATTCTTGGTAAGGCCATGGTCAGACGAGCATGTGAAAAATGATTTGATTTTCATCCAGAAAACGATTTTCATCCATGTGCCTATATTGTTTTATCCGTGTGACATTTATTGATCCATGTGTCCTTACTTTATGTCTGTGTGATAACCATGTGCCATCTGTGCATCTGTATTTTACATTTTTATGACATCCATGTGCCATCTGCGTGTCTGTATTTTACTTCTGTGTGACATTCGTGTGCCATCCAAGGGTCCGTATGTTACGTACATGTGACCTTTGTGTGTCATCCATATTTATACAGCAACATTTTAACATGTGCATGATAGAACAAAGTTTGGTGTTCCTTATTAGATCCAACTTTGTGATTTTTTTTTGCTCACATGGACACTACGTATAAAAAAAACTTATCAGAACAACTCAAATGAATTAATATTGGTCATTGTGTTGTGCGATTTCTACTCGGACAGCTCACATCCAGGGGTGGAACTACCGTGGTGCAGCTGGTTCAGCTGCACCCGGGCCCCGACTGGCTAGGGGGCCCCTTCAAGCCTGCAGGGGGCCCCCAGCCGACCCCCGTAAGCCATTGTCAGAGGAGAGGAGGGTCAGGCTTCCCTTGCTTAATCCCGCCCCTCCTCTCCTCTGCTCCCCCGGCTCCCAGGAGCACACTTGGCGTGGTTCAGCAGGAAGGAGATCCGCCGGGGCCCCCGGGGGTCAAGGTCCGCCACTGCGCACATCCATATAATGTGCTCATCTGAACTATCCCTTATTCTTATATATCATTCAAGAATTGTTTGGTAAACATGTCAAACATTTCAAGGTGTTCACTTAGTCATCAGGTTCCTACAGGAAGCCTTGCCAGCATCCATGGTCATATTCTTCTTCTTCACTCAGCATCCAGTGCAGCGGTAACGCTTCGTCCTCTTGTCTTTTTCAAGCCTTGTTCTCCAAAAGGAGGTGATTTTTTTTCCTAATTGCCCTTCCGTTGCCCCCTGTCTTGATCTCAGCACATGTATTTGTTTGCTTGTTTTTGTATTTATTCATGTGGTATTTTCTACTTTGACGGAAGAAGGGAATCCCACCAGGGAATACAATCTACATTACCACTCCGGGGATGTTAACTTTACATGAACTCAGAACAGTGTGCATGTATGCTGATAATTAGTACTGAAGCGGCTGCATTTATTTCTGTTGCATCTAGATTAAGTAACGTCAATGTAAATATTCACCAAATATTCACCACCAGTCATGTCTTCTAGCTAAACGCTTGCATGTTTCCTCTTTACATCAAAAGAAGAACTTGAAAAACATTAAAGATCTTAACACGGAGATCAAGATCCAGCGTGTTCAAATTGACATTGCCGGAATATGTTATCCTTTTAATGAAGGGTATATCGATGACAGCGGTGTAACATGAAGCTCATGGGCCCCGATGCAAAAGCTCCAACGGGGCCCCCAATGATTGCGAATCTTTATTAACAATATATGTATATTAGCCAAAGGGACTTTTGGGGCCCCCTAGGCTCCAGGGCCCATGTGCGATTTCAACTGCACCTGTTGTAGTTACACCCGTGATCGGGTGGCATGCACAGAAGACAGTAGACCTATAGCACAGAACAAATCAGTTGGTTTTGTTTTGGGGGAGTTTTATTATCCTATAATTATGTTGATCATTTTTTTGGGGGGTTCTGGGTTTTACCATCCAGGACAAAGATTTTGATTCATACAAATTGTAGGATTTATTCTACAAAATGACATTTATTGTGTTCAATAGAAAAGTTGATTCTTTCCACATTGGATTCATGATTTGTGCCAATAAAATAATATTTTGTTATTGTTAAAATTATATTATTAAAAGGAATCTGTCACCAGGTTTTTGCCACCTAATCTGAGTAACATAATGTAGGACAAGATATCCTGATTCCAGCGATGTGTCACTTACTGGACTGCTCAGTGTAGTTTGATAATATTAAGCTAATTAAAAAGTGATTTTATCATTAGAGGACTTCTTGTCCTGCTGTCAGGTAGTCCAGCATATTCATGAACTGCTACATCTGCAGCAGATAAAACAGCAATTTTATCAAAGTGACAGCAAGCAGCTCAATAAGTGACACATCGCTAGAATCAGAGTCTCTGTCTCTACCTCATGCTGCTCTCAGATGGGATGGCAAAAACCTGGTGATAGATTTCCTTTAACCTCCCTGGCGTTATCAATAGGTCAGGAATTTTGTGCTAAAAGCGGGCTTACCCGCAGTTGCGGCAGATGCGGTGAAAAAACCGCATCTGCCACACTTGCCGCATAGCCGCCGCACTTGCGGCGCGGTTGCGGCGCGGTTGCGGTAATCGCCATAGTAAGTATAGGGGGACTTGCGGCAGATGCGGCAAGTGCGGTTTTGCACTTGCGGCAGGTGCGGCAAGTGCGGTTTTTTTCGCGTCCGCACCTGACGCAAGTGCAAAACCGCACTTGCCGCATCTGCCGCAAGTCCCCCTATACTTACTATGGCGATTACCGCAACCGCGCCGCAACCGCGCCGCAAGTGCGGCGGCTATGCGGCAAGTGCGGCAGATGCGGTTTTTTCACCGCATCTGCCGCGACCGCGGGTAAGCCCGAGCTGGACTCGGGGTTACCGTTTCTGGCAGTAACTTTTAACCCCGAGTCAGGCTCGGGAATACCGCTAGGCAGGTTAATATAAAAACATAATGTTGTTGAATAACTAAGGACAAGGTGCACCTGTGGACAAACTGCATCAAGTACACACATTCTCAGAAAGATAATATTAGCACATGAACAATATGAGCTAATATCGAAAAAATATATATTTGAGTTTCTGATTAATAAAAACCTAATAAAAGACTTTAAAACAGCAGAACTTTGTATTTATCGTCAATGCCTAAGCACAATATATTGTGGCGTCTCTATGGTCTGGTTGCCAAAGTGGTATCGCCTCCCTCAGCGGAGGTGGTTTCATAATTGGATGGAGGAGGAGCTCCACATTTTAGGTAGCCCCCACATGCACACACAAGACCTAATCCCTGACCAAAATGGGGAGCCCATGACCCTATTTCTAGGGTGCTGCCTCTTCCGGCTGGGGGGAGGGATTAGAAGTAGTGTGAGAGAGAAAGGGTAGGGAGAGAAAGAGCAGATGGGGACGTCAGAGTCCTGGCTTATTAAGGGACTGCATGCCCTGTGAACGGAATCTGGAGGATAGGAGATTACAAGTTTCCTGGTCGTAAGCAGGGACCTGACAGCAAAACAGTTTAACGAGAGTTCAAATCTTCAAGCAAGACAGCAGTACCCATTACAGGTTCGCACTGTCTGCTAGTCGGGAGCTTATTACAAAAAGTGAAGGAAAAGAGCCATAGAATAGCTCACAGGCAGCTGGGACCCAAAACCAAAAAGTACGGCAGGTAGGCCTCCAAACCCACCTGACGAGGTCGACTCTGACTGCTTCCAGGATGATCGGACTCTCCTGGACCTGGTGACCGGTGCCCCGGACTCAACAACTTTCTCATCAGTAAAGGTAAAAAGAATGAGCTTAGCTGTCTTCCTGCTTTTTTTTCACGCCTCCTTTCTGCACACAGCACCACAACTACCACCGTCATTATCCACCTAGAATCCCATACAAAATCCCAGGGGCCCGCTCTGCCAGTGGGGAGTGTTCCATACAAGCTGCCTATTCATCTATGCCCTGGGAACCTACACAAGCAGTATTGGTCATCCCTGACCAGATACTACAATCAACTAAAAATCCCCTGTAAATATTCCCCTTAATTTGCTCGATCAGGGCCATGGAGTTGGGCGACCGGCACCGTGACTCCCCAAAAGACTGCTGGCCAGGCTACAGAGCACCTTGGCCCTAGTGACCCTTGCAATATCCAATTACAAACTGGGATTATAGGTAGGGATGAGCGATTACTGAAGTAATTGGACTTGCTATACTCGCAATGAGTTGGTCCCGGTACTCAGTACTCGTTGCGAGTATAGCGAGTCCGATTGAAATGAGAGTACTTTCGCAGTGTATATATATATATATATATATATATATATATACACTGCGAAAGTTCACTAAAAGTGAAGAGAAGTTGTAAAAAATGTAAATAAATATCATACTCACCTTCCGACGCCTGCATCGGGACCCGAAAACCTCACCTCCGATATGTGGCAAGGACCTGCCAGTATGATAGCCAATCAGATGGCTGGGAACGATCTGGCCAATCAGATGGCCGGTCGTCACAAACCACGTGATTGCTACCAGCCACCTGATTGGCCAGATTGCCAGATCATTGATGTACATTCAAGACCTGGCAATCTGGCCAATCAGGTGGCTGATAGCGATCACATGGTTTGTGACGTCCGGGCATCTGATTGGCCAGATCGTTCCCAGCCATCTGATTGGCTATTATACTGGCAGGTCCTTGCTGCACATTGGAGGTGAGGTTTTTGGGTCCCGGTACAGGCGTCGGAAGGTGAGTATGATGGTGTTTTTTTTATTTTTTTACAACTTTTCTTCACTTTTAGTGTACTTTTGCAGTGTATATATAGATACACTGCGAAAGTAAAAGGGCGACTCGCTACTCCCGAGTAATCACAAGAGACTCAGCAAGTAGGGAGTAGCCGAATATCGTTACTATTCAGCGAGTACCGAATAGTAACGATTATACTCGCTCATCCCTAATTATAGGCTAATGAAATCAGTAGCACTACTAATAGTAGCTCACTAACTAATGTGGATCTAATGTTAGAGATGCAAAAAAATGATGCAGAAGAGAGAAAACCATAATTATAGTATGCAAACCACACTTCCTTTCAGTGTCACTGTGTCAGATGTCTCCACCGCCCCAGCACACGTATTAATCTTTCTTCATCATGAGGCATCAATATCAGCTCATATTGTTTATATGCTACTATCATTTTCCTATGAGTGTATGTATTTGAGGCAGTTTGTCCACTGGTGCAACTTTTTTGTGCTAGAAAAGTTGTCCCTGCAGTTATTCAGCAACCTCACATTTTCATATTAATTATATAATTTTAACAGTAATAAATAAAATGTTATTTTATTGGCACAAATTACTCATATTTATGATTTGGTGTTCTCTATCTATGTTGAGCCATACACCAAAGAGCATATAGATATTCCAGTGGGGACTCTTTTTTTTTTGTTAATCTATGGCATCTGCTTATTTTCTCAAATCCATCCAATGTTAGAGTGAAATCTTTTTATTAAGCCAAATCTGGATGAGGAAGAAAAATGCTGATCAGCACTGGCTCATTCAATAATATTTGTCAAAGGGCTATTGGATAAAAAAAAATCAGATAGTTCTCTTTTGGTTTATACATTGGAGTGAGGACCGACAGAGGCAGCGAGCTCAGTGATTGTCTGTAGTGGGCCACCTGTGGTCGAGACATCACTACTGCAGTCAATATATCACCTGGAGCATCATTGCTGAACTGTGGAATACATTTTTTCTTCAAGACAACTCCTCTAATGCTTCTGCACACAAGACGTTTTGGACAATTATAGCTTTGAAGTTTCTGAGAACAGCTTGGAGTAGGCATTTTTCCATTTCCTATGACGGTGCCCAGTGCACAATGCATGGTCCACAATGACATAGTTGTGGGAGTCTGGTGTAGAATAACTTGACCAGCCACACAAAGTCTGTACCTTATCCCCCATCCAGCACCTTTGGGATGAACTAGAATGTTAATTGTGAGCCTGGTCCTCTCCTACATCATCAAGGTCTGACCTCACAAATACTCATCTGGATCAATGAGCAAATATAATAATAAGTAATTGACCTGCCCACTCCGGGGCAGTGGGGCACTCGGAACCAGGCTCCGGTTGCTGCAGGGGAGTCACTCACGGGGGTCGAGACTTGGCTTTTGTGACCCTGGGGGAGTGATTTCTGAAATACATGGGAATTAGGGATTGTCTGATGGGGAATAGGGTTTGTTGAAGTTAAGTTTGTGACGCCACATACGGTTCTCGGTCAGGATGAACAGATGTGTTTAATTGCGATGGATTAGCAGGGCCGTTGTCACTCTGGGCCTCTGTGTCTCGTCTACTGTTGCAGTCAGCGGCTCTACAGGTGGGAGAACAAATCAGTCTCACACAGTGTTGGAATTCTGCACCCTGTTTACTCATTAAAGTTGCAGCTGGCCACTAGTCTCTCTACCAAGTCCAGTCTGGCCTGTCCACAAGGAACGGGGATAGCTTGCCAAGGACCCCTTCGTGTGCCTCTCCGCTCTCTGGTCTCTCTCTCCCAGCGCTACTTCTTCACCTCTCCTGTCAGTGACTCCGCATGCAGTACCCTGATCTAGCATCCACGGGTCCTCTCGGATGACGTGTACCTGTCTCCTGACCCTAGTTCGGCTGCCTTCTCAGTGGGTGCGTCGGGCTGTGGCCAACACTCCTTTAGACTGCGTGGCCTCCGGTTCAGTGGTTTGGGGATACAGAGTCTGTGCCACGTTCAGGGCCGAGTCCCTGGTTCTCGACCAACCCCTCCGTCCAACTATTTTAGTCCCGGATCCGGGTGCCCGGGTCGTTTCCTCCCCACCTGTGCCCCTGGGGTCTTTTCTGTACCCCTTACACACGACTGCACACTTCCACTTGCTTCTCCTTTTTCTCTCCCACTCACTATGACTCACTAACTAACTAACTAACTGCCTCCCCCCACCTGTTCTTCCTCAGTCCCCTTTGACCGGGCCCTCCACCCAAGTCCGCCCATGGTCCCCTGGGTCATAGGGTGTGTTGGGTGTATTTGGTAGGGATCTGAGTTTACCATCCCGTTTCCTCAAGGACTGAGACACCACAGCCGTTCATTGAATGTAGTAGCTCTTTGTGGCGACCAGACCAGTGGGGCACCACATTTCCCCTTGATAAAGATTAGCTCATCCCTGAGCGATCCACGGGTTATAAAGATGTTACACAGAATTCACAAAATCTTTTATGTGTGTGAATAACAATAAAACAAAAGATTATCTTTGCTTCCCTTAGTGGGAGGTTTTGGCTTGAACGTTACGAAAAGAACAATAACCGCAATTATGGTACTAGTAAAAAGGAAGTGAAAAAAAAAAGGAAAGAGTCCACTCATATATAAAAAAGTGTAAACTTCACTGCTCACGGTTGAATAGTGTCCATATATTCTCTCGATGGCACAGTATCCTGGCCGAAATAACATAACCGTAACTCTTAAGGTACCGTCACACGCCGCAATATCGCCTGGAGATCATAAAGGCGATATGTCGTCCCGGAGCAATCACCGTGAAATTGTCTCACGGTTGCGGCGTGTGATTGGGGAATTTCACGGCGATAAATCGCCTCTCGCCCGTCGCCTGATTCCTGAACAGTGCTCAGTAATCAGCCGCAATCGTTAAGTCGATATTTCCGTGTTGTGGCGTGTGATAGGGCGATAGTGATGGAAAGAGCGTTGCCTATGATTTCCCGTAGGCTTGCCTTGGCGTGCCTCAGCGTGCTGGAGTCCGCACCCTGTCTAAACTGATTGGTGTGGGCTACTGTGTTCCCATTGGCGCCATATTTGAAGAGCTGTCCATTCAGCACCACACAATGTCAATGGCGTCATGTATTAGCCAGCCTTCCAGAGCAGGCTGTTACGTTGTCCAATGAGTGTGTATGGGGCGCAGTGAAAACCACTGTAGCACGCCTATCTCCTCACTGCGCTGAACATGTACACCCACATTGCCTTTGAGCTTGCGGCGTGTGAAGCGGCGATGGAATTAGGCAAGATTGGTTGCAGCTGCTGGTTCAGGTCATCTAGTGCAGCTTTCCAGAATTCCGAGTTCGCCGACAGCGACAGGTCTGCGCTCCCCTCTGGCTCTCCAGGGATGCCTGCTCCTGTTTTCCTGCCTGCCGGACCCGCTGAATCACTGGATGCCATGGTGTCTTTGCTGCTCGTACCACTCCCTTTCTTGTCTCTCATCTTCTTTCCACTCTTTTGTCTGCTGACCTCATCCTTCCGGTTGTTACTCCTCCTCCCAGGTGGAATCATCATGGCCTTGAGCAGGCCCCCTTGGCTTTTTGCTGGCTCTCGGGGCGGGCCTGCTCTTTCACACTCTGTGCGGACCCATCCCACGATGGGGAGCAGGGGCACGCCCCCGGGCTTGCACATGGCGTCAGTTCTCCGTGGTCGCCATTTTCAAAAAGCATGAACAGTCTCTGAAAAGTCTTTCTCAAGGCACACAAGACCCGGTTTCACTGGACCATTCGCATCCTGTTCGTGACGCCAGTTCTGACTCACCCACTCCGGGGTTATGGGGCACTCGGAAATGGGCTTCGGTTGCTGCAGGGTAGTCATGGGGGTTGAGACCCGGCTTCTGTGACCCCGGGGGAGTGAGTTCGTTCTGAAATACGTGGGAATTAGGGATTGTCTGATGGGGAATAGGGTTTGTTAAAGATAAGTTCATGACGCCACCTAATGTTCTCGGTCAGGATAGACCGACGCTGCGGGTCCGGCCTCCGGGTTTGTTGGTATGGCAGCCTGATGTCGTCGCTCCCCGTAGGTGGAGCAGTACCCCAGGGCAGATGTGTTTAATTGCGATGGATTGGCAGGGCCGACGTCACTCTGGATCTCTGTGTCTCATCTACTGTTGCAGTCGGCAGCTCTGCAGGTGGGAGATTAAATCAGTCTCACACAGTGTTGGAATTCTGTACCCCGTTTACTCAGTAAAGTTGCAGATAGCCACCGGGTGCTTCTCTCTACCAAGTCCAGTCTGGCCTGTCCACAAGGAACCGGGATAGCTTGCCCAGGACCCCTTTGTGTACCTCTCCGCTCTCTGGCCTCTCTCCCAGCACTACTTCTTCACTTCTCCTGTCAGTGCCTCCACCCACAGTGCCCCAATCTAGCATCTACGGGTCCTCTCAGATGAATGGTACCTGTCTTCTGACTCTAGTTCGGCTGCCTTCTCAGCGGGTGCTTCGGGCTGTGGTCACCACTCCTTTAGACTGCTTGGCCCTTGGTCAGTGGTTCAGGCATACAGCGTTTGTGCCACATTCAGGGACAGGTCCCTGGTTCTCTACCAACCTCTCCGTCCAACTATTTTAGTCCCGGATCTGGGCACCCAGGTCGTTTCCTCTCCACCTGTGCCCCTGGGTCTTCTCTGTTCCCTTTACATTTGACTGCACATTTGCACTTGCTTCTCCTTTTTCTCTCCCACTCACTACCACTCACTAAGTAGCTAACTGCCACCCACCACCTGTTCTTCCCCTGTCTCATTTGACTGGGCCCTCCCCCTGGTCCTCCCATGTTCCCCTGGGTCATAGGGTGAATTGGGTGTTTTTGGTGGGGATCTGGGTTTGCCATCCCATTTCCTCAAGGACTGAGACACCACACCCGGGCTCCCTCAGACACCCTGAAACATGACAATATGATATTGATTTGTCCTGAGAACGGGGTCAGGGAGCCCTGAAACACGTTGATTAATAAATCAATATTATATTCACCCTTTGATGTTTCCTGGAATACGGCAGATTGTTTTTAACCCTTCATCCTCCCTACTCTATATGCACCACAATGGGGACTGCAGCAGTCGTGATCTGCTTTTATAGTGGTTGTGACTCTCACAACCACACAAGGTGAAGCCTCTGATACCTATTTAGGGAATATTTTATCTCTCAGACCCTTCATCCTCCCTACTTTAATTTTTTGAGATAATGACCTTCGGGTTGTCATTGGCTGTAAGCCATAATCATCGACATTAACAGACCTAAACACTTGATATAGATCACTCTGTGTGTGATGACTCTATATAATGTATGCGTTTCACTTTATGTATTGAATTACTGAAATAAAGTAACTTTTTGATGAAATTGTAATTCATTGAGATGCAGCTGTAGATTGCTCTACGTCTGTATGTATACAATATGTAATAAGCAATATCCAACTTTCACAGGAAATCACGGGGTATTTTAATTTGCCTTTAATGATCTAAAAGATCTGTGGTTACCTTGAGATTCCAGCAATCTACAGAAGCGACCAACATAATATGAGCACCAATCGTTGCCCGTGACATATTCAACGTCTTAGATCTTAACTTCAAATTACCACTATGAAACACTGCGCCTCTGAACAACTTTTTATCATTTCCGGCGTGTAATTCCCAGATAGTAAATACTTTTCCTTCAAGAAAAAAAAAAAAGACCTGGTGAGAATGAAAAAAAGGGTCAGTTTCAAGCTCATTAGTTTATTTTTAGTAGTTGAGATCTGAAGGAGCAGAGAACATTTCCCTTTTTCCTGCAGAACATACTTTCCTGTGAACCAAGGATGTCCATTGACCTCCCTCCCGCTGGGAAGGTGCGGCTGATCCTTGACAGAATCCATCAGGAGACTTAAAAGCTAAATAGAAAACAGAGAAAGGTATATTATCCTATTTCACTAATTGTGCGAGTAAAGGAAGAAAGGCCGGTTCTGGGAAAGAACCAAAATATCCTCAATTTTAGTAAAAGAAAAAGATCCCTGAAAAATAAATAAGCATTAAATTTAAAAATAAAAAAACTAAAAGTTTTTATATCTAATAAAACATAGACATAACGGGACTTCTGTAATGAATCCGATAAAGCGTGTCTCAGCTTGTCGTAAAGGGTTCTACCAGGAAAACGAAAAATTATACATCTCCTCTACATAGGAACTTCTATAATACAATGGGAACATTTCTTTGGTACAAACATTTTTTCTCCAATCAGTCTGTCCATCAAAACCGGACATCATCCGAAGGCGGTTCGATTTTCTTTTCACCGAGCCAAAGACTTGAGTGTCCCGAGTTAGGCTGGGGTCACATTTAAAACATGAATTGCATTCACCGCATCCGGATCCGGATGCGGTGAACGCAATACCGGTCACACACGTTTTTTACAAAAATGTGTGCAGAATACCGCACTGCAGTAACCGGATGGCTCAGGATGTGTAATCCTGAGCCATCCAGCAACTGCATAGTTTGCTGATCCGGGCTATTGCCGGCATTAGCAAACTGTTCTTTGTCTTGTAAAAATGGTAATTTAATAAATAAAAGAATGCTTGAGGTCTCTAGAGGGGGGCTTAGTCCCCCCTAGAGACCGGACACCCACTCAGGTGGGCTACACCTACAATGCCCCTATGCCACGGGCTCCTCCGAGCTCTGTGCATGTTCCCCTACCTCCCCCCCCCGTATCTGTATAGAGGGGTGCCTGCACCCCTCTGTTAGAAGTATCCCTAAATGTGGCATAAACACAGTGATTACAGTACAAATAATAGTTGTATAGTTACGTGCATCTTCATGAACTCGCAATATCTCTCCATGGGCGTGGCTGTGTGCTTCTGCCTCCGCCCATGAAATCATGATGCCCGCCCCCTCTGGCCTTCACCCTGTGTTTTCAGGGCGGCCGCGTCATGAAAGGGGTGTGGCTATCGGTATGACGCGACCTTAGCCCCGTCCCTTTCGTGACGCGCCCGCCCCGGAAAACACAGGGTGAAGGCCAGAGGGGGCGGGCATCATGATTTCGTGGGCGGAGGCAGAAGCACACAGCCCCGCCCATGGAGAGATATTGCGAGTTCATGAAGATGCACGTAACTATACAACTATTATTTGTACTGTAATCACTGTGTTTATGCCACATTTAGGGATACTTCTAACAGAGGGGTGCAGGCACCCCTCTATACAGATACGGGGGGGGAGGTAGGGGAACATGCACGGAGCTCGGGGGAGCCCATGGCATGGGGGCGTTGTAGGTGTAGCCCACCTGAGTGGGTGTCCGGTCTCTAGGGGGGACTAAGCCCCCCTAGAGACCTCAACCATTCTTTTATTTATTAAATTACCATTTTTACAAGACAAAGAACAGTTTGCTAATGCCGGCAATAGCCGGGATCAGCAAACTATGCAGTTGCCGGATGGCTCAGGATTACACATCCTGAGCCATCCGGTTACTGCACAGCGGATCATAGAGAACCGCTCCGAAAACTGCAGCCTGCATGATTTTTAACGCAGGCTGCAGTGCCGGAGACGGACACCGGATGGCTTGTGAAGCCATCCGGTGTTTAGCATTGGCTCCTATGAGGAGCGTTTCCAGGTTCGGTTTTGAGCTTTTTGAAAGCTCAAAACCGGATCAGGATTCTAAAAAAAAAACGTAGATGTGACCCTGGCCTTAGTGATGAACGAGTAGTGAAATATTCGGGCTTGGATCGCTCTAACCGTATACTTTGAACTGTTTCATTACTCCTTAGGCTGGCTTCACACCACGGCAAGATCCGATCCGGGGCTGTCAGGGATGAACCTGACAGCCCCGGACTAGATCAGCACACAGAACCATAGGGCAAATATGCCCTCCGGTCTGGTGTGCAGTCTGACACAGCTGCAGCTGCTGATGAATCAGGACCGCGACTCACTGGGAGCTAGCCGCGGTCCTGAAATAACAGCGGCGTGCAGCCGCCAGTGTCCGGTCAGCCAGCCCCTTTCACTTATTGTATCGGCCACATGTGGACACAGGAGATATTCACAATTGTAAGCAATCAGAGGGTTGCTATCAGATGGTTTGGCCATCAGATGATTTGGGGCACTTACTATTTACAGCTAAAAATATTTTATTTCTTGAAACCCCTTTATATCCTGAATAGTGAATTAGTATTTTTTTTTTTTTTTTTGCATTAATGCTCCTTCTGAACTCTTTTTGCCCCATTTTTGTCCATCGAAAAACGCAATGATGACATATTTTATGGAAGCTAATTGGAAAATATGAAAGAGAATCTGTCAGTAAGATCAACCTACCCTAAACCAAAATATATTGACATACTGGTCTTTGAAATTTAAATCTATCAACACCTTTTTATCTTCTATCTGTTGTTGCATTAGCATTTTCAAGGAGTTAGCATTTGCAGTCACATGCAAATGAGACATAGCCAGAGCACTTAAAGAGACATTGCCGCCCAAGCTTGTTTCCATGTCTATAGCACCAGCTTCTTTAGGTACACTAATAGCTCACTGACTGTGTGATGTTAGAGAAAGAAATCAGACAGTGATCTTTTAATCAAGGTTAAAAACCCAGGTGCTGGACAGAGAAACAAGCTTGGTAGGCAAAGGCTCACTAAATGCCCCAAAAACATGTAAAACCTCATTTGCCTATTAATAAATATGCTAATAAATGTAGCAACAGATAAAAGATATAAAGGTGTCAATGGATTGTCATTTATAACTCCTACATGCCCATTTGCAGTTTGGGGAGGTTGATCTTCCTGATACATTGCATTTAAATACAATTTTGCTGACTCTGTTTTTCTGTTGACGTATCTGTAAAGAAGACTGTTTATATATAAACCTCTGAATTTCAAAGCACTGCATAATATGTTGGCATAATAAAAATAAGGATTATTATTATAAAGAATAAAAGCATGAAAAAATGCATGTTTGTAGTAAAAACAAAAAATGTGTGAAAAACATGGAGTTTTCAAAAGTAAAAAAAGTAATATGTCCGCTGCACCAGTTGCATATCGGGCAATTTGCTGTTCAGGAACAAGGAATCCTCTCTCTCTAGGGACTGCAATGTGGCAGCATGGTTTACCTCTGTGATCCATCCATCTTTTTTCCATACATGCTGGATTTAATGGTACCCAGAGAAATTTAGCTCTTGGTACCTTAATAGAAAGATGAGAAGACTTAACAGGTTGACATCTTCACAGGTCCTACACACAAGTCCTACACACACATCCTACAAATACACATATCCTACACACACATCCTACAAACACACATATCCTACACACACATCCTACAAATACACATATCCTACACACACATCCTACACACACATCCTACACACAAGTCCTACACACACGTCCTACAAACAAGTCCGACACACACGTCCTACAAATACACATATCCTACACACACATCCTACACACACATCCTACAAACACACATTTCCTACACACACATCCTACAAACAAATCCTACACATACATCCTACACACAAGTCCTACACACACGTCCTACAAATACACATATCCTACACACACATCCTACACGCACGTCCTACACACACATCCTACAAACACACATATCCTACACACAAGTCCTACACACACATCCTACAAACACAAATATCCTACACACACGTCCTCCACAAACTTGCTGTTCCAATGATTTGGGACACAAATGGGCAATTTGGCAAATACATGCTCCAAAGTGAAGTGGCCCACAGTGTTCTTCAGTGGAATTGGAATGTCCCAAAATTAAAAATTTTTAAAGTATGTTGGTAAAATTTTGCAAAAGATATAAACTGTCAAAAATGTCAAGTCCATCTATTCCAGATGGTATATGGACTGTTCAAGAATTCAGGAAAACTGCGTGCAACTCATATATCTGTATTACTGGTCATATTGAAATCCACATTCAATCCCCCTACAGGTTGAAAGGAGGATGTCTTCCTTAAAGAGAACCTGTCTCCCCCCCATGCATGCTGATTTAATAGCAGCACTGAATGCAGCATGTCTGCTGCATTCAGGCAAGAGGTCCCCCATCCCTTAAGCCCCCCTGTATCCCAAGATAATTGAATGTAAAAACTTACAATGTGGAGCCAAATAGGTCTGGTTTAGTGGCTGGAGCCACTTCTCTTCACAGGGCAATTTCACGCCCCCTGGATTTAGTATCCTCCCTCCACCGCCTCCTCTTGCCAGTCATGTTCTCCCCCGCCTGCTTGCCTGCTGTATGAGACGCAGAACGCGGGCGCAGAGCCAGGGATCATATTCCTCAAAGCTGCTCGGTTGCCCCGCCTCCTGCGATGATGTCACAGCTTATCCCCGCCCTGCTCCACATTATAAATGGAGCAGGGCGAGGATAAACTGTGACATCAAGGCAGGAGGCGGGGCGGCCGGCCTCCAGCGGTGATGTCACCACTTATACCTGCCCTGCTCCATTTTATCAATGGAGCAGGGCGGGGAAAGGCGGTGACACCATGTTCCTGTACAGTCAGACACATCCTTTACACAGCACATAGCAGGGACACATATATAAGGTTATCTCAGCACAGGAGATGTGGTATGATCAGACCATGTCCCTGTACGGTCAGACACAGCCATTACACAGTACATAGCAGGGACACATATATAAGATTATGTCAGCACAGGAGATGTGGTATGATCAGACCATGTCCCTGTACGGTCAGACACAGCCATTACACAGTACATAGCAGGGACACATATATAAGATTATCTCAGCACAGGAGATGTGGTATGATCAGACCATGTCCCTGTACGGTCAGACACAGCCATTACACAGTACATAGCAGGGACACATATACAAGATTATTTCAGGCCAGGTGATGTGGTATGATCAGACCATGTCCCTGTACAGTCAGACACATCCATTACACAGTACATAGCAGGGACACATATATAAGATTATCTCAGCACAGGAGATGTGGTATGATCAGACCATGTCCCTGTACAGTCAGATACATCCATTACACAGTACATAGCAGGGACACATATATAAGATTATCTCAGCACAGGAACATTTTTTAAAACACCTCCAATTGTGGAAATGATTATTATTCCAAGATCTATTGATTAAAATCAGCTTTAAAATTAACATTGTTCATGGGAAAGCCCCTTTAGTAAGAAATCCCATCTCTTTTTACAAATGTATCACATCTTTGGTGTAAAAAGTTGGGTCACACTTGGTCACCATAGTCCTGTACCTGCTATACTGACCATGGCAGCAGGTCTTGGCGGTGGCATCCTGACATCTTAACATCCAGTGGCATTTGCACCACCACACATGGCGACACCCCTGCTGAAAGGTGTTTCTGTTTTTAGCCTAAACTGCGCAGTAACTGCTCGGCTTCAGAAGGAATGTGAAATGGGAGCCTAATGCTGAGAAAACAGGCAGATATAATTGCAGTGCATTAATGGCAATTACAGCTTCTTCTCCCTTAACTTGTCAGTTTGACTGAGAAACCCATTAACCCAGTTCCTCCTCTTCTTTGTCACATCCTCTCTGTGGAAAAGTGAGGAAAATTACCCTTTTCTTTACTAAATCTTACTTAATGCATTACATTCCTGTGCCGCTCCTGACGGCACACACCTCAGGACTCTCATTTAGAAGGTTTTGTCTATACTATCTCTTTTTTTGGATGTCAAAAACATCAATTTTTTTCACATCAAAAACACTTATGACATTACTCTTTGTTTCTGGTGTCTTCTCGGCGTTCTGTCAGACCAAACAATTTTTATTAGTGTTTTTTGGTTATTTTCTGTACAGTTTCTCTATTTTGAAATCCATTAAACAATGAAAAAACCGCTAGCGCTTCATTGGTTGACAACGCGTCAAAAAGCTCAAGAAGAGTATTCCCATTGACTTCTATTACATGATATGTTGAATAATGTGTTTCCCAAGTGTGAAACACCTGAAGAATGAACATTGCTTCTTAGGCCGGCTTCACACCATGGATTTCACATGTCAGGTCCGGTCCGGTTTGAACCGGACCGAACCTGATCAGGTTTTGCCCCCATGCATCCCTTTGATGCCGGATTGGTGATATTTGGCCATCTGGTTTGCTGTACTTTCTCCCTGATCCGATTTTGTCCTGTTTTGCATGGACAAAATCGGAGTCAGCATCATTTTTTTGTGTCCAGGGCAAAAAACAAACAAAACCGGATCCTCCCGGATCCAAGACAATCCAGCGCCCATAACATGGGAGTCTATGGGCGCCGGATCGCCCTGGATCCGTCAAAAAAATCGGATCATTTCCTGGATGCCTTGTACTGAACAGCATCCGCGCTCGTTCAGCAGCAGCATTTCAGAGCCACCGATGAACGTTCAGCACCATGGAGAGCTCCACTGCACAGACGGCTGAAATTTCAGCACCGCGGACAGCAGCAGACACGAGCACAAAGGAATCCTGCCAAAAACAGGATCGGAGGGCATATTTGCCCAAACTTTGTGCTCATCCGGCGCTGTCAGGTTCTGTCCGGTGGATCCTGCAAAACACCGGACAAAACCTGACCTGGTGTGAAGCCGGCCTAAGCCTGAATGTATGAATGCAGTCATTAATCCATAGAAATGAATAGGAAGATTCTTTTGAACATGATGTCAGTACGATTTCTGAAAAAGGTTTATAAAAGTGAAGCTGATTTTTTAAAATTGCTGTAAAAAAAATGCAACGTGAACAAACCCTAAGACCACGTGCACATGTTCAGTATTTGGTGAGTTTTTTACCTCAGTATTTGTAAAACAAAACCAGGAGTGGAACAATCAGAGGAAAAGTCTAATAGAAACACGTCACCACTTCTGTATTTATCACCCACTCCTGGTATTATCTTACAAATGTTCAAGCCCCCCCTTTAGAGCAAATAGCGAGGGGCTTCATGGGATGGCGGCACAAACTCCCCCGGTTTTCTAAAGTCAGTATAGTTTTAGGGTTTAGTCTTGGTATCTCCCTTTAGTTGGTTCTTTCAGTAGTGGGTTTCTATTCCTTCTACCCCCTCTTCTTTTGCTATGTATTGACTACTGTTCTTACCTGTTGTAGATTGATTTCTTAGGCCGCTTTAAGATAAGCGATTTTGTTGATTCGCAGCAGATCCGGCAGATTTACCTCAGTTGCAGCCAGTCAAAAAACTACAGTTACCTGGCCAGATTTGCCAGATCGCAGCAAAAACCACATTTGCCGCAAGTCCCATAGAGAATGAATGGGGGCTTGCTGCAAGTCGGTTGTTATGTGGCAGATGTGGTAAATCTGCCGCAAATCAGCAAAAACACTGATGCGAAATGGACCTTAGTCTTCAAGTGCCAGGCAGAAAAGAACTACAGGAGCCTGATTGGTGGACAGTTTTCGGCAAGAAGTAGAAGAGCCTTTTTATGCCCTGCATTCCTGTCAGGGGACTCACAACAACCGGGAGTCTGAAGTAACACCTGCCCGCCCGCCCTCCCTTAAGTTCTAATGTCATTGTGGTATTTATTAGATGGGTTCTTGCCTAGCTATGCCAGATGGAGACTGGAAGTTTTTTAGTGTCTATGGAGTAATTAATTTTATTGTTGTTTATTGGTTTAATATATTTAATATTTGAGTAATTGTGGCACTCCAGGGTTCGGTTGCCACAGATACACCTGGGACAGAGAAGGATCTCCACATCAGGTAAGCCCGCACACAACACCTTCCACTCCAGACCTGAAGGGGGAGCTCTACTTGCTAAGTTCAGGTAAGGTCCCCTTTAAATTCAGGCTCGGAGGCAGAGTTAGGGAGTGCAGTTCCAGGGAGGACTGTGAAGACATCCTGGTGATGGAGCTGCACTAAGCCTATACCAGTGAGCACTGTTAACCGGCGTGAGGGGCCCTAGAGCGAGGGTTGGAGGCAAGGTGTAGTAGTAGTAGGGAGAGTGGAACCTTACCGGTTCACCCCAAAGGAACAGCGTCTGAAACTGGATACCAGAGTCCATGACTGCAAGAGATCTGTTAGCCCAGCAGTAAAGACCAGGGGCTAGGGAGACTCCAAGTCTCCTGGCCACAACAGACTATAAAGTCACCTGTCAGTCATCATACGTGATATATATGTTGGAGTGCCCGTGTGGCCTCCAGTATATAGGGAGAACAATACAAGCCATGCATTGTAGGCTGAACAAGCATAGACAAAATATAAAAATAGGGTATCAGCTACATAGTGTGTCAAGGCACTATGCAATGTGTCACCAAAGAGATTTTAACCTAATGGAAGTTACAGTTATAGATCATGTGGTAGAGGATGAGGCTGACCGATTAAGTACCTTGATTCGCAGAGAGAACCATTGGATCTATAAAATGGGTACGTTGGCCCCTGAGGGCCACAACCTAACCATAGAGAATGTGGCAAAAAGATAAAATGCTACACTCCATTTATCCCCCACCCCCTTTTTTCCTTGGGTTGTTTTCTTCTTCCTTGGGTGTTATACTAACCGTGATACTTTCTTTTTAATATTGTATCTCTCTCCCCATCGGGCAGTATAACTTTAGGACACATTTATTTTACCCATTTGAGTTTTTTCTTCCTCACCCCTCTCCCCATTGGGCATTATCAATATATAAAAATGTTATAGTACCCGTGATACTTTCTCTTTAATATTGTATCTCTCTCCCCATCGGGCAGTATAACTTTAGGACACATTTATTTTATCCATTTGAGTTTTTTCTTCCTCACCTCTCTCCCCATTGGGCATTATAAATATATAAAAATGTTATAGTAACCGTGATACTCTCTTTTTAATTTTAGGGTCTGTATCTCTCTCCCCATCGGGCAGTATAACTTTTGGACACATTTATTTCATCTATTTGAGTTTTTTCTTCCTCACCCCTCTCCCCATTGGGCATTATAAATATATATAAATGTTATAGTAACCGTGATATTTTCTTTTAAATATTGTATCTCCCTCCCCATCGGGCAGTATAACTTTTAGGACACATTTATTTTATCCATTTGAGTTTTTTCTCCCTCACCCCTCTCCCCATTGGGCATTGCAAATTTTAAAAATGAGATATATATATCTCCCTCATTGCAAGAACTTAAATATTAGAAGTTTTTATAGTTTATATTTTTGATAAGTTGTTTGTATTGAATATTCAGGATCATGTATGTATTTATATATAGAATTCCTTTTTTATCATTTTTTATGTATAATTTTGTTTTTGGATCATCCACTTTGGTCAGTAACTAATAGTCTTATTGATCGTATACTAAGTATTTTGGGCAGATATAGTGATTCAATGCATAAAATATGGACTTTTATCCACGTGATATTTTTAATAGTTCTAGTTTGACGCTCATAGGGTTAATTATTACTACCACCCTAATTGATCAAGAATTGTTTGACCAATCTGAGTGAGCCAAACCCTTTATATATGTTGTATTGTGTTAGTACCCTCATTCCACCTGATGAAGACGGTAACGTCGAAACGCGTAGCGGAGTTTGAGGGACCGTGTTTTTAATAAAGGTCTGTTCATCATAACAATTTCCCCTTGCCCTCCTTCCTTAGCGCTATCAGAACCGCAACTATTTTTTCCTGTGCACTTCTCTCCCTTCTGAGGGACCGTGCGGTTCAGCAGCTTTGGAAGAGAGGTATCGTTTATTAAAGGACCTGTTTATCCAAGTCTGGAGGACTACTAGGACCTATCTGACGTCACCGCCTTGGATCACGTGACTGGTGGAAGTGACGCTGCTCTCTCCCTGGCACGAGGATTTTCTCGGGGACGCCCTGTTTGGTATTGCTCCACAGGAGGCTATCACTGGAGTTGTACCCAGCCAGTACAACTCCACAAGGTGAGTGGAAACCCCGCTTTCCCTGCAATACGGTTTACCCTGAGGTGCTTCACATTTGCGCTCCTTTTCTTTTCTTTTACAACAGCACTTGAGGCACAGCCACTTAGCAGAGCCCGGGACCGCAGTGGATACAATGGTGCCTGTAGCAAAGCTCTGACCGCCTCCCATACAAGTGACCACTACAAGAGAGGGTCAGGGCTTAGCTTCAGATAGCTTGGGAGCAGAAGCACACACAGTGCAACAGGGAGGCCTCATAACTCGCCAGCATGGAGATCCTCAACTGTTTCCAGAGACCCGGACTTGTACCAACAGTGTCTGTACCCTATCACATTCACAACTGCCCCGGGGATCCCGCTCCACCTACGGGGAGCGTAACCATCTTGCTGCTCCACCACCACTCTGGAGGTCTGTCCCGCAGCGCCGGTAACATTACCGGAACCGTGGTGGTGGTGTCACGAAACACATTTATTTTATCTTTATTGACTGTTTATCCCCCTTTTTAAGCGACCATCAGGTCCACAGGACCGGGCAACAGGCCCTAGTGACATCCCCCGTGAACTCAACGCCTGGTTCCGAGTATCCCATACTCTTGAGCGGGTCATAACCATTAATAAATACTGCAGCCTTTTATTTGCACACTATATGGTGTGTTTCATTTTAGTTGGTAAATTGAAAATGTGGTGGTGGTGGTAGGTACATGCCATCCCATAGTGAGGTAAAAACCGCCAAATACTCAACATGTGCCTAAGGGGTCTGGTGTGATCCTATTAGGCCACGTTCACATGTTGTGTATTTGGAGAGTTTTTTTTACCACAGGATTTGTAGCCAAAACCAGCAGTGGAACAATCAGAGGAAGAGTATAATGGAAACACGTCTCCACTTTTGTATTTATCACCCACTCCTGGTTTTGGCTACAAAAACTGAGGTAAAAAATTCACCAAATACTCAATATATGCATGAGACCTAAAAGTGCAGCTAATAATAAAAATTAATTTTGCCTCTGGTGATATTCGGAACTATAAATACATAAAATAAAAACCAATAGATATGAGATGGATATATTATACTAGCTGGGTGCCCGATGCAGATGCATCGGGATTCTAGAAGAGCGAGTCTCTGACTCGCAATGGCCGCTTCGCGGCCAATGCTTCGCGCTGCTAAGGCGACTCGCCATGCCCGCTGCGCGGGCATAGCGAGTCGCCTTAGAACTGCTCGCAATGGCCGCTGCGCGGCCAATGCTTCGGTCGTATCCACATGACCACGCTGACTCGCAGCGCGAGCGGACTCAAAAGGGGCAAAAAACCCATTCGTGATTATATAATAGATATAGCAATTCATAAAGAAAAGAGCGACACTCACAGGATCTTCTTTTGCAGTGTATAAGTTTATTCCAGATAAAACATGGTTACAAAGTACAGGGAGGGGAGGTGGCGCAGGGTCGGACAACGGTTGTATAGGACCCGTTGAGGCACTAACGCATGAAACGGTGTGACTGTTGTCCGACCCTGCGCCACCTCCCCTCCCTGTACTTTGTTTGTAACCATGTTTTATCTGGAATAAACTCATACACTGCAAAAGATCCTGTGAGTGCAGGGCCATTGTCCATAGGACAATCTGAGCCTTTAGGCTCAGGAGGCAGGGGGAGCGGCAGTGCTGAAGGGGGCGGCACCTGCACACAGCGGCTCCCTGTTTCTTGTGCATCGGCTGCCTGCAGTAATCTAAGATATAATTGTTATGCTGTATATTCGCAGCCGCCGACAGCGACAGCTCCCCCCCTGCTCTTCACATGCGGCCGTCGCTACCACTAGCAACCCTCCCCCCCTCCCGCTCTTCACCTGTAGCCGCCACTACCGATAGCACCCCTCCCCCCCGCTCCTCACCTAGGCTAAGGCGGCAGATAGGCTTAATGCACCCCTGTGTGAGTGTCGCTCTTTTCTTCATGAACTGTTATCCTATTCTCAAACTGGGAGCAGAGCAATGCCGGCTACTCTCCACTACCTGCTGATGTCACATGTAGCAAGCCATGATTATAATAGTTAGCGCCCGGATTCCTTCTGTTTCATACTATTATATATATAGATTAGATAGATAGAGAGATAGAGAGATAGATAGAAATATTAGACCTTATGGCCACTTTACACGCGGCAACAGGTGGATAGAAAACGGCAGGTGTCGGAGACAATTGTACCTTTTACCTTCAAAACACCTTGAAGTGGCTGCGTGTAAATCAGGTATCTGCAAGGTGTTTTGAAGGTTAAAGGTACAATTGTCTCCAACACCTGCTTTTTTTTATCTACCTGTTGCCGCATGTAAAGTGGCCAATATAGATAGATAGATTAGATCAGTGTTTCCCAACTCCAGTCCTCAAGGCACACCAACAGGTCATGTTTTCAGGATTTCCTTAGGATTGCACAGGTGTTAGTTTAATCACTTGCACAGGGGATAATTCCATCATCTGTCTAATGATAAGGAAATCCTGAAAACATGACCTGTTGGTGTGCCTTGAGGACTGGAGTTGGGAAACACTGGATTAGATAGAGTAATGATAGATAGATTAGATCAGAGGTCCCCAATGTCAGTCCTCGAGGGCCGAACCAGTGCAGGTTTTCAGGATTTCCTTACTATTGCACAGGGATTGGAATCATTGCCTGCTGTGCAATACTAAGGAGATCCTGAAAACCTGCACTGGTTCGGCCCTCGAGGACTGACATTGGGGACCTCTGGATTAGATAGTTAAGGCCCAGTTACACACACAGATAATTGTGCAGAGATTGTTCGCAGATCTCTGGTTGCAGTGAAATCATGGACACATTGTTCCATTTTGTGGCCGTGTACACTGCAGGACACTGCTTGAGAAAGACCTTAGGGTCCAAACGTCGCGGTCCCTGTGAATAAAACCCACATAACTGGAACTGAAGGAAGTGCTGCCTCCATTTTTTCAATCATCTAAAGATACCAAGATCGTGGTAGGCATAGATAGATAGATAGATAGATAAATAGATGATAGATAGATAGATAGATAGATAGTCTATCTATCTATCTATCTATCTATCTATCTAAGTAAGTAAAAGTCCATGCAGCACACAGCTACCACCAATGATGCACAGTGCTAACAAGCCATATGTGTTTGAGGAAAAAATTCAAAAACTTACGTTTTTTCAAAAAACTCAATAATCTTTCTTTTAATCTGGAGTTCTTAGTACATACATTGGCCAATGTCTGCTTGCTCATCAACTACGACAAAGTGACTCCAGGTCTGATGAGCCCTATCTGACATCCAAGCCCTCCTTGTCCACCCCCCACCTCGCGGTGGGCAGGCACCATCTATACCCTCCATCACCTGTAGGTTTAATGAGGGTGCAATTACATTGCAGCAAAGGAGTCTGCAACTCCATATAATATATAATTCAGAAAAGCTGCACAGCACTCATCAGACCAGTGTGAACTGGTGCAAGCATAGGACACAGAGATTAAACAAACTAAGTAAAAGTCCATGCAGCACACAGCTACCACCAATGATGCACAGTGCTAACAAGCCATATGTGTTTGAGGAAAAAATTCAAAAACTTACGTTTTTTCAAAAAACTCAATAATCTTTCTTTTAATCTGGAGTTCTTAGTACATACATTGGCCAATGTCTGCTTGCTCATCAACTACGACAAAGTGACTCCAGGTATGATGAGCCCTATCTGACATCCCTGCCCTCCTTGTCCACCCCCCACCTGTCGTAGTTGATGAGCAAGCAGACATTGGCCAATGCTTGTACTAAGAACTCCAGATTAAAAGAAAGATTATTGAGTTTTTTGAAAAAACGTAAGTTTTTGAATTTTTTCCTCAAACACATATGGCTTGTTAGCACTGTGCATCATTGGTGGTAGCTGTGTGCTGCATGGACTTTTACTTAGTTTGTTTAATCTCTGCGTCCTATGCTTGCACCAGTTCACACTGGTCTGCTGAGTGCTGTGCAGTTTTTTTGAACTATATATTATATGGAGTTGCAGACTCCTTTGCTGCAATGTAATTGCACCCTTATTAAACCTACAGGTGATGGAGGGTATAGATGGTGCCTGCCCACCGCGAGGTGGGGGTGGGCAAGGAGGGCTTGGATGTCAGATAGGGCTCATCATACCTGGAGTCACTTTGTCGTAGTTGATGAGCAAGCAGACATTGGCCAATGTATGTACTAAGAACTCCAGATTAAAAGAAAGATTATTGAGTTTTTTGAAAACACGTAAGTTTTTGAATTTTTTCCTCAAACACATATGGCTTGTTAGCACTGTGCATCATTGGTGGTAGCTGTGTGCTGCATGGACTTTTACTCAGTTTGTTTAATCTCTGTGTCCTATGCTTGCACCAGTTCACACTGGTCTGCTGAGTGCTGTGCAGTTTTTTTGAACTATAGATAGATAGATAGATAGATAGATAGATAGATCTTCCACAGCACCTGGTCTCACCCTCCACGATGCCCAGATGAAACTCTTGCTGTACACAGATGACCTGCTGCTGCTGTCACCAACTGAGAAAGGCCTCCAAGACAACCTACTAATCTTGGAGAAATTCAGCTCCACTTGGGCACTACTGATCAACCTAAAGAAAACCAGCATCATGGTGTTCTATATGAGAAAGAGAAGATTGGACCGGCACCCATTTGTCCTCAACAACTGTGCCCTCACAGGAACAGACAAATATACCTACCTGAACCTGGAAATCCACCAGTCAGGGAGCTGCAAGCAAGTAATAGAGACACTAAAAAACAAGCCCTGCAGGACCTTTTATGCTATCCGGAGGAAACTCTACCATCTGAAGCCGCCAGTGAGGGTCTGGCTAAACATTTTTGATTCAGTCATCACCCCAATCCTCCTGTACAGCAGCGAAGTCTGAGGCCCTCACACCTACCCAGAGTGGACAAGGTGGGATTCCAGCGCAACAGAAACATTCCACTTTGAATTTTGTAAGACCCTTCTCCAGGTCCATCAGAGACCTCCAACAGTAACTGTGGGGCCAAGCTGGGCAGATTTCCTCTATACCTAACAGTCCTGAAGAGGATGCTGTCGATGCTGGTTCACCTATATACAGTTAGGGCCAGAAATATTTGGACAGTGACACAATTTTCGCGAGTTGGGCTCTGCATGCCACCACATTGGATTTGAAATGAAACCTCTACAACAGAATTCAAGTGCAGATTGTAACATTTAATTTGAAGGGTTGAACAAAAATATCTGATAGAAAATGTAGGAATTGTACACATTTCTTTACAAACACTCCACATTTTAGGAGGTCAAAAGTAATTGGACAAATAAACATAACCCAAACAAAATATTTTTATTTTCAATATTTTGTTGCGAATCCTTTGGAGGCAATCACTGCCTTAAGTCTGGAACCCATGGACATCACCAAACGCTGGGTTTCCTCCTTCTTAATGCTTTGCCAGGCCTTTACAGCCGCAGCCTTCAGGTCTTGCTTGTTTGTGGGTCTTTCCGTCTTAAGTCTGGATTTCAGCAAGTGAAATGCATGCTCATGTGGAGCCCACTGGGACGGGATACTCGGTGCCGGACCGGGGTACTGCTGGGGGAGGTCACGGCGGTCCTGGTCCGGACCGTGTCCCGGGCCCGCACAATAAAATGGGGGGTTATTTACAGGGGATTTGTCACTCGTGACGCCACCCACTATATGCGGCCAGTAATGGGGCCGCCGCTGCTGCAGAACCTCCGGGGATGATGGGATAGCAGCTTGGATAGAATAGTTCCTGTGGGAAGAACTGGGTTCCCCGGGGCAGTGGTAGTAGTAGTTAAAGTCTGTGAGGATAGTTATTGATGCTGCAGGAGAGTAGGGGTAGCAGTAGAGATGATGAGAGTAGAGGTAATCGCAGTATATGAGGGCAAGTGGGGCTTCAGTATAAGGATCACACACACTCACGGTTTCTGTTGTTTTCCAAGTCTTTACTTGCAGATGGTATAACACAGTATTGTCCACGGAGTCTGTACCAGTTTTCTCTCACCCTGACCGGGTCCTTGGCTTCCTACTTAAGCGCTGTGTGTGGCCCTGCTGCTACTTGTAGCTGTACTGCTGGCCCTGTCTCTGCTCACGGGTACCAATATGCTGGGCAACTTGAGTCCTCTGTGTCACTGACCCCTCCGTGTTGCTTTGCTATGGTGCTGTGAAGATGGTGGACCTTCACTATGCCGGTGTTTACTGTCCTGTCTGTCTCAGGCACAGCCTCGGATCCGGTATCCGTCTTAAGCACCTCCCCGGGGTCAAGTTTTTGGGGTAACTCTTTATCCCGGGTATGTTCCTCTGTTACTCTGTCTCCTTTCCTCAGACCTCTCAGGACCTCCACTTCTACTTGACTCTGCTCCTGCTCCAGACTAGACTAAACTAACTGTCACTCTGCTCTGTGGTAAACAACTTAGCTCCTCCCACTAGTGCAGGTGCCACCTAAGCTCCTCCCACTTCCTATTGTAGTGTTGTGTGGGGAGTGAACCTGTGTTGTTTCTGTGGCACATTAACCCTTGGGGTGCCACATTCCCCCTTAGTTAAAGAAAGTACTCCGGGACTGTGGAACAATAAAGAACAAACAATTAATACAATTAATATTTACAAAGACTTAAAAGTCAAAATCATAAAAATCACTAAACTTCAAAAACAGTCCAAAATTTCAAAAAGCAGTCCTTCCGGGGGTTTAGTCTTTTGCCTCCGGGCTGCTGAATATATAAGAAAGTTTATACCACAACCAGTCCATGGTAGTATGGTCCATAAAAATAAAATAAAAAGGAAAAATCTTGAAGAATATGCAAGAAGTTCATACAGGATAGTCTCTGTAGGTACTGGGCTTTTTAACGTTGCATTAACTATGTACATTTGTTTACCGGGTTCAATTTATATTTACACAAACATATTTATATTTTACAGTTAACTTGACCTTTTAATCCCTGTACCTAGCTGGTAACTGACCTCTGGTACTCGGATCTGCGTAAAACGGGTATACTACTTGCATGTAGCCTATTGGTGCTGGTAGGCATGTACCGATTTGTAGTGTTTGGTACTGTGTTAGATGAAGATCTGACTGTAGGACTGGCAAGTTCACTAGGACCAGGAATTTGTTCTTCCTCTAAGGGTTCTACTTCCAGTTCTTCAGGTCTTGGGACTTCTTCAGGTAACACAGGTTCTGGTGTTGGTTCCACCATTGAAGGGAATGCAATCATTGGTACGACAACTGCTCCATGGTAATTTGGCCATGTTTTAAGGAAATCTCCTAGTACCGTATGGAATACTTCTTCTTTTTCTTTAATAGGTTGGACCTGTACGGGTTCTGTTACTTCAGGTGTCTTCAGTGTTTCAGGACACAATTTTAGCTGATCACGAGATACGACTTGTGACGTTTTTCCTTCATCTTTGCTTATCAAACAGGTTTTAACATTGTCTAGGTTAGATGGTAAGACTGTGTATGGGACGGTTTCCAACTGATTATCCAGTTTGTCAGTGCGTCTCTTTCACTTGAGAACTTGATCACCTTCTTGTAATGGTATTGCTTGAGCATGTTTGTTGAAAGTTTTCTCTTGTCTTGGTCTTGCTTGCTGAAGATTTCTCTACACATTCTTGAACTTGTTGATACTGTTTCTGACGTTGGGTATCCCAATCTGATTCTTCTTCTACTTCTGTATCTGGTTTTACGATTCCCATTTCTAGATCAATTGGTAATTTACCGGGTCTTGCACGCATAAGGTAGGCTGGAGTGCAGTTTGTAGAACTCACGGGGACATGGTTATATAAGTCTACCAAGTCAGGTAATTTATCTGGCCACTGGTTTCTTTCTGATTCTGGTAAGGTCTTTAACAGTTCAATTACAATATGATTCATCTTCTCGCATAAACCATTTGTTTGAGGATGATACGTTGTTGTGCGAATCTTCTTACAACCGTACATATTGCAGAATTCCTTGAATAGTTCTGATTCAAAAGTTGGACCTTGGTCTGCAAGGACTTGTTCTGGGTAACCATGTGGTCTACAGAAATGCGTCTGGAATGCTTTTGCTGCTGTCTTCGCTGTTAGATCTTTAACAGGTACCACCACTAAGAAGCGTGAGTAATGGTCCACAATGGTTAAGGCATAGACATAGCCTGACCGGCTTGGTGACAACTTGACGTGGTCTAATGCGACTAGCTCAAGTGGCTGCTTGGTTACTATTGGTTGAAGTGGAGCTTTCTGTGGATCTTTCCTTCTGAGGTTGCATGCGGCACATCTTCTGCACCATAGTTCAATGGATTTTCTCATGCCAACCCAATAAAATCTTTCTCTCAGGATCGCTTCTAACTTCTTCCATCCAAAATGACCTGCACCGTCATGATAAGCTTCTAAGACCATTTGAGTGGCTCGCTTGGGCACGATTATCTGCCAGACCAGTTCATGCGTTTTAGGATTGGTATGCGTTCTGCAGAGCTTTCCTTGATGCAGGAACAACTTGCCTCTATCTTTCCATAGCTGTATAGCTTCAGCTGGGGCATTCTGATCAGGGTGTGCGCGTTGTTGCGTAAGCAGTTCTTTCACTAGCTTCACGGCTGGATCATTATCTTGGGCTTCGGCCCATCCGTAGTGTCTTAACGGGTTAAGATTTACTTCCTGCTTTCTTTGGTAGGCGCCGGGTTGATAATCTTGTACCTTTGAACGATGAAAGGCCGGTAGTTCAATCTCTTCCAACTCTTCCGGTTCCTCTTCCACGTCTTTCAGGTGCGGCATCCGTGACAAGGCATTCTTGCGACCTGCTCTGTATTTGATGACAAAGTTGTAATTAGATAGCCGGGCTATCCATCGCTGCTCCAGAGCTCCTAGTTTCGCTGTATCCAGGTGAGTCAACGGGTTGTTATCCGTGTAAATGGTGAATTTTGCACCTGCCAAGTAATGTTTAAAATGTTCAGTCACAGCCCAAACTACTGCCAGTAGCTCTAACTTGAAGGAGCTGTAGTTCTCGGGATTTCTTTCTGTAGGCCGGAGCTTCCTACTTGCAAAGGCAATAACTCTTTCTTTGCCTCCTTGCATCTGTGATAATACTGCTCCCAGTCCAACGTTGCTGGCATCCGTGTATAGAATTGATGGTAATCAGGGTATGCCAGGATCTCTTCTCCCGTCAGTGCACTTTTCAGCTTAGTGAAGGAATCTTCTCTTTCCTCATCCCACCGTGTCAGGAAATTACAGGATGAAGTCTTCTTTGATCGTCCTACTAGAATGTCTTGCAGAGGAGCTGCTAGCTTCGTGAATCCTCTGATAAATCTTCTATAATAGCCTACCAGGCCCAGGAATTGCCTCACTTCTTTCACATTTGTAGGTCTTGGCCAATCCCTTATCACTGTGACTTTATCAGGATCCGGTGCTACTCCCTCTGAACTCACGACATGTCCCAGGTACTGTACGAAGGTGACACTTGGATGGCTTGATCTTCATGCCATATTTCGATAGGGCTTCGAACACTTCTGCCAGATCTTGTAGATGTTGCTCATACGTCTTGGAATAGACTATGACGTCATCTAAGTACAGGAGGACAGTTTCAAAGTTCATATGTCCTAAGCAGCTTTCCATCAGACGTTGGAAGGTCCCGGGTGCGTTGCAGAGTCCGAACGGCATACAATTAAACTCACAGAGGCCCATCGGCGTAGTGAACGCTGTCTTCTCCTTGTCGGCCTCGGCCACAGGAACCTGCCAGTACCCACTAGTCAGATCAAGGGTGGAAAAGTAGTTAGCAGATTTTAATGCAGCTAATGACTCCTCAATCCTAGGCAATGGGTATGCGTCCTTATGTGTGATGCGATTAATCTGCCGATAATCTACGCACATTCTCATGGTCCCATCCTTCTTTTTAACTAACACTAGAGGTGCTGCCCAGGGGCTACAACTGTCTCTTATTACCCCTGCAGATTTCATCTCTCTGAGCATATCTTTGGTGGTTTGGTAGTGAGCTGGTGGTAAGGGTCTATACCTCTCTTTTATAGGATGATGGTTACCTGTGGGTATAGTGTGCTCTACCCCTTTAATCTGCCCAAAGTCTAACGGGTGTTTACTGAATATTTGTTCATATTCCTTCACTACCCGGTATACTCCATGCTTGTGACGGGGAGGTGTAGAACTGGTACCTACATGCAACTTTTGGCACCAATCCTCCAGCTTCTCCTCTGAGCCATTGTCATCCGCCTGACATGATGGGTTCAAGGGCTCGGCGGCTGTGATGTTATTGTTATCAACCGTGTACAACTTAGCCATGGTAGCATACTTAGGTAATGTGACCTCATCTTCTCCGTAGTTTAATAGGCGTAATGGCACTCTTCCCCTGTGTACGTCAACTACTCCTCTCGCTGTGAGTATGGTGGGTCTGCTATCTGAGTACACGGGTTCTACCAGGGCTTGATAGTCTTGCCCCTTGATGCCTATTGTGGCTCTACACCAGACTAACATTTCAGTTTTGGGAGGTATTACAATGGGTATTGGATCACTTACTCGTACACTGCCGATCTCACCTCCGGAGATTTCTACCTGCTGCTTCAACATTAGGGCTTTGATCTCTTTGTGCAGAAGCCTCTGTTGTCCAGTTCCAGCAGTCTCGGCGATTTGCTGCAAAACACTTAACATTTCGGAAAAACATTTCTCAATTACATTCATTCCTATCAGCATCATGGGTTCACGTTCTCGCCGGTTAACATCGATGATTATAATACCCTGGTTCTGCAATTCTACCTTCCCAACCTGAATATTCATCTCTCTAAATCCAACCTTTGGTATTAACTGTCCATTACTAGCCCATACCTCAAATTTAAAGTCATCTGGCGCATTAGTAATGTCTGAATCAGCCCAGTACCTTTTATAAAGAACATGTGGGATGGATGTTATTTGGGACCCGGTATCCAGCAAGGCACTAAAGGGGATGCCATCCAACACAATAGGGATCACTGGTTTTCCTCTCACGAATCTGTCATACCAGGCTGAGGGGCCTTGAGTGTTCATTCCTGGGGAGCGGCCCGCCTGCCCAGGGAATCGTCGTTTAAAGGACACTCACGAGCAAGATGGCCTGGTTTCTGGCAACGACGGCAAATGGGCTGTCCATCTGGTTGGTAGCGATCGCTGGGTCGTCCTCTTGCTGTTGGGTATCTTCTGGGCCTCGTCCACTGGACATCCTCTCTGATGGTCGCCGACTTGGTCTTGGGTGCAGGCTTTGACTCTCGCAGTTCCTTGATGACCTTGGCCATAGAGATCTCGGTGTCTGTCAGGGCATCTAGCTTTTGATTGATTGCGGCATTAGAAATTAGTTCTCCAGTTTCAGCAGCAGTTGCTGACATGGCAGATGTCGCTGGCGCTGCCGGCTGCTGAGGTGCTGCTGCAGTGTCAAGGACAGTTGGTAGCTCCCGTGGCTCTTCCAGCTGCTGCAAACGGATAGCTCTATCTTTCAGCTCAGTAAATGTCATGTCAGGGTTCTGCAGCAGTATCATGCTTAACTGTCCTCGGTGGGAAGGGGAATGGAGGCCCTCTATAAATTGGTCAAATAGCATTTTATCAGCTCCCGGGGCTAAAGCAGGTTCTGCCAGCTTAAGGGCTCTGAGTGCTTCCTGCAGGTTCTAAGCAAAGTCTCTGGCACTCTGTTTAGGTTTCTGGTGGCATGCAAAGAACCTCATCTTAGCCCGGGTATCAGCAGCAGATTCAAACGTTGCTTTCAGTCTGGCTGCTAGATGCTCTACAGTGTCCTTATCTGTGTCCAGCCAGGACGCAACCTCACGCCGTGCATTGCCCGTTAACTGTCCCATTATCATTCCTACACGCTGGGCTTCAGTGAGGGGGTACATCACATAATATTCCTTTATCTTTAGCATAAAGTCAGTTAGTGTATTAGGCTCACCGGAGTACTGGGGCAGCCACATTGCCCCTGGAGTATACGGCATCAGGAACGGCATTATTGGTGCTGTTCCTTGCGCCACTGCACCGCCGGGTACTATCGCTGGGTCCTGTGCTGCAGCTCCACCGGCTGTTCCGTCGCCGCCTTGTGCATTGGGCTGCGACATCTTGGGCCCCCTTAGTTAATATCCGCCCTCCGTCTTCCGCTTCCGTCCGGATGTCTAACAAAGGTTCCGCTGCGCACCAGGGATTCTCTTCCCTTCCGGATGACGTCAGAGCGGTGAGCGGCTTATCTTCCCACGCGTCGCGCGCTCTGCTATGGCGGATTCTGAAATTTACAGTATCTGTGGCGCAGTTACAATTCAGCTTGCCGCGCGCCCAGCAATGGCGGCAGATTTAAAACAGTCACTAATCACGGCACACAATGCCCGATACCGGGCACGGTAGATCCTGTTCGTGACGCCAGGTTGTGGAGCCCACTGGGACGGGATACTCGGTGCCGGACCGGGGTACTGCTGGGGGAGGTCACGGCGGTCCTGGTCCGGACCGTGTCCCGGGCCCGCACAATAAAATGGGGGGTTATTTACAGGGGATTTGTCACTCGTGACGCCACCCACTATATGCGGCCAGTAATGGGGCCGCCGCTGCTGCAGAACCTCCGGGGATGATGGGATAGCAGCTTGGATAGAATACTTCCTGTGGGAAGAACTGGGTTCCCCGGGGCAGTGGTAGTAGTAGTTAAAGTCTGTGAGGATAGTTATTGATGCTGCAGGAGAGTAGGGGTAGCAGTAGAGATGATGAGAGTAGAGGTAATCGCAGTATATGAGGTCAAGTGGGGCTTCAGTATAAGGATCACACACACTCACGGTTTCTGTTGTTTTCCAAGTCTTTACTTGCAGATGGTATAACACAGTATTGTCCACGGAGTCTGTACCAGGTTTCTCTCACCCTGACCGGGTCCTTGGCTTCCTACTTAAGCGCTGTGTGTGGCCCTGCTGCTACTTGTAGCTGTACTGCTGACCCTGTCTCTGCTCACGGGTACCAATATGCTGGGCAACTTGAGTTCTCTGTGTCACTGACCCCTCCGTGTTGCTTTGCTATGGTGCTGTGAAGATGGTGGACCTTCACTATGCCGGTGTTTACTGTCCTGTCTGTCTCAGGCACAGCCTCAGATCCGGTATCCGTCTTAAGCGCCTCCCCGGGGTCAAGTTTTTGGGGTAAATCTTTATCCCGGGTATGTTCCTCTGTTACTCTGTCTCCTTTCCTCAGACCTCTAAGGACCTCCACTTCTACTTGACTCTGCTCCTACTCCAGACTAGACTAAACTAACTGTCACTCTGCTCTGTGGTAAACAACCTAGCTCCTCCCACTAGTGCAGGTGCCACCTAAGCTCCTCCCACTTCCTAGTGTAGTGTTGTGTGGGGAGTGAACCTGTGTTGTTTCTGTGGCACATTATCCCTTGGGGTGCCACACTCAATTGGGTTAAGATCTGGTGATTGACTTGGCCATTGCAGAATGTTCCACTTTTTTGCACTCCTGGGTAGCTTTGGCTGTATGCTTGGGGCCATTGTCCATCTGTACTATGAAGCGCCGTCCAATCAACTTTGCAGCATTTGGCTGAATCTGGGCTGAAAGTATATCCCGGTACACTTCAGAATTCATCCGGCTACTCTTGTCTGCTGTTATGTCATCAATAAACACAAGTGACCCAGTGCCATTGAAAGCCATGCATGCCCATGCCATCACGTTGCCTCCACCATGTTTTACAGAGGATGTGGTGTGCCTTGGATCATGTGCCGTTCCCTTTCTTCTCCAAACTTTTTTCTTCCCATCATTCTGGTACAGGTTGATCTTTGTCTCATCTGTCCATAGAATACTTTTCCAGAACTGAGCTGGCTTCTTGAGGTGTTTTTCAGCAAATTTAACTCTGGCCTGTCTATTTTTGGAATTGATGAATGGTTTGCATCTAGATGTGAACCCTTTGTATTTACTGTCATGGAGTCTTCTCTTTACTGTTGACTTAGAGACAGATACACCTACTTCACTGAGAGTGTTCTGGACTTCAGTTGATGTTGTGAACGGATTCTTCTTCACCAAATAAAGTATGCGGCGATCATCCACCACTGTTGTCATCCGTGGATGCCCAGGCCTTTTACAGTTCCCAAGCTCACCAGTCAATTCCTTTTTTCTCAGAATGTACCCAACTGTTGATTTTGCTACTCCAAGCATGTCTGCTATATCTCTGATGGATTTTTTCTTATTTTCAGCCTCCGGATGTTCTGCTTCACCTCAATTGAGAGTTCCTTTGACCGCATGTTGTCTGGTCACAGCAACAGATTCCAAATGCAAAACCACACACCTGGAATCCACCCTGACCATTTAACTACTTCATTGATTACAGGTTAACGAGGGAGACGCCTTCAGAGTTAATTGCAGCCCTTAGAGTCCATTGTCCAATTACTTTTGGTCCCTTGAAAAAGAGGAGGCTATGCATTACAGAGCTATGATTCCTAAACCCTTTCTCCGATTTGGATGTGGAAACTCTCATATTGCAGCTGGGAGTGTGCACTTTCAGCCCATATTATATATATAATTGTATTTCTGAACATGTTTTTGTAAACAGCTAAAATAACAAAACTTGTGTCACTGTCCAAATATTTCTGGCCCTAACTGTAATAGCAATCCAAGCTCCAATCACCATAAAGCCCTGATAAATGTAGGCGGTCGAGACAAACCAGGACCCCTGAAACAGCCCACATAAAACCAATCAGACAAGAACACCAATCACAGCAACCTGACAAAAGCCAGCATCAGAAAGATGTTGGTAGGTGCTCCTATGTACCCATCATATGTGTGGGAGACCCCCTTTCAAGGCCCGTTTGCCTTCTGGTTTACATTTAGGTAGGCTAGGTTTGCTGTGCAGGCCAGGCGATTCCATCTGCCTTAAGGGTGAGGGTCCTCAGAGCCCCTTCCTGTGATTTTGGGTTAGTCCATGCCATGCAGCCTGCAGGAGCGGGGTTACAGTTCCCTTACATGTTTTTCTGATGATGCGACTGGCTGAGCTCCAACTGTACTCTGACTAACTGACTGTCATCCAAGCTACTGTGCCCACAAGCTCAACCCACCCAGCCTGCTGCTAAGTTAATACCAAAGATGGGGCACTTTACTCTTCTGTGAGCTGCATAGTGGTCACAAAACAGTGCATATACTAAAGTTACATTGATGTAATCCCCACTCTAGGGCATTACAGATAAATAGATACAGTTGATAGACAGACAGACAGACAGACAGACAGATAGATAGATAGATAGATAACTAGAAAAAAATACTCTGCAGCACTCGGTTACTACCAATGATGTACATATGCTAATAAGCTATATATATATATATATATGAGAAAAAAGTTAAAAACTTACGTTTTTTCAAAAAACTCAAAATCTTATCTTTTTATTTCTGAAGTTCTTGGTACACACATTGGCCAATGTCTGTTTGCTCGGCGACTGCGACAAAGTGACTTCAGGTCCGACGAGTCCTAACGCTGACATCCCTGTCCTCCTTGTCCACCCCCTACTTCTCAGTGGGCAGACTCCATCTCGACCCTAGATCACCTGTGGTCAACAAGGGTGCAAATTGCAGCACGGAGCCAGCCACTCCATAAGATACAAAACAGAAAAAAACTGCATAGCACTCACAGACTAATGTGAACCGGTGCCAGCAGGGCTGCTGGATCAAATAATATTTAATTATTTAATAAAAATATGGAGTGGCTGGCTCCTTGGAGGACATAGACAATCTGACAGGTTAATAGATAACTCACTGCCAACTTCTCTGTGTAAAAGGACCTGTGTGATGTCACGATCATGTGACCATAGTGGGCAGGCTAAGCAAGCAGAGCTATGGGCTATGGCGACTTAGTTCCGCCTAATATAGTCACATGATCGTGACATCACACAGGCCCCGCTAGATTGTCTGAAATTTAGCTGAAACGTTAACTATTAACCTGCCAGATTATGTATGTCCTCCGAGGTATAAACACTGCCTCATTGCCAGCTCTGCCGGGCATAGTAACTAACTGTTCTTAGTTATAACAAATAGAATGTTTATTTTGCAGATAAAAGTCACAAAGTTATTAGGGGCATTGCTATAAAGTGGTGTGGCAATGAATAGGGATGGCTAGGAAGTGTGGAGCTATGAAGGGGGCCGAACTATGTGTGGCCATACAGTCAATAGGCTTTTTTTTTTTATGGTGACTGACTGTAAGGTGCAGGGTTAAAATATCCCTCAAAAACATAGTTATAGATATTCTCTGAGTCAAATGAGGTGTGTGCTAGGGATGGGCGAATCTACTCGCTAGGACTCGTTACTCGGCGAGTAGTAAGGGACTCGCAGGACTCGGTACTCTGCGAGTTTCCCAGCGTTTACTCGCACGAGTCCAATGCAAATCAATGGCAAACGCTGACAAAACTAGGATTGCAATTGTCTTGCATTAGACTCGGCTACTGTGCCAGTGATAGCAGGGAAACTCGCAAAGTAACTGCTGTTTCTTTGCGAGCCGAGTCCAGCTGTCTTCTCTGTGTGCAGGCTGCCACAGCTCCAGGGTCCTAGAGCCTGCCTGCTCACAGAGATGATGTAGCAGTGCTGAGATTGTTCTCAGTCTGCTCATTCCCTGTGCATAGACATCTATATCTATGCACAGGGGATGTAGCAGAGAGGACATCGCGTTTTGGACTACGTCGGACAGAAGAGGATTTTTTTAATTAAAGATGGAGTCCCTAATGGCTTTTTTTTTTATTTCAAATAAAAAATTTTCTCTGTGTTGTGTTTTTTTAACCCTTTATTGGAGATTCTTAGTGGCTGGGTCAAACGTGGCCTGACATTAAGAATCTCGGGCTTAATACCAGCTTGTATAACAAAGCTGGTATTAACCCCTTTATTACCCAGCGTGCCACCGCCACCAGGGCCGCTGGAAGAGCGGGGTTCAGCGCCAGAGGATGGCGCTTCAATGAACGCGCCATCTTCTGGGGCGGCTGCGGGCTGCAATTTGCAGGAGCCCTTTTTTTTAATTATTTCATGAATTTCATGAAATAATAAAAAAAAAATGCGTGGGGCTCCGCGCAATTTTCTATGTCTAGCCAGGTACAGCTAAGCAGCTGGGGGCTGGAATCCGCAGCGCAGGGATGCCCAAGCTTTCTGGGCACCCCCTGCTGCAAATTGCAGCCCGCAATCGCCCCAGAAGATGGCGCGTTCATTGAAGCGCCATCCTCTGGCGCTGAACCCCGCTCTTCCAGCGGCCCTGGTGGCGGTGGCACGCTGGGTAATAAAGAGGTTAGGGCCAGCTTTGTATTATCAGCCGGCCCTAAGCCCGAAATTTATGGCGGTCACGCCAATATTAGACATGACCGCCATGAATTTCTATTAAATTGTTTTAAAAAAAACACAACACAGAGAAAAAATATTTATTAGAAATAAAAAAAAAAGCCATTAGGGACTCCATCTTTAATTAAAAAAATCCTCTTCCGTCCGACGCAGTCCAAAACGCGATGTCCTCTCTGCTCATCCCTGTGCATAGATATAGATGTCTATGCACAGGGAATGAGCAGACTGAGAACAATCTCAGCTCTGCTACATCAGGCAGCAGGCGGGCTCTAGGACCCTGGAGCTGCGGCAGCCAGCACACAGAGCAGACAGGACTCTTATCTGTGCGAGTTTCCCAGCGATTACTTGCACAGTAAACGAGTCCAATGCAAATCAATGGCAAAACTAGGATTGCTTCAGGCTGAAGCTTCCGAGACACATCTGTGATTTGTAAATCGCACACTACTCGCTATTACTCGCTTCTCCATTCATTAACATTGGACTCGCTAGACTCGCAACGAGTAGCGAGTCCCGGGCTCGGACTCGCTAGAGTCAAGCGATTCCGAGTAATTTAGGATTCGCCCATCACTAGTGTGTGTGCAAAATCTGGTGATGTGATTTTAGATGCAGCGGTGCAGATTCCTTTAGTGGACATACACACACATACATACATACATACACACATATACATACACTCAGCTTTATACAGTATATTAGATAACTGAGAGGGATTTATGGTAGAAGAAAAGAATAAAATGCTGTGAAATATAAAGGCTATGATGGTATCACAGATTCTGCAGTCTCTATAGAAGCCTCAGTGGGGAAGTCTCATCCGGTAACGCTGACATGGCTCTTTAAATGTAAGCCCCTTCACCGGAGTAGTCATACTTTACCTACGCCGATCCAGTCCTCCTTTTACAGTAATTTCTAAATTGATGGTATTCAAAAGCTACAATACAGGTGCTCAATGAGAGTCAGAATGAGGCTCCGATAGAGTTGTATTGAATAGTGACACTGAAAAAATAGTACAAATGTGAGAGGTCAGCAGTGAAGAATGGTTATCACGCGCTTACCCATAGCCTTATACGTGGAGGTCACTTTGACATTAATAAGACTGCTTTTGTGTTGAAAAGCTTGAAATAGTGCACAGTAGACACAGGAGACCCCAGTGTGTTATAAACATCTTTTATGTCAATTGGATGAATTGACAGCATCCCCTGACAGCTCCTATTTTGATTATCCGGACTGGCACCACATTATTGTTGTGGCGTGATGCATATTTGATGTTGTGCCAGGCAGGCTAATTAAAAGAAGAGTCGCATATGCCCAACTCTAATCAACACATCTCATATAACCAGTGGCTTCTCCAAAATCATTGCAAAATGACACTTTTACTGACTACGCAATCTCAGAATTATTGCAAAGCAATGATCTCTTTTATTAATTTGGATCATTTACTGGAAAATCCAAGAATATTAGTGGACTGGAGACCATTGTCTATTAGAAATGGGATAAGAGTCCTCAGGATAGCTGCCAGAAGCTACTAGGGATGAGCGGTCCGGTTGTTGAATGTTCAGGTTTGCCGGGGTGGGCCGAACTTTAGTTTAAAGTTTGTTTCAGTACCCTGACTTGACCTGAAGTTGACCCCAGACTCCAAAACCTCCATAAATCAATGGGGACCCAAACCTTGGTGCTGTAAAATGGCTTCAAAATGGTTGTGATAATGGCTACGAGGGTGAAAAAGGAAGCAAAATGGGGGTAAGAGAGGGACAATTGCAATGCAAACCACTGTGGATAGGGAATAAATAAACAAAAAATCATGTGCAGTCCCACCTATTTTGGATAACCAGCCAAGGAAAAGCAGATAGCTATGGGCTGCAGCCCTCAGCTGTCTGCTTTACCTTGGCTGGTTATCAAAAATCGGGGGGACCCCATGCAATTTTTGAAAATTATTTATTACTTAAACAAGGTTAAAAACACCATTTAGAGCCCATGAAAGGCACTAACGTGTGCAAGTGAACAAAACAGTGGGGGAAAAAGTACTTAGTCAGGCACCAATTGTGCAAGTTCTCCTACTTAAAAAGATGAGAGGCCTGTAATTAACATCATAGGTGACCTAAACTAGGAGAGACAAAATGAGGAAACAACACGCGCGTCAGGTTCATGGCATGACGAACAGGTGTCGTGCCCGAGATTAAAGGGTACGGTGTGTCATACACTTTATTTGAACTGTGAACAGTCGCCATAGTTACCCCACGTGGCACACGGGAAAGCGAGGGGGCATGCCATCATGGGCTGGGCCTAGGGAAGAGCACAAAAGGAGACAAAGGACCGTGCTGTGACGTCAGCCCACGTGACACAGTAAGTCCTGGGCTGGAAGTCCCTCTGCCCGCTAAACTCCTGGCCGGATAGGCAGGAAAGTCCCCGATAGCGGGAGGCCAAGGCCAGGCTGCGGTTCACCAAGGGAGAGAATGATGTCTTCCCCAGACGAGGAGCAGCCCGCGGCGGAGCAGGCTGCAACCCTAACAATGCCGCTGCTGAGGACGAGCCCATGGCCGTGGCCCCAGCGACCGCCTCCATCCTCCCTTTCACAATGACAAACCTCCAAGAGCAGCGTGGCTTCCGCAATACTCTGGGGTGACCAACACCCTCAGTGAATTTAGAGAGCGGATGAAAAGTGTGTTCGGAGTGTACCCTATGATGGAGGAACAACAGGTGAACATGTTATTGGGACAATTGACCGGCGCGGCCCGGCACGAAGTGAAGTCCCGGCTAGCCTCCGACAAATGGACTGTGAAACAAATATTCGCCAGACTAAAGGAGGCCTTCGACACCCGGACGGTCGCATAGCTAAAGGTCATATTTTTTGGGTGCGGGACAGTGTAAGAGACTATGCCTTGAACCTGCAAGATGCGCTGAGGGCCATGAAGCAAGTAGACCCTGACAGAGCCCAGGATGAGAATAGACTGTTGATGGAACAATTCATTGAGGGCCTGCAGTGCCCCAACCATCAGGCCCAGCTACATGTCCTGGCCATGCAGCATCCCGAGATAGACTTTGTCCAATTCAAAGACCAGGTCATACGCGTGCTAAAGGGTACCATAGTCAGCAGCCCTGTGCCCTCGCAGTGGCTGGCCCTTACGTACCACCCGGAGGTGGAGCCTCTCCCATGACTTCCGTGGAGGCCAGCGCACAGTCCCTAGCAACCCTTACCCCCAAGGCCTTGCAATGACAGCAGCTAACCAAAGGGATGGCCGACCGGACATAAGCTGTGCAGTCCATCCAAGGTTCCAGACCAGCAGAGGGAATCTGGCTCGCCTCCAGCCCTGATGACATCCCGTGGATCCACCAGAGCAGGTACCCTGCCAGCCGAGGACGACCCAATGACTGCAACGACGCTGCAGGACAACCCATCTGCCACTACTGCAACGAGTCAGGCCACCTGGCAAGAGCCTGCACTTTAAACGAGAAGCCCCTGGGGCCAAGGTCCAACCCCCAGAAGTGAGCCACTCTGGCCAGCAGCACTGGCATGACAGGTATGTGAGAGAATGACTGTCCTACCGGGCATCCCCATGAACTCTTTACTGAACACCAGTTGACAGGTGACAACAATACCTTATATCGTTTATAAGCGCTATTGGGCTGATTCTGAAATTATCCACCACCCAGATGACACTTTTACTATATTTGCTAGTAACGCGCAACCCTTACTACAAGTGGGGTTCAAAGAATGACTATTAGGGTGGGGTGGGTAGAACTGAGAGCTCAGGGTGGTTCTTGATATGGACAGATGCACGAGTAATCCAATGCTAACCATAGGTACAAATGTTATTGAAAATTGTCTGGGCGAGATTATTGTTCTGTTGCAACAGGTTGCTGAGACTGCCAACTTCGGGCACCAGAAGGTCCTACAGAAAGAGATAAGGGCCCTGATGCAGAGACAGCAAGTGGAGCTATCTGGTGGAGAAGTCGGCAGTGTAACAGTAAGTGACTCAGCCCCCATTGAGATACCCCCGCCAAGTGAAATCTTGAGGGCAGAATTACAGGTGCTGGTAGAGCCCGTGTATTCAGATAGCAGGCCCACCGTCCTAACAGCCAGAGGGGTAGGGGATGTCCGCAAGGGGAGGGTACCTGTACGTATCCTGAATTGGGGGGAGGAGGAGGCCAGACAGCCACAGTATGCTACCATTGCTAAGCTGTACACAGTCAGCAACAACGCCATCACAGCTGTGGGGCTCTTGGACCCGCAGAACAGGCAGAGGACAATGGTTCAGCAGGGAGGCTGGAGGGCTGGTGCCAAGAGCTGCACGTAGGCACCAGCTCCACCTATTCCCACCAGAAACATGGAGTTTACCGGGTAGTCCAAGAGTATGAGCAGGTCTTCAGTAAGCACCCCTTAGACTTTGGGCAGGCAAAGGGGGTACAACATCACATACCAACTGGTGTCAATCCACCGTCAAGGAAAGGTACAGGCCTATACCACCAGCTCACTATCAATGTGCCAAAGAGATGTTACGGGAAATGAAGGAGGCTGGAGTGATCAGAGATAGTTGTAGCCCCTGGGCAGCTCCACTAGTCCTGGTAAAGAAGAAAAATGGTACAATGAGGATGTGTGTTGACTATAGGCAGGTTAATCGCATTACACATAAAGATGCCTATCCATTACACAGAATTGAGGAGTCATTAGCTGCCTTGAGAACTGCTAACTATTTTTCCACCCTAGACCTCACCAGTGGGTATTGGCAGGTTCCCGTAGCAGAGGCTGACAAAGAGAAGACCGCCTTCATGACACCAATGCGCCTCTGTGAGTTTAACTATATACCTTTTGGAATCTGCAATGCATCAGGATGTTCCAGAAGCAGATAGAGTGCTGCGTAGGGCACAAGTACTTCAAAATCGTGCTACTGTACCTAGATGATGTCATAATTTACTCAAGGACATATGAAGACCACTTGAAACACCTGGCAGAATTGTTTGAGGCACTGTTCAAGTTTGGCATGAAAGTGAAGCCATCCAAATGCCATCTACTGAAGCCCATGGTACAGTACCTAGGACATGTAGTCAGTGCTGAAGGTGTGGCCCCACACCCTGAGAAGTTCATCGCAATTAAAGACTGGCCACAGCCCAACACTGTCAAGGAGGTAAGGCAGTTCCTGGGACTGGTAGGCTACTACCAGAGGTTTCTTAAAGGTTTCACCAAGATGGCTGCCCTCCTGCAAGACCTCCTGGTAGGCCAGTCCAAGAAGGCAAAAGGTCCTAGTCCCCCGCTGAAATGGGATGACAAAGAGGAAGACTCATTCAAACAGCTGAAGTGGGCCCTGACAGGGGAGGAGATCCTGGCCTATCCAGACTATACCCAGTCATTTGTCCTGTACACGATGCAAGCAATGTGGGAGTGGGAGCCGTGTTGTCCCAGATTAGAGAGGTAAGGAAAGAGTGATTGCCTATGCCAGCAGGAAGCTCCGCCCTACAGAGAGGAACCTAGGCAACAACAGCTCGTTCAAGATGGAGTTCCTGGCTGTAGTATGGGCTGCGACATAATGCTTCAAGCACTACCTGGCTGCAGCAAAATTCACCATCTACACAAACAACAACCCCCTGACCCATCTGGAGACTGCGAAGCTAGGCGCCCTGGAACAGGGCTGGATGGCCCGGCTTTCCAACTACAACTTCACTATCAAATACCGAGCGGGCATAAGAAAGCCAATGCTATCCAGAATACCACACTTGCCAGATACGGGAGAAGACCCAGAGAAGCTGAAAGAGATAGAGACCTTCCACAGCAGACAAATGACCCAGTGTTCCCACGGGGTGAGAGACAAGAGGCCTGGGATACAGGAAGCCACCTTTGACCTGTTGCCCCACCATAGTTGGGCGGAGATGCAAGACAGTGACCCCTCATCAGCTTGGTCAAAGGGCTGCTTCAAGAAGCGGATGCACACTCTGGCCAAGATGCCCCGCCACAGGCGCAGCAACTTGGAAGGAGAAAGGCAGGCTGTTCATCTACACGGCCAACTGTGTAGGCGGCACATCAATTCCAGGACCCACGAGCTGGTGTGGCAGATAATAGTTCCAAAGAGAGAACCAGATGGTCCTAGAAGCCTACCATGATCAAGCAGGTCATTTTGGTTGGAAAAAGCTGGAGTTGCTGCTATGGGAGAGATTCTCTTGGGTGAGCATGAGGAAGACCATTGAGACCTGGTGCAGAAACTGCGGCCCATGCAACTTGCGAAGAAAGGATCATGATAGCCAGCGAGCCCCTCTCCAGCCTATTGTCACCAAACAGCCCCTGGAACTGGTGGCTCTGAATCACATGAAGATGACCCCAAGTAGGTCCGGCTATGACTACGCCCTCACCATCATGGACCACTACTCATTCTTCTTGGTTGTGGTGCCAGTAAAAGACCTAACCGCCAGAACAGCCCAGAGAGCCTTCCAAACGCACTTCTGTAGACGCCACGGCTACCCTGACCAGGTGCTGATATATCAAGGTCCAGCATTCGAGGCTGAAGTGTTCCAAGAGCTCTGCAACCTGTACAACACTGTATCACCCCCAAACAAATGGTATGTGCGAAAAGATGAACCAGGTGGTGATAGACCTATTGAAGACGCTCCCTGTTATGATCCGATGACCTAGGAGTAACATAAACAGACTTCACAGAAATAGTTGGCAACTGTACTGACCGCATCCCTGACTAATTACTGCAACTAGAAGTAGCCGTGGGATGTAACTAACCATACCCTAGACACCTGACACGGCTGGAGAACTAGCTACCCCTAAAGATGGAAACAGGAAAGTCTATCTTGCCTCAGAGCAGAACCCCAAAAGAATAGCAAGTTCCCCACGGATATTGACTGTGAAACAGGAGAGGAAAAACAAACACAGGCAGATAATAGAGTTTAGCAAAAGAGGCCACACTAGCTAGATAGTAAGGAAAGGATGGAATACTAATGTGGTCAGTATTAAAATACTATCAAAAACCTCCAACAGCAAATAGTACTAAAAAATAACCCTGAGTCTGCTAAGACTCTCGCCATCTATATCTGTAGGAACTTCTGTGAATCAAACTAGAATGAATAGGTTCTAACACCAGCAGAACTGGAAGCAGCAGACAACAGTGAATAGCAATTCATACCTAGGAAGAAAACTTCCTAATTAAGAGCAGGTAAACAAATATGCAGACTAAACATCAACCCACAACTCAGAGCAAGACAAGCAATAAGCAGATCCTCAAGCACACAACATGTGTGCCAAAAATAACAAAAACCCATTCACTTAGCTTGCAAGGATTCAGCAGAGCAGGAAGAAACCAGGGAGAGGTGGATACCTCCAGGAATAATTAGAACTGGCAGAGATTGATCAGCTCCAACCACCTATATGCTCCAATCCGAAGCAGACTGCCAATCATCAGGATCAGCTGAGGAACTCTCCAAAACACAGCCAGCTGCATCACCAACAACAACCACAGGACGGAGCTCACAATCCGAATTCTTCATCAATGAATTCACAACAGCTTCCACTAGAAGAGAGAAGTATGTGGCCAGAGAAGTTGCCAGATTGGGGGACCTGTATAATCACATTCCTGTGAACTCCACCAACTCCACCCCCGCCTACTTAATGAGAGCATGACTCGACAAACTACCTATTGACCTGGAAATGGGAGTCCTGGCCCTGAAGACAGCTTGCTAGACACAGACTATGATACAGAACGCCAGCAGAGGTACCGCTAAGTGCAGGAATGTGTAGAGAGGAACCTGTCATAGGCCAGAGAGAAGCAAGAGAGGGCCTACAACCAGAAGCTACCTGCAACCCCCTTAGCACCAGCTAAACAAGTCCTGAATAGGAAGTGGCGAGTCCAAAAGATGGATTACCAGTGGGAGGCTAAGCCATACACGTGCTGCCCTTCCACTCTGAGAACACTAAAGTCTGCCTAATCAGCAGGGATGGAAGAGAAACCTCTGCAGCTATGTCCAGAGACCACCTAAAGAGGTGCCCAGAGCCGCTGAAGAGCCAGGAAAAACCCCTGACATAATCTGAACCCCAACCAGCAAAGGAAGAGATGATCCACACCGTACTTGGAGACTTCCCAAAAACATGGACTCAGATCAAAGGAGCCATCGTAGTCGAAGTACTGACATTTCCCAAAGTGGTCGTGCAAGAACCAATCCAGACTCCAGACCGAACTGAAGAGCCCCCACCAGCAGCAGACCTAGGAACTCAGCCACCTGCTACTGGTGAATCTTTCAGTCCTACGGTGAGTCAAGGACAACCCCCAGCCATGCCTGTATCACCTAGGCCCACACCTAGACCACAGGGTAGCACACGCACCCAGACCTGGATAGGCAATCAGAAACCCTTGTACTGCTTAGGTCCACTCGTAGCAATCTAGGACAGGCCCCAAATCGTTACAGGGACTGTTAGCAAGAAAATGGACCAGTGTACCCAGTTTACCATGTAAATATGTTATGTTTTCTTGTGTGTATATGTGTGTTTTCAAGTAACAATGCAACCACCAAGCACGCTGTGCCTGCAGCACTTTCTGTATGAACTTTCACAAATTCTTGAACTTTTAATTAATTAAGGACCCATAAACCACAGGACTGGTTGTGGTAGAGACACTTTATTAAATAACTTTTCTTCAGCCATCGGTGGAAGGACTAAGCACCGTAGTGACTGTTTTTTTCTTCACTTTTTTCTAGGTTTTTGAAGTTTTTCATTTTTGAGACTCTGTCATTCTTGTTTTTTCTACTTTTTCCTTTTGAGACTTTGTTCATTATTTAGTCATTGTCATTTTATGTCTTTGTGTGTACAACAGTGTTTCCTCAGTCCAGGAGTACTGAATTTAACCAATGGAGAATGTGGCACCCCAGAGTCTGGTTGCCACGATGGCATAGTCTCCCCCAGGGCACCATGCCATGCTGAAATCAAGGGAAGGGTCTCCAAAGCAGGAAAGCCCACAGCACACAATATCTTCCCAACTCCATACCAGAAGGGGGAACTCTGAAACCCGAATCCAAGGGCAGGTCCTCTGCTATAAATTCTGGTCTGGGGGCAGGGTTAGGTAGTTCAGTTCCTTGGAGGACTGTGAAGAGGTCCGTGGACTGCAGCAGCGCAAGGCTCGTCCAGGGACGGAGACTAGTCAGCATGAGGGACCTGTAGGAGAGGGAGGAAGTGGAGAAGTAGGCCTGGGGAGTGGAGCAAGTAGCCCGGCTCACCCCAGCACAGAGTGCCAGGAGCTGTCACCGGAGTCCAAGGCTGTGAGGGACTCTAGGCCCAGGAGCCAGCACCATAGGGCAGGAGATTCCAAGTCTCTCATCCACCACGAAGCTCAGGAGACACAGCAGCATTAGAGAGCTCAGGGAGAGCGGCCAGAGGAGTGCAACCCAGGGAAGGCTCGAGCTGCCTGCCATGCGGGCAAGAGACTGAACCCAGGTGGAGAGGGTCGCAGCTTAGCTACAGGCAGCCAAGACCCGCCAAGATTAGCGCAACAGGGAGGCCTCAGAACTCACGGGTGAGGAGAACCCCATCTTGCTGCAAGGCGCCCGGACTCCCAATATCTCTTGTGGCTTGTACCCTGGACGAACCTGCTACTTTTACAAGTACAGGTAACGAAGACTTCAACCCTTGTGTCTGTCGGTCATTTAGCACCCTCAGTCCTGCACCCCCAACGGTCTACCACCGCCATAGACTCCACCGGCTGCCATGGGACCTGCTCTGCCCGCGGGGAGCAAAACTATCACTTCTGTACTCCCATCGTCCCCAGAGGTCCCGTGCAGCAGCTGCGGCCACTAATATTCCAATTACACGAGTGGCGTCAAGTCAGTCATGCGCAAGGTTTCTTAGCCGACAACCAGGGTCATGGAGCCAGGCCTCGACCGCCGTGACTCCCTCGGAAGGGCCGCAAAGCCCGGTTCCGAGTATCCCCACTTCCCTGGGGCACATCACATGCTTCACAGTAGGGACAGTGTTTTTTTCTTGATATTCTTCATTTTTCCACTGTGAACATAGAGGTTATGTGCCTGTCTATAGGACAATCTCCCAAAAGCTTTGTGGCTTGTCAACATGTAGTTTGCAAAATTCCAGTCTCTACTTTTTTATGATTTTTTTTCAACAATGGTGTCCTCGTTGGTCATCTCCCATGAAGTCCACTTTGGCTTAAAACGAGGGATGGTGCAATCTGACATTGTTCCTTGAGCTTGAAGTTCATCTTTAATCACTTTAGATGTTTTTCTGGGCTCTTTTATTACCATTCGTATATCTGTTTCTTTGATTTGTCACCAATTTTCCAGGAAGGTTGGCTACAGTCCCATGGATGTTAAATTTCTGAATAATATGTGCATCTGTAGTCACAGGAACATCAAGCGGCTTGGAGTTGGTCTTATAACGTTTACCCTTAACATGCTTGTCTACAATTTTCTATCTAATCTCCTAGACAACCCCTTTCCTTTGCTTCCTCTGGACCATGTTGAGTGTGGTACACACCATGTCACCAAACAGCACAGTGAGTATCTGTATCCCTATATACAGGCCCACAGACTGATTACAAGATTGTAGACTCCTTTGATGCTAATTAGTGGACACACCTTGATTTAACATGACCCTTTTGTCACATTTTCAGGGGGACCATCATTTCTGTCCAGGCCGATTTCATGAGTTTAATTGTTTTAGAAATTCTGTTGAAGCAGGGTTGAAAAGCAATGTATGACTTTCTTTTTTTCATTTTCATAGATTTTTTATTTATTATAACTTTTGTCAGATTCAAGTTATTTCTGTGACCATTGTGTTTTTTTCTTTCATTAAACCAGGGGTACCAACAATTTTGACCACGTGTGTATCCTTTATTGGCAATGACAGAAGTCAAACATTTTCTGTAAGTCTTCAGAAGGTTGGTACACACTGTTGCTGGTATGTTGGCTCATTCCATGTTTTGGGGCTGTCGCTGGGCAACATGGACTTTCAACTCCCTCCAAAGGTTTTCTATAGGGTTGAGATCTAGAGACTGGCTAGGCCACTCCAGAACCTTGAAATACTTCTTACGAAGCCACACCTTCATTGTGCTGGTGGTGTGCTTGGGATCATTGTAATGCTGAAAGACGCAGAAACGTTTCATCTTCAATGCCCTTGCTGATAGAAGGAGGATTGCACTCAAAACTTCATGAAACATTGCCCTATTAATTCTTTCATGTACACGGATCAGTCATCCTGGTCTCTTGGCAGAGAAACAGCCCCAAAGCATAATGTTGCCACCTCTATGCTTCACGGTAGGTATGGTATTCTTTGGATGCAACTCAGCATTCTTTCTCCTCCAAACACAACGAGTTGTGTTTCTACCAAGCTGTTCTACTTTGGTTTCATCTGACAATGTGACATTCTTCCAATACTCTTCTGGATAATCCAAATGCACTCTAGCAAACTGCAAATGGGCCTGGACATGTAATAGCTTAAGCAGGAGAACATGTCTGGCACTGCAGGATCTGGGTCCAAGGCGGTGTAGTGTGTTACTGATGGTACTCTGTGTTACATTGGTCCCAGTTCTCTGCAGGTCATTCTCTAGCTGCCCCCTTCCCCCATGTTGTTCTCCTCGGATTTTTGCTCACCGTTCTTGAGACCATTTTGACCTCATGAGGTGAGATCTTGCGTGGAGGCCCAGATCGAGGGAGATTATCAGTGGTCTTGTATGTCTTCCATATTCTAATTATTGCTCCCACAGATGATTTCTTCACATCAAGCTGCTTGCCTATTGCAGATTCAGACTTCCCAGCCTGGTGCAGGGCTACAATTTGGTTTCTGGTGTTCTTCAACAGCTCTTTGGTCTTTTTCCCACTGTATGTGATACACCCCCTGGGCTGAGGGGAAATCGGAACCAGCCAACAGTACTTCTGGGGAGTCACAAGAGTCGAGACTCAGCTCCATGACTCTTGCGTTACCAATAAAAGTTCGGGGAATGAGGTGTTGGGAATGGTTGTCTTGATGCCACTCGTGATGTTTGGCTATTGTTGGCCAACGCTGAGGTGTGGGGCATCTGGGGATGATGGAAATACAGCTAAGGAGGTATCGCTGCCCATGGGTGGAGCGGTTCCCCAGGGAAACCAGTGTAGTCTACGGCAGGGGTAGGCCGGTGGGGTGCAGGACTGAGGGCGCGGAATAACCGACAGACACATAGTGCGTAGTTTCCTCTACCTTTACTTGTAGTTGCAGTCCACAGGTGATCCAGATGGCCTGAAAGCAAGTTGGGCATCTCCTCACCCGGTGAGTTCTGAGGCCTCCCTTTTGCGCTCCTCTTTGCTGGTCCTGGCTGCCAGTAGCTAAGCTGCGACCCTCTCTTCCTACTGGTAAATCTCTCACCCATGTGGCAGACAGTTCGAGCCCTTCCCAGGCACCACTCCTCTAGTATTTGTCCCTGAGCTGTCAGATACTGCTGTTCCTCCAGGTGCTTTGGTGTGACTGGGAGACATGGAGTCTCCCATCCACCGGTTTTGGCTGCTGGGTCTTTAGTACCCTCACAACCTCAGACTCCGGTGTCCGTTTCAGGCGCTCTTCTCTGGGGTGAGTTTCTTGCTTCCAAGCATGACATTACACCCCTGGGGGAGGCAATGCCACTATGGCAACAAAAATCTGGAGTGCCACATTTGTAGATCGGGAAATTGCTTTTGTCAACTAACAGAGGACAATTTGTGCCAGGCTTCATGTCACCAGCTGGGTCCTATATAAATTTGGTGACGCAATGGGGCTGGCCAATCACAGGCATGACAGGCATGATAGTAATCGGCATGGCTGTGATGGCTGCGGAGTGCCCACAGCCGAAAAGGTTTTTGATTGGCGGCATAGTAGTCTTTCAACACCTTTATTCGGCTGCCAAACACAAGCAGTAACACGGACTTGTGCTTAGATGTCCATATTCGTAGTATAGCACTAGACTCTGGGTGTCCGGTACGAACCCTGAGCTTATCCGCCTGGATTCCTTCATCCATACTGGCTATGCACCACTTTTACAGCAGGTTATAACAGCCTAAGGGGCTTAATGGAGTACTACCCTTAAGTCTCTTGACATGCAAGGGGTAAATAATTTTGATACTGTAGCATTCAATAAAAGTGGCATTTTGCAGTGGATTCGGAAAAACCACTCGTTACATTAGTTGTGTTGAGCTATTTACATTGTTTTTGTTTGAGCAGCAGAAAGGTTCTAAATTTTACAAATTTTTTACAAATTTTACTCATGAAATAAGATTTTCATTGGGTATTGTATAAACTTGATTGCATCTGTAAGTCTCACTGCAAAAATTCTAATGAAAAAGAGAAATAAATAAAATAATGCACAAAAAAAATATAAAATAAAAAAATGGCATAATACAGAAATGAATATTGAATTGTAAATATGATGAGAAATTAATATAGACTGCTGGTATCAGAAGAGGCCGGGTATTTCCCTACTTGACATCTATTTCCTCAGAATGAAAACCTCAGTGTGAAATCCCATCAGGATTGCAGCACAGCAGCGGTGATGCTGATTTAGCTCTCAAGGAGAATTCCTGTTTTTCAGCACAATGAATGCAAAATTTATAACCCCTGAATGCAGAAACACACACATTGAAAATAGTTGTGTGTAAATCTTCAAGATAAGTGTTCTATGGACAAGGTTATTTTCTTAACCTTGCAATGAACTACAGTGCAGCTTCCTTACAGACTTATTATTTTGCCATTTTATGTCCTAGACTACGAATATAAAATTGTCCATTCATACCCAAGTCCATGGCCGAATCCCAGAGCTGTTTAAAATAATATTCACTCAAAAATTGAAAAAAGATATTTCAAATTCCATAAAGTCCAAATTTATGTATGGAAAAGTCTTGGGTCAAGGCTGAGATTTACAAATTATTTTGTATCATGGATGAATCACTAGATAGGATCTCATTTAGGTACATCTCTAAATCATTTTGGCTGTATGTGCCAACTCTTCTCGAAAACATGTATTTTCAGTTTTTTTCCAATGAATCGTAGAATAGACGTCAGATCCGTCGTTCACTGCTGCAGCCAATCGCTGGCCTCAGCAATCTCGTGAAAATCTCAGATAACCTCTTTTCAAAGAAAAAAGAAAAAAATGGGACAGAAGTATAAAAAAAAGTATGTTTTCTGTCCACATCAAATATATCACAGTACATATTCCAGAGCCGGTGAGAATGGCTACAATGATCGTCTCGACCATGTCCATGGTTTGTATTATTATTATTTACCGGCCTTCCGCTCAATCTTGAGCCATGGTAATACCATATATGAATGCTCTATAGGAAGATCAATCTTGTGCAGCTAGATAGGTCTACCAGGGTCTTCTCTAATGTTAGATATGTCTCGCGTATTAGCAACATCGGGTTGCTGGTCTTCCTCTTCAACTTGTGCCTTCTATTCTTCCTATCATGATGTCCTTCTCTAGTGATTGCTTTCTTTGTATGATGTGTCCAAAGTAGACAAGTCGTAGCTTGGTGATTCATGCTTCGAGTGACCTGTCTGGCTTGATTTGTTCCGAATTGATTTGTTTGTTCTTCTTGCCATCCATGGTATTGATAACATCTTTATTACCACATTTTGAAGGCTTTGATTCTTCTTCTATTTTGTTTCTTTATCGTCCAAGTTTCACTTCCATATGTTACTACAGAAAACACCAAATCATGTACTAGCCGTGTCTTCATCACCAGTGAAATGTTCCTTGTCTTTATATTCAGCTCATTAATTTCATTGGGCACCATGATTTCTTAATTTACCCTGAGATGGTGATGCAAAGGGATTGAACCCTTGTTACCCAGTTGGCCCCAGAAAATGGCCAGTCATGGGTTTTCAGGGGGAGATCATGATATTATCAATTTATGATGTAGGATTCTTCTAACTGAAGCGGATGAACCAAAATAGACAACTTTTTAAGAGATTGGGATGGTGACAAATTCTAACTAAGTCTTCTTTGACTTCTAAAGTCCAAGTGATAAAGTTGTCATTGAATCATGCCTCTTTTTCTGGTATTCATCAATCCTTTTAAACTTCTTTCATCTGTGTGATATTAATAAACCAGTATATCGTGTTGATTTTCAAACAGCATGTACTTTTAGGTTGAATGGTAGCTGTCATGATGATGGGGTAATATGTTTACTTGAGACTCCAATTGTCCTCAGTCATATTTTCAGGCCCGTGTCAGCACCTTTGCTATGTCTAGAGGGATTAGGTCACCGATGAATGACGCCTTTTGTCCAAAGCTCAGATAACAATGAGAGGAGGACCAGTCAATGACAGGGGTAGAAGGTGAAAGAACAACACTGAAGAGCCTCGATCTACCTGTTCTGCTGGGGGTTTAGTGCTAATAACGTGCTTCTAAATACTATCTACTGAAGTGCTCTTCAACATCATATTTGGGCTATATGGTCAGAAAAATGTCTTCCATCTGAAAAGTTTAAGTAAGGTGCATTCAGCTAAGTTTAGACTACAGACTGACATCAATTTTTTTGCCAAATATTGCATCCCAACACTTTGTCTTTTTGATGCAAATCCAAAGTCATTCTCTGTATTTGTGTATTGTACATGACTATTGGTTATATCCCATGATATGCCTATTGTGTCATATGAAAAACATGTGTTCACTAGTAACAGTATGCCGTTTTAGGGATCGAGGCATAACTTAAAGGTACTGTCCGGGACAAATAAGTTATCACCAATCCACGTGATAGGTTATAACGTATTAATCGGTAGGAGCTTGACCAGTTGAACCAACAGTGATTGGTAGAATGGGGCATTTTTACCCCATCAGAATGGAGTTGTAGTGCACTTTCTCAACCGCTGCACCATTCTTTCTCTATGGAACTTTCTCCGGTAGCCTCATAGAAAATTAATGGAACAGTGGTGGGACATCCAATCTGTCACTCCATTTGTAACAGAGATAAAAGTGTCTTATCTGTGATAACATTTCTCCATATGCCATATGGGGAATTTGACATGCCAGATCTGGCATGTCAGTAAGAGGACACTTAAAGGCCGCAATGCTCCTCTGGAAAATTAAATATGCAAATTGGTCTTCAAAGAGGAAGAAGATAAACTCAAGTACCACCTATTTGGAGTAACAATTCTAAAAGTCAACATCGACCCTTTAACAAACCATATGATTCAGGATTAAGAAGTCAAATCAGAAACCCAATTTGCAGACAGTGCAAAGTATTAGATCTGATATGGCTAGGTGAAAGGCTAAAACCTGTAATCTAGGGGATAACATTTCTTTAATCCCAGTCTTGGAATCTCACTTAGCCAAATCAGATCTCATACTTTGCACGCATGAGGGGCATACACCCCGAAACACCATGTCTGCAAACTGAGGTTCTGATTTGGCCATTTAATCCTAAATCAATGGAAGGCTTGTTAAAGGATTGATTTGGACTTTTAGGTTTGCTACTTCCTACAGGTAGCACTAGAGTTTGTCTTCTTCCTCTATGAAGAGACAATTTGCATATTATCTGGGATATAAATTCCCCATTTTACTGATCCATGCAAGTTTCTGCAGTCGGACCCCATTTCTCAATACGTTATCACCTATCCTGTGGGCTATAAATTGTTTTCATCAAACAAGCCCCTATCTTGTAACACCCTTTTACTAGGATAAGTCATTGATAATACTCATTTCCTCATAAAGGGCAGAGAGACCATAGGTTATTCTCAGACCTCTGAACCTAATTGTGATTGCAACCTCTTCTTGCCCTACAGTAATACCCTTAGTTGAATTTATTTTGGGGTTTCGTTAGGTCAATTTTTGGGGTCAACATTACAGATGGTACTCTGGATGACCTCCTATTGTTAAAAAAATTCTTGTAGAAATCATTAGGATTTCCTTTATCAACTGTTAGTAATACCAACACTCGTGTATGACCATTCATGTCTTCTCCAGCACATCAAGTTAGGGTTCTAACAAAACTCACTCATGAGAGAGTGAAGAATTTGTGAAGACATTCGTTAAGCGTTCCCCCTTGGGGCTAGAAGATCATGCTGATAATATCAGTACTTGCTGAGATTTTTGTTGTTTTAATAACTTTTTAGCACCACCAAATTTTTGTATTTCTATATGTATATTTTGGTCAGGATTTATTTAAATAATGACATACATCCCTTCATTTGTCCGTTGACCCTTTTTAATGTCAGGATGTTCTAATAAACATGTGAAGAATTAACATTTACATCAAACTTGTTCATGTGTGGAGTAATAGAAATTCATATTTGGAATTATCTGCAGTGAATTACTGTTGTCATTATGAACCTTTGTTCTTTACTCCCGATTCACACTCACAGATAAAGTTCTTACATTCTTTTAGAACGTTCAAACTTTGAGGTCCTTCACTCTTAAGAAAAATAGAATTATTGCCTTATTACACAAACAGTACCATGAGGTCATGGTGATCCCACTGTCCTTTATGGTTATACAGCTATAAACTAAAAAGAGTAAAACTGAAAATAGAATGTGCAATATGTCAGTTGAACCTTCAAAGAAAATACCTAAGATGCCATAATCGTGTTAACAACATGTGTTGGCAACCACATATGCAATCTGTATGGGGTCACAGTGACCCTATGGTACCAGACAAGGATTAAAAGGGTTATGTATACAAAAAATAATATGCCCAAGCACATGTATTAAAGCTAGGTCACGCTAGGGTTGTGGCATCCATCTGGCGGGTTCGCTATAAAGCATGCATTAACTCAGGGTTACCGCAGTGTAATCCTGCCTTGATGCTGCCATAGAGTAATATGGGGGAGTGGATCCTCAGCGCATGCAAACGTAGCCACTAAAGGTGCCCACGTTTCAAATCTTGCGCTTTTTGAAGCAGATAGCTAAATGCCACTTGCCGAATTCAGCTGTTTGCTGCAAAAAGAGCGAGATATCAAACGCAGGCACCTTTACTGGCTACGTTTGCATGCGCTGAGGATCCACTCCCCCATATTACTCTATGGCAGCGTCAAGGCAGCATTACATTGCGGTAACCCTGCTCTACGGTGGATCTTGTCAGATGGACGCCACAACACTAGTGTGGACCTAGCCTTTTCTGCTACCTACCTGCCTGTTGTGCTCGATGTCAGTCACCGCCGTTCTCCCAGGCATAAAGTGGTCAGACCGGTCCTGCCAGGGACAGCATGGCGGGGTGAATACAGAGCAGAGGCGGCTTTTCCGCTCTGCTCTGTGGAAGTGGACACATAGCCAACGTCACGCCGATTGACATCCGGCTACCCGCTACCTGATTGGGAAACTGGCTGTCAACCAGCGTGACATTGGCTCTGATGCTTGTTGAGAGAGGGTGAGAATCCTCCCCTCTGTTGATGTGAAGTCAGCAGAAGCACCAAAATTGCCAACTGGAGGTCAGTCGGCGGTGAATGGTGCCAGGCACAACAGACAGGTAGGTACCAATTACCTGCCTATTAGTGTTTAGGCACAATTTTGTTTTTTTGATACATCCTGGATAACCCCTCTAATACTGTATAGGGATCTGTAATTTATGTGTTAAAATCTAGTGATAAGCACCATCTGAACAGAAAAACTGGAAGGTCTGAGTATTAATAATTACTGAATTATAATAAGGGGCTAATAGAACTATATTTGTGATATATCCGACATTATACTACCGATTTCATACTAAGGGTTTTTTGTTCTCACTTACATTTGTATGGCATCCAAAAGCTAAAAAAGTTGTTCCATCAGATGCTATGTGGGTGAACTTGATGCTAGAATGCTTTACAGAGGCTCCATATTATGGCACATGATGTCAAACTCTGTAGTATGGTTTACAGTGTGAATGACACCTTAATTCCCACATTATACTCTTCCCCTTTAGCATAATTATAGGGACCACTCAAGCCCTTATAATTATGGTGCCAGTTATAATCCTAATACCAAAGTTATAGAATGTGCATTGGGGCCTTGATAAATAAAGTATATGGACACTCTTGGCAGCATTTTCTTTTCTTAAATGTAAGTGTTTTTGGTGGTTAAGCACATTTTACTTGTTCAATATAGGCTAGGGTCACACTTGGGAGCCTGCATCCAGTAAATAGATGCATTACTGGATTTAGTTTTTCCCCTTGACTGTTTGGAGGCATTTTTACCGGATCAGGTACCTATATGTACCATCAGGTACTGGATCAGGTTCCCATAGGGTCCCACGTTAAAAAACTGATCAGGTTTTGCTAAAAGGCCAAAAAATTTGCAGACCTTATTAAAACCTGACTTCTCAAAAACTGGATCCAGTAGACAGATTGCACTTTGGTAAACAATTGTTAAAATTGGAGTCTATGGGTCAGGTACCTGATCTGATTTTCAGGATGAAAAACTGGATCCAGTAACTGGATTGCAAACTCAACTGTGACCCTAGC